>BMAW01016534.1:0-84271 GCA_019974015.1 Nephila pilipes
TATATATATATATATATATATATATATATATATATATATATATATATCGTTTTCTATTTTTTGACCTTCTTTTTTGTCAACCAATTTTCATCTTTTTTTTAAAAATCTTTTCACACATCTGAATCACAGCTTTACACTTTACAAGCTTTACACTCCAACCCTTTCTTTTTTTGGCGCAGCATGACCATATATGGCTTTTGTGCTATTGCAAAATACTGTCACTCACTCACTCATTCAAACGTCTGGATGATAGGTACACCTTGTCATAAGAATTAAAGTAAACGATGAAATATTGAGAAATGAACAATAGTAAATTTTCCGATATTAAAATTAAAGGAATCGAAAAATTATTAGATTGAGTATTTTATCGGCTACATGTAATTGAAATTAAAGCAAACGATAAATTAGTAAATTGAATATATTTAAGCTAAATGTAATTAAAATTGAGGCAAACGATAAAAAATTGAAAAGGGATGTGGTACACCAAAAGTGATCTGGTATGCGAAAAGTGATCCAATAAAACAATTGCCCCTTGGGTGGCTAATAATAATTTTCTTAAAAGCTATTCACATTTTTAATTGTTTAGTTACTTTTGGCCGACACTATATTAAACTTGTTTTAAAATAATTTTATGGGGCTTAAATTGAAAGAGCGGGTATTAAACTTTGATGTTTAAAATGTTTAACTGGGAAAATTTTCTATTGGCCTAATTTTTGTTTCTTTAAGTATTAATATTTACAAAGCATATGCATTATATAATAGATATAAAAACTACCCCAGGAATTTTTTGGACCTAATATTAGAGATTAAAATGATTGAAATAGGATTTCCATATAAAAAGGAAGTTAATAACATAAATTGATGCTTTAAGTTTCAAACTAATATCCATGGAAAAGTTGAGATTATGTTCAATATTCAATTTAATTTTTATAATTTTTCTTTATTAACTCTTCGTAAAGAAAGGAAAAATGATTATATATAAATAAGCAAACAAAAAAGTTATCAAAGCGTCATTATATTTTAACCGCCAAATCTCGAGTTATCAGAAACAAATAATCCTAACAAATTAGAGGCAATCATCTATCTATATCAAAAACCAAACACGCACCTTATTTCATATATAATCCCATCTCGCCTCTCTCTTCTAACTTTTCTCATAAGAAGAAACAGCATACGAAACCTGCCAAATCTTCGCCAATATTTCACCGCCAAACTTATCCCTTTTGGCGTCACCCTGCTGAGAAAGCCCGGGCAACTAACTTACTCCCAGCCATTAGGATTATAGATATTCCTTTAATTAATGACCCCCGGTTATGTAACTGTTGGTCTGCGCGTCCATTGGCCATTCATTCGGATTAACGTCATTTTCAAAAGAGGCCTCCTCAGATAACGGCAGCGATTGCAAAGGATGATGTGTTCATTTAGTTCGTCATTTGTTTTAGGTGGGAAGAACTGTCGTTAATGAGTGGGGCTCATTATGAAGTGAATGAATAGATGGAGGATATTTGGGATAATTTAGATTGGAGGGCGGAGAGATATATCTAAATATAGACCGATTTGGATGGCTGGAATAGTGATAGGAGGTTTCCTATATCGCTGCTTTTCCTGAGGCTTACTGTATATTTCGGTGATGAAGCAGTCTGGTTTGATAATCTCTAAGTTTGGATATGTTTAGTGTAAGATAAGTTTGGTGAATCTTTGTAGTTAGTATACATAGATTAACAGAAAGAGAGAGGGAGAGAGTTATCAAAGCTGCCTCTTGGTAAATAGAACTTTATTAGAAACCTGTTTTAATAGGGTTTATTAGTAAGAAATTTATTTTGGTTCTCGTAAGTTGCGAAAAGTTTTGCAACATGATTTCATCAGAATCTCAGAAAATGGGGATCATCATTTTTAAGTCTCCGGTTTAGGTTGTCTTGATTGAATGTTCTACATTTAACTCTGTTCGCTTAAATCCTTATTCTTTATTTGATCAACTAGGTGTTAGGAAAAATCCCCAATCAAATGTTTTTAATTTTCTAAGTGGCATTGGTTTTACTTCATAATGTAAATTTATTCAATTTCTTTTGTTCTCTAGCTTGAAGTTAACTTTTAAATTGTTGTTTTCTCAAAAAATAGTAATATATTAATCTGATTTTTGCACATTTTGTCCCAAGAGGTTTCAGTGCCAGAAATCGTAACCAACCAACTAACATTTTTTGGTTGTTTACACATTTTCATTATCATCATTTATTTATCAATATTACTATATTCAACTATTAATTCAATCACATAAAGTCCTGATAGTGATCGCTTTTTCAATTTAAGGTTCCCGTTTACTCTACGGGTCATTTTAATTTCGTAGACGTAATGTTAATCCTATGGAATTTCGACTACCGCGTTCTCAAATATTTTTTTTCTCTATCTATTTGAATGAAATGAAGTGCATCTGAAAGAGGAAAAAATAATGAAGGCTTCTGCGGAGTTATTTTTTCTTCCGATTTTCAAAAATATTTTAAAATATTTTTTAAAGACCGAAAAACTCGTAAATGAATTATTAAATTAGGGGTAAAAATATTTTTAAGAATCGGAAGAAAAAAGTTATTCCAATGAAGATTTCTTTATTTTTCCCCCTCTTTCAGATGCACTTTATTGCATTTAAGTGGAGTAAAGATGTGAGAATTAAAATCAAAATTACATAGGATTAACATTGCGTCCACGAAATCAAAATGGCCGATAGACGGGAACTTCAAGTATTGAAATTTGAATTGTAGCTTTCTAAAGATCTTATTTTGAACAATACTAGAGATAGGTGAAAATATTAATTTCTTTTAGGAGAGCTATTTTACTAATATACGGTGGTTCTTTTAAATTAAAAAAAAGAATAACAAACATAATTTATTAAAACAAGAATACTTCGCAGGCATTCTAAACATTTAAGATGAAGTGTAATGTTAATTTTCTTGACAATCATTGAATAAAGGTATCCACACACCTTTAAAACGTCATTTTTGACAAAATTTTCTATTTTCTAATTTTAATATCAGTTTAAAAATTATACTTTTTTCTTTCTAATACTGCTGGAATTTTGCTTATACCTTATTTAGAACTTAAGTTACAGGGATTTGAAATTTACTCGGTAGCTATTTTTTAATTGCGTTTGAAAGTTTGTTTTTGATTTTTCTCAAAATGAGTTTTCTCGACATATTCACATATGGCAACGTAGATATCAGAAAAAGTTACGAACCAAATTAATTTAAATTTTACAAGTATCTTCCTTATATAGTTTTTAAGAACTCCTACCACTTTCATGGTTGTAAAATTGTTATGCTTTTAGTAACAAAGGTGTAAATCATGTATTGTTATAACTTTTTTTTGATTTTCATGATTATTTGACTCGAAACACAATAAAAATTGTAATAATACGATTTTTATCATGAAAGTAGTACCAGCCCCCCAAAATGTTATAATGAATAAGATAAAATTTACATAAAAATTCTATTTTTGTTTACTTTTGAGTTATGAGCGTTATTCTGATAATCAATTTATGCACTATTTTCACCATGTTTTCTACTTCAATTTTTTTTTAATTAAAAGCAGATTATTAAATAGATTTTTCATAGTTTTAGGCTATATTTTAACATTAAAAATATTTCGATAGGAAATATCAATGTGTTTCCAAAAATTTTTCCGAAGGTGTACGGATACCTTAAGGTAACAATCATTAAATTTATTCATTAAGGGTTGTTGCAATAATTTTTGCATTTGTATCTGGTATGTAATTTAATTGCTTCAATTCTTAGACTCTTCCTTTTTTTTCATATTTTCTTCTTTATTTAAAATTCTTTAAAAAAAAATCTCAATCTTATGATGGAACAGTTACAATGTTTTGAGCTATCAAGTATTATTCTTTTCTGTTCTAATGACTCCCCAAGGATAAGGATGTCTTATAACACTCGGGAAATTTTTAATTTTTGAGCAATTCATTTTACTGAATAAAATTGTTGAATCAAATATAACAGGTATCTGCAATTGAATGAAAAAGTACTTATTACCTTACGTTCAATTTAGGTTAAAAGGAATATCGTATAGTAAATTTCGTTAGAGGGAGCATATATGTTTTCTACGCTACACATACTTCGCATAGATATCCGTTACTGATGTAAAAGGTCTGTTAAAAGTTTATTTCACGTTTTGCAAAGTGCAATGTATGTAAAAATAATTAATAGTTAAAAAAAGGACCCATACTTAAGACTTTCTTAGGGATAGAAATAAAATTAAAACAATCTAATTTATTTTTGTATGCCTCATTACATATACGTATATAAAAAAGTAAAACACTACAAAACTTATAAAGAATTAAATAACTTACAAATTTACCAAAAAAGAATACTGGATTTATAAATGATGGCAAAAAATTAAAACAAAAGCAATAAAAAGATGTACTGACCAGACATTGAAAAATCAAAAATAAATAGAAAGACGAATCCCGAAAGAAAATTAAATTTGTTCTATAACTGACTTAAGATAATTATGCATGATTAAACTCGCTTTACTGACCGAACTTTACCAAAACGAAAAATATTACATATAAAATGAAATATCACCAAAATTTCAAAAATACAAGAGAGAAGTTTAAGTGAAATACATATAAAAACACAGAGAGATATACAAGATATATGTCATAAACCTAGAATGAAATAAATAAAAATTACTAAAAAGATATAAAAAAAACTTATATGAGACGAAAATAACAATAATACAAATACAATGCTAAGAGACCGCCTAAACGTAGACGGAAATTTAAAACACACATACATATGAAAAGATGGAGCAATTCCCATTCTAATTCTGCAAATTCTTTAAGCTATAATTGCAGTGGATTTTAAGCAAGATATACCGAAAAGTAAATACATTACTTATAAATGTAAATACAGCTATAAATTATTAATTGTTCATGTATTCAAATGTGAGTTTCTTTACACAAACAGATACACACCAGTATACATTTATCTCAATGTTGAAATCCAAGTTCTATTGAAGGCTTTTAATTTTAAAAAAAATGAGGATTACTTAAACTTGGCTTGAAATAAGATCATTCTTCGTTTTCGAAGATGTCTCATCTTATTCAATAGAATAAAAATATCCAAAAAGAAAATATAGGAAACATTTTAAAACTTTTCTTTTTTTTCTCTCTCGTCAAATACAAAAATCACCCCAAAACAAAGGATACATTTTTTTTTCTCCTCCCAGGAAAATAGATTGCGATCTTCTTGTGCTGGAAGTGCAGTTTGGGAAATTTTGAGCAGAAATAGCTGCTCCTGTGATAAACTCCTGTTCGTAGTTTGTGTGGAAGGTATAGATAAAAAAAAAAGTACTGATTTATCGACTCTACCTTTCAGGAGAGTAATAATACCGGAGGAAAAATAAGAGATAATCGAGGAATTGAAGGGCGAGATAAAAGTTTTCTCTCCTCTCTCATCAAACTTAATCTCGGAATCGGTGCTCTTCTAAATCTGCGTAGGATTGAAGGGTAGAGGTGCCAAAAACAATACAATATTTTCACTAAAATGACATTTATCAGGAGCTGTCTCTCTCTCTTTCTCTCGCTCCTACTACATAGTTCTTTTGTTTTTGATAAATGTGTAAGTAACCTTAGTGTAAAATGGAGGTTAAGCCTAAGACCTAACTTAGAGAGTTAGTGTTACAGGAGACGCAGCAAGATACAAGGTGTGACTATTAAATAACAAGACTAACGTTGTAAGACATTTTATTTTGATGTCATACATATTTAATTATTATCACCTGTAATATAAACCCATTTTCTATGCGAAACTTCCATTGTTCGAAACAGTGCCGGAAGTCTTTTTCTGTTAGCTCCTTCTGGACGCGTGCCATTTCTTTTTCACTCATTTAACGGTCTCAAATCTTGTTCCTTTTAATGTAAATTTCACCTTAGGAAACCGAAAAGAAGTTGCATGGCACAAGATCCAACGAATAAGGTGGATGACCTAACACAGGGATGCTGTACTAGCTAGAAACCTCTTGACACACAATGCGGAATTAGCCGGTGCATTTTCTCGGTGGAAAAATTTACCGCACGGACTCTTTGTCATTTCCTACAGTCTCAGCAATCGCTCGAATATTTAACCGACGGTTAAGTCGAACCGGATTACCGATTTTTTCGATATTGTCTTCCGTATTTGACTTGGAAGGGCAACCCGGGCGTGAATCCTCTTCAATGTCTTCTCGGCTATCTTGAAAACGCTTAAGCCGCTCAAAAATATATGCATGCGATAAATATTCATTACCATACACTTCTTTCAATAAATTATGTTTCTGTAGTGGGTCTTCCAAATTTTGTGTGAAATTTTATAACAGTTCGTTGCTCTTTTGTTACAATTACCATTTTTGAGGCGAAACAAAAAATTACTCTAATGTGAACGATGTCTACGGATATAAGGATTTGTTTACAGAAGCAAGATGCACTGCGTTCGAAAGAGAAGGCTTCACTCTAAACAGCTGTCGGTCGCTGGCATTTGGCGCATGCGTACTTCTTCTGCAGCAGTGTCAGTCTCGTTATTTAATTGCCACTCCTCGCATGTATGCATGAATTTCAGATTGTATTAACATTGTTATTTGTCCATAGGATATTTAATATTTAAGGCAATCGAATCGTCTTCTATGAAAAAAGAGACAAAGTTCGAACGACACGATTACAAGTTTCAGCAATTCTTTTTCAAAATTATAGTTTTGGAGATAATTATTATCAATCGTTTGATTGACTGATTTTATTGGATACAGAGCGATAAAATCTAATATCCCAACAATTATAATAAATTAGCAAACAGTTTATTTAAATTATATTTAATTAATTTCACTACCAAACGATTTTCAAGAAAAATATCATTAATCTACCAAAAGATATTTTAAGAAATTGGATCATTTCACTCGAAATCCTTCGATTGAGATATGAAATAAGCATTTTTAAAACATTCATTCGTTGACGGAAGTAAACAGACTAATTATTTACAAAAAAGAAGCACATGTTTCAAAAATTAAACGAAAAATACACAATTAGAATTTTATAATTAAGGGAAATTGACTTGTATGAAAACAATAATTATTAGAGGCAAGCATTATGTAATAAATATTTGATTATATTTTTTTATCGTGTTAAAAATACTAAATTATTATAAAACTAAATACTTATCGTTTTATATTTGTGAGTATTAAAATTTCTATGTTATGATTTTATTAAGGAAAAAAGGTGTTATTTTCGATTGATTACTTTTGATTGAAATATTTCTATTAAGTTTTTCGAAAACAATCAAAATTTGTAATTCAAAATACACTCTTTAATAATAATAATAAAAAATAAATAAATAATAATAATAAAAAAAAAAACTCACCAAGAAGGAGTTTTCCGATTGTAATGAGATTTCGTAAGCAAAGACATTTGGATCAAATATGCATATGCAAATGATTAAAATTTGATGTCCAATAAATGAATAGTGAGAGTCGCAACTGAGTATATAAGAAGCGATTCTAAATCTGATGGTCCAATTTTCTGCTGTATTGTGATTTAGGATACCTTTCCATGACTGAAAAAAATGCCTCACCGTAGGATTACGAGCAACTGTCAGAGTTTGAAAGAGGTCGTATCATTGAATTGAAAGAGCCAGGCTGGGCAAATCGGAGAATCGCTCGTCATATGGGTTGAAGTGATGCGACGATTAGAAGAATCTGACAAGAATGAGCGGACAATGGCAGGTTTCAGCGTCATGATTGTAGCGGTCGACCTAGGACCACGGCAGATCGAGAGAACAGAGTGATTGTCAGATCAGCTGTCACAGTGCCTGATTAATCGTTATCAACCATCAGACGTGGGACCCGCACGCGAGTATCCACCATGACCATTCATAGAAAGCTGACAGAGCGAAATCTACGCTCATAGCGACCGCTACACCATCTGCCCCTCACGCCTGCACATTGTTGAGCCAAATTACTGTGATGCTTGGCTGAATCAGGTTGGAATGATGGTGACTGGGGATGTATTGTGTTGAGCGACGAATCCCGCTTCCAACTGTGTCCCGACGATCATCGAAGACGTGTCTGGACGCCCAGGGCAGCGTTCCCATCCTGCTTTCACTATTGCACGCCACACAGTCCCTCAACCAGAAGTTATGGTCTGGGTTGTCATTTCCCTTGATAGCCAGACTTCTTTGGTCGTCATTAGAGGCACACTTGCAGCACAGCGGTACGTCGATGACATTCTGAGACACGTTTTGCTACCGTTTCTTTTGCAGTGCCCTGGACTTATTTTTTCAGCAAGATTATGCCAGACCACATACGGCACATGTGTTGCTATGAACTGTCTCACAGTTTGTCAAACACTTCCTTGGCCAGCCAGATCTCTCTCCAATTGAGGATGTCTCGGATATAATGGAAAGGCGACTGCATCTACCAGGGAAAGTCGGTGATCTATCCCGACAATTGGAGCAAATTTGGCATGAAATACCGCAGGAGAAAATCAGAAAGCTTTATCACTCTATGCATGTCATGTGGCAGCTTGCATCCAGGCTAGAAGAGGTTCAACACCTTATTGAGCTCGTTACTTTGTAACTCTGAAATAAATCATTCAAATTTTCTGAAATTTTAATCATTTTCTATTCTGTACATAATTTTCCTATCCGCCAATTTTTGTCTCCATTGGACAACTCCTTCTAGGCGCGTCGTTTTTTTTTTGTTATATATATATATATATATATATATATATATATGTATATTCTTGGAATAGTTTTAATTGAAACCCTATTGTATGAATATCATATTGCAAGATGTTTTTAAAATTTATGCATATATATATTACTTGCAACTTATTATAAAAATATTAATGATATTAACCATAATACAGGGTTATTGAAAATGATTCCTCTGATTTCAAAATTCCATATTTTTTATAAAAAAAAGAGGAACGGAACTATAAGTAATACATGAATGCAATTAGAAAATTTTGCAGTTAGTTTTTCAAATGATTGATATAACTTCCTGTAGATACACGTATAATAATGTCAATTCGATATGTTAATTCCTGCCACACACATTGTAAAATGTCATTGGTAATTCACTGTACAGCTGCAGACGCCCTTGGTTGAAGTTCAAATAAATTTGTGGGTAATCATGGCACAATCCTTTATCTTTTACAAACCCTGAAAGGAAGAAATTTTACTGTGCCATATTAGGCGACTTAGGTGACCAGCTGTGCAACATCAAGTCATCTGGAGGACTGCAACCGATCCAATTGCTTGGTAGCTCCGTGAAAGCTTCTAAACCAGCTTTTGTGAAAAAGCTTAACGAAGAACACACGCGGCCATTTATTTCTTACAATATGAAATTTCCGCAGCTTTCCTTTACATTCATGGATTACTCACCATTCTGTGTCATTTACTTTTGAAAAAACGGAATTTTGAAATGAGATTAATCATTTTGAATAATTCTTCATGAAAATATCTTCATTATTTTTGACTTTCGGTTTATTATTTTTTTCAGTTACGATAACTGATGCTTTGAAAGGCTTCAATTTCTTTTGATTTTGCTGTTAAAAGATAGAGGGCGCTACGGTGATTCCATAGATGCCTTATTTTTAAGAATTTGTTACATAAAACGTTAAAAAATTAAATTTTAGTACTGTAAAGACACGACCTCACCATGAAAAAAAAATGTCCACATTCGCGTTTTTTTTCGAAATATAGCTTTCTTTAGGATTTCGGTATTATGTCCTCAAAGTCTAATTTATCCATAGCGCTCATATTTTGCACGTTACGAGATGAGATTTTTTATACAGTGAATTAATTTTTTTTCCTCTAAGAATGCTCGCAAATTTTAAGTATTGCATTATATTTAAAATTAATTAAGGGAAATTTGAATCATATACTTTAAAATTTAATTGAATTTCCTTTTTCAAATTATAATTATGTCGGGGTGGTGTATTCTAGTGGGATGGTGTGGGAATTAGGACAGGGGTGTCAGCTCATATCACCCTCATCTCTTGGCCAAAGATTTAAAATCACGAGGCAATTCACCAATAGCCCTCGTGTTGCTTCCAAATTTGCTCCTTAATAATCATCCAATCAATAAATTAATATTAGATTAGAATTATACTTGCCGAACATTGACTATGGAAGCTAAAACATGTTCATGAAGATGACGAAACATGAAATGGGGGGGGGCATTTCAATTTCCAAATAGCCTGTCATAATGTTCGTTATATAATAATTATTCACAGAAGCGGCTAATATATCGATGGAACATTAATGAACTTGCTCTTCGTACACTGTAACACACACAAACAGTACCAATCATTATTGAATATAGGCAAATAAATACACACACACACAAAAAATCACTGCACACAGTTACAGACAGAATAAATCACCATTGCACGTACAATTATTGATTTTATCCGCACGAGTAACTACGATTTATTTTATCTGTTTGTCTAACTGAAATTTATTCCATCTATAATCGAAATTGATTTATTATGAATGGGGTTGTAACTGTGATTTATTCTGTCTGCATACGTGATTGCGTGAGAAAGTGTTATTTCATTAAAATAAGAGAGTGTTTTTTTTTACATCTAACTTTAAGTAGATGAAAAACTTCAACACGTAATATTATTATTTATTCCGAAGTATAAATGTTTGATTAATGCTATTCTAACGTTAGTTCAAAAAGAAAAGAGGAGTTTTTGTATTCAAATTTACATATGTATGGGCGTATTGAAACAATGAATTGATTTCTCGAACTTGTAATTTTAGTTTGTAAAATTCTTTCGCTCAAGCATTATCACTCCGGTTCGAAACTCATGGGTAAAAGTTAAAGGGGTGATAGAAAAAAACTAAACAAGCAATTTTCAACCTTCAATATATAGGCGAAAAGCAAGCGGTGGACCGCTGTGGAATTGAAACCATAAAGAGCAAGTTTTCTTGTAATTCGTCATTTCTACCGTGGATTTTAGGAGGTATGGCTTCGTACAATAATCAGGATAAGTACATGCCTTCTGAAATCCATGACAGAAATGACGAAGCGTAAGAAAACTCGCGTTTTATGCTTTCCATTAAAACGCCGTCTAATGGTTCACTGCTTGCAGTTCGCCTTGGGTAAAAATTACTTGTTCAGATATTTTCTATCACCCTTGGAATTTTTTCCCATTAGTTTCGAAAAACCCTGTATATATCATCACTAATGTAAAATTTATATTAAATTAATGAAAATTACAAACATTTTTTCAGAAAGAATATTGATTTTCTCCTTTGTATGAATTCTTCACTTGACTTGTTCCAAAATCGCCCAGGCCGTGGTAGCCTTCTGGTCATGGTCGAGAACTCATGGCCTGCGTCGTTACAGTTTAGTAGTGGGTTAGAGATTTGATGCCACTAAAAACCCGATGTGTGGCGGGGCTGACGCTCGCTAAAATCTGTCGATGTTTCAACTTCTCGCAAGGTATGGAATGGAAATTTGGAAAGGGATTAGCCTGTTCAGGTGTCGTCCTCTTCTCTTCACCGAGGCTCAAAATACGAGGTTCATCGCCAGTTGTGGACCATGTTGCTTCTAAGTCCGATGTTAATAAATTATCCACAAAATAAATCAAACCTAAGCAATTATGGAGTTATAACTCTTATTTATTTATTTTATGAAATTCAGATTATTCTTTTGCTCGGATGACGTCACGACTGTTAAACGCAGACATTAATCACTTTTTCCCTTTCTATTTCATTTTTAGGGATCACTATTTCTCGGAAAAGGAAACTTTCTAGTTTGGATTATTGTCTTGCGTGAAATTACTTTCAAAATCTCGCGATCAGTGAGATTAGTTGCACGTGTTTTTGTCAAGTTTTAGATGCATTTTGTTTTAGTCTAATTTTAGGTGTCAATAAGTTTTTTTTTTTTTGTATAAGTGATTTTTGTAATTATTAAAAATAATGTCGAAAGACTGTAAACATAAACAAAAGGCTTATATGATCGAAGAAACACTCCGTGTTTTCGAACGAATTCCAAAAGGATCAAGGCAGGTAGAAATTTCTATAGAACTTAATCTATCTAAATCTACACTCCATGGATGGTTTCGATAATATTCATAAATAATTTTCAACTAGCATTTCTAAGTGACAACAGATTAAAAAAAATAGCCCTCGTATTGCTTCTAATGCGACGTTAATAAAACCAATCCAATCCAAAATGACAGCTTATCAGAACCATAAATAAAAAAAAGAATGAAAACTTTTCAATCTAGTTGAAAAGTTTTTACCGAAACCTTCTGTACTCTGCGTGATTATAAATTAAATAGCTCTACAGACGGAGTGCGTGCAACACGTTCAGTTTTTAGTCAAAAAGTTTCAAACGGATTGAAAAATCTTCAATTTTTTTTAAACTATGATGATAAATTGTCCTTTTCAGTACATTCTTCTTCAATTTCTTACTGGTAAATTTTTTTTTTCTTACTTTTCTGATCTTTTTTTTATTCTTTTACCTCACTGAATTTTTTTATATATAAAGTTTTAAATGCATATTATTTCTTTTTTTTTTTTATCTTTATTTTCGAAACAAATGCTAACAAAACTTTTAAAAATTTATTTATAAATTATTCTACATGTAGCTTTATAATTCAATATTAAATCGACATCCAAACTGAGCTTGAAAGTAAAATTTCAAGAGTCTAACGTATCGAGAAGTGGGTAAAAAATTGATGAAAATATTTGTTTCAAACTGATACTCAGTGCTAGGTAATAAGTGTTGGAAAAATGGGGATAAACTTCGTTAATTTGTTTACAGATGTCAAGGAATTATCAAAAAGGGCAAGAACAGATAAAAACAATCTTTACAAATGCCTGTTTGATTTTTCGCTCCAATTTACATTAATGTTTTTACTCGTGATCCACTTAGCCATCGGTTTAGCAGCTATGAACCCGACTTCCGTGTGTAAACGCGTTCAGTTGTGACTTATTGATTGTCTATTAACGTCGCACTTAGAAGCAACACGAGGGCTATTAACGACGGACTTAGTAATTTGTAAACGAGATCAGATTGAATTTAGGAAAGTTGTAACGGCTGCCCATTCCGGGCTGCCTCTTGTGCCATAGCTAAATTCAATGATTAAGCACTAAGACTCAATAGTCAATCAAAGAGACACTAGAACAATAACTACGCAATTTATTAACTTCTAGTTAATATAACAACAATTATAAATGCACTCCCGAGCAAGGGTTTTACTATCTTAACTCAACCCACCAATAATAATCTAACAGACTCTTACCACTAAGCCTTCCTCGACTGCAACTCAGACTCTGGATCAATTGTTGAACACTGGAATAACTAAATCTCTTGAATCACTCGACTTCTAATCCAACTTCCTACTTCAACCTCTCTTTCAACTCCTCCTTCAACCTTTTTATCGCGACTCTCAGTCGGAGTTTATATATTTCCTAACTCTCCCGCTTCACTTCATTTCTACCTGCTTTCTATCTACATATTCACGTTTCATTTTTGGTTGGATAAAGGTTGTTTTGCCAAAGCAATCAATCTTAATTAAAAGTTCCCAAGATTAGTGAAGAGAAACCGCGAATAGCCCCAATGTCACAAAGTTATACAATTAAAATAAGGCAGTAAAAGTCTTTTCGCTGTTTTTGTCATTTTTAGTGTACGGCGACAGTCCTTCATTATTTAATTGTACCGACATCTCTCTTTCAGTCTATTTAAAGTCAATAAGTTCCAACTCCAATCGAAGATGCACAAGACCAATATAAAATACTTTACTTATCACTGAAGCATAGATGAAGCCGTTATCTTTCGAATCCCTCTCAAACTCTCCAATCCTAGATTACGATTTAAAAATGAAATCTTAGCTAACTAATCTCTCGTTCTGATTTCAGCGATGACTAGTGTGGTGACCAGGTATGACAAAATCATCCCACTGTTGCTCATGCATGCCGTAAGAGGTGACTAAAATGGGTATCCAGTGTCTGGGGGTATAGCCGGGCACCTTGCCCAAGGGGATTATATCAGGGGACCTCAGGGGTTTGCTTTCTTTAGGTAAGTACAGGCATCATGACCCCGAGGCGTCTTAGTAATCTTTTCCTTTCCCAGGGGGTTTATTGTCTTTGGTAAACATGGGTGAAGCAACCCCGAGATACCCTAGCGATCCTTCTCCATTTTCGACCCTCCTTCTTGTCAACTAATTTTTGTCTTTTTTTCTATTTTGTCATGTCTAGACCACAGTTAAAGCTTGTTTGGTGCAGTATAGACACATCTGGCTCTTGCGCAAATAATTTTCACATTCACTTACTCACCCATTGATTTTAACTATTCTCACTAACAATAGTTTCGTATCTATGTATTTAGAGCAACAATCCTTTAATCCAAAAGATTTTTGAGATATTTCAATCTAATTTGCTAAAAATTACCAGCTTGCAGTTATCCTCTATTTCTCTTAATTTCTCTTTCAATTCTATTTCAATTATATATCACTATCTCTAATTCACCATCTAATTTACCTAAGCATGTTTAATGTCAGTTTGGAAGAAATTGTAATTTTATACAATTAAAATTACTCTATGTCACTGAGGTAAGTGAAGAGAAAATTGCTAATAGCCCAACATTCCAAAGGTATTATGTCTTTTTAAGATAATTACGATTAACGTTGGAATTTGAAATACAACGCAGCCTATTACTTCTGCGGATAGAATTCGAAACCGAATATCTCATTTCTTATTTATCCATTCGAATATAAAACCGGAATAAAGAATTTTTTTTTCAGAGTAGACTAGAAATAGCTCTCTACGTGATAAAAGAAACAAAGGACACAACCCGCAAAAAGTGAAAGCCCCAAGATATAAAAAAATATTTCCTTCTCCGGGCGCAGTGAAAGGTGTTGGAAAAATTGTAGTCGATTTTTACTGGTCGGCTTCCTTTCCAATTTTTCTGCAGACTCCTGATTGAATTCTTTTATTATTTCTTGCCGAATGGGAAGGAGTCAAGGAGCAGGAGAAAAAGGAATGACGTAAAAAAATAAGGAGGAGAAACTTTATAGCAACTTTTTTTGAAGAACTTGATTTTGAGAATCGTATTTTGCGGTTTTAGTGGTCTAGGAGTTTTTGGCAGCTATAAATTGGATTTTTTTTATCCTTATCCAGTAGCTCTAGGATCGTGGACTTTTTTGACATGTATAATACATTTTAAGGGGGAATAAATCTAATTATTTCCTGAAAAGTGTTAGGAAGTTGGTATTTGAAATGTCTTAAACTTACTTTACTTTTAAGGGTTTTGTACCTGAAGTAAGATTCTGTCTTGCTGCGTTTTTTCACGATTACTTTAATTGTACCTAGTACCTTGGATTTTTTCTTCTTTTGGTGACATGTGTCGGAAAGTTGATATAAAAAAATCAAATTTTTTAAAAAAATGAGATATAAAATTTTATTTATTCAACTCAACTCGAGTTTCATTAAATTAAAACTGAAATGATTATTTTTATCTTTTCTACCACGTTTTCAAATAAAACATTAACAGCTAAATAAAATACTTTAAGCTCTCCCGTCTACCCGTAATTTTGAGTTCATCAGCTTAATGTTAATTCTATGGAATTACGACTTTAATTCTCCCATCTTTGCTATTTGAACTATTTGAATACAATCAAGTGCATCTGAAAGAGCAAAAAATAATGAATGCTTCTGTGGAATTACTTTTTTCCTTCGATTTTTAAAAATATTTGAAAATATTCTTCAAAGACCGGAAAACTCAAAAACGAATAATTAAAATAAGAATAAAAATATTTTTAAAAATCTTAGGAAAAAAGTAATTCCACAGAAGCATTCATTATTTTTTTGCTCTTTCAAATGCACTTTATTGCATTCAAATAGATCAAATAATAAAGATGTGAAAATTAAAGTCAAAATTCCATAGGATTAACATTACGTCCACGAAATCAAAATGATGAGTAGACGGGAGCCTTAAGAGTTGTAATTTATTATAAGTCCCACCAGTACCGTAGAGTATAAAGTATTGAACGGATCTATACAAAATGGCTGATTGTTTTGGATTTGCTTCTTAGCAAGATGTCACCATTTTAATTTATTAAAAGGATGGCTAGGATAGCCAGTTGGACATGGTAGTTAATCTCATTGTCAACGTTGTTTCTGTTTAGTCGTGGGTTCGAATCCTGATATCACAAAAGTTCACCGCCTTTTCGCTCTCGTTTAATTAGACGAGGCTCTAAATCCTCACTATCGGGGGGAAACCCCATCGCAACTTGTTAACGTTTTTATATACTCAGAAAATAGGTCTTTTATACAATATTGAAGATCTAATAATCATGACATTTTACATTGTATTTTATCTACCATTTCCCCCCCATTTCACCTTAAATTGTTTACCTGTCAAATTTTTAAAAAAATATTTGGCTGAATTTAGCAGGATTTGGCCCTTGCGCCGAAAGGTCCCCTATTGTTACTCATTCATCCAAATTCTCATGTTGACATGTGGAAGTTTGGAGCGAGTATTGTCAGTTCAGACGTAGTTCTTATCATTCGATCGAAGCTGAAAATTACGAGGTTTGTCACAAATAGTTTTCATATTGCTTTCTTTTTGAAGTTTAACATTTTATTAATGTGAATTTATCCTTAAAACTAGCTATTTTTCAACTCTATATCATTACTATTGACTTATGACATTTTATATTTAATTCTAACTTATTCAGGATTAAATACAAAAAAGGCGTCTATCATTAACAAAGATTGTGCGAAATATAGATTTAAATAAAAACGTTTTCACCACAGAAACTTTTGCATGTAATTCTATATGGTCTTTGATTCGTGATTATAAGAACACTATAAAATATATGTCGACATATTATGTCATAATTCAATTTAGTAAAACACAGTTTATATAAGAAAGGATATTTTTGGAGCATGGTTTTTATATTTTACAAGGGTTACTTGCGTATCGTCAACAATTCCAGAAGAGCATATTTTGAATCACGAAATGTGTATACTTACAAGTCGAATATCTTACAAACTACTCTCGAGCCGCTCGTTGAAGAAATTATGTCATCGGAGAAATGTCGTCAATGGAGCTTGGAAGCTCGCGAACAAAAAGGAAATCAATGACGTTATCTTAATCTGAATTGTGAACTCTCTTTGTGTTCGTCAAAAAACCTACAAGGGGTGTATCGCCACGAACAGCTCGCGATCAGTTCGCTTGGAGCATATACTTTGCAAAACTTCACTTTTATAATAATTGTCACATTTTACAATTAACTTTCGGGAATGTTAGTCAAAATGATTTTTCAACAGTATCATTTGAAGTTATTTATTTTGGATCACTTCAAATGATGCTGTTTGTGGTTATGTCATCAATGCTGCTGCTGCAGGTGGTGTAATTTATTTTGGGTAATTACTGTTGGCAGGAGTTGGCGATATCTTGTGATCATATTGCGCCTCATATTCAGCCAAATATTTAGTACACGAAAGCTTGACTTCTTAACAGATAGCGCGTGTTTTTACACGCGGAAATTTTAGATTAAGACTGCCATCTGCATTCTGATTTCATAGACGTAATGTTAATCCTATAGAATTTCTACTTTTGCTCTTAAATCTTTACTATTTGATTTGTTTGAATGTCATAAAGGACATCTGAAAGAGCAAAAAATCATGAAGACGTCTGCGGCATTACTTTTTTCCCTCCGATTCTTAAAAATATTTTTATGTCTATTTTAATAATTTGTCTGTGAATTTTCCGGTCTTTAAAAATATTTTATAATATTTTTAAAAACTGGAGGAAAATAAGTAATTCCGCAGAAGCTTTGATTATTAGCCACCCGAGGGCTAGTGTCTTAGGCGTGTCATTTTGGTGTACCAGATCACAATTTTAAATAATTTCTTTTTTTTTTTTGCATTTGAATATATTTAGCTCAAATATATTCAAATTAATAATTTTTGCTTTAAATTTAATATCTAAAAAGTTTACTGTTGTCCATTTCTCGATTTTTCATCGTTTACTTTACTTCTCATTTTTAATTGAGTAATTTAATAATAATTATTAAAAGAAGCGCACTTTAGGTGGCTAAATCTGTTCTATGCAAAACTTTGCATAGAACATTTATTTCTTTTTCTTTTTTGTTGTTTCAGATGCACTTTATTGCATTCAAATAGATCAAATAATAAAGATTTGAGAGCAAAAATAGAAATTCCATAGGATTAACAATACGTTCAGGAAAACAAAATGCCCGGTAGACGGGAGCCTTAATTATTTCGGTCTAATGTCTTATTATTTATTAATCTGATGTTTTTAACCACCAGAGGAGCTATTGTTGCAGTCAAGAACAAAATGGTCATTCGAGTACTTTTCAAAATTTCATCGTAATAGTTTGTGCATCTGTGTTTGTTGCCTGCTTGCACCAGCAATGAACTTAATTTTCAAAATAAAAAAAAAAAATGTCAATTTTTTTTTATCCCAAAAGCTTTTGCTTAAATGTTTGATTCCTTCTTTCACTAATGAATTCAATTTTAAAATTTTTTTTCACACATAATAAATTTCTCCTAACTTTTTTTTATTGGATTTCGAAATAAAACTCAAATGAAAGTTATTTCATTTTATGGCATCAATCATTATATTTAGCTTAAAATATATTCAATTTAATAATTTAATCGTTTTCTTTGGTTTTTATGTCTGAAAAGAATACGATCCTTAAAAATTAGAAGACCATTATAATTTTGAAAATCTTAAAATAAATAAATTTCTAAATGTAATTTAAACACATTAAATATGATTTTAGAACACGCCTTTGTTATAATTAGATTTCAATAATTTTGAATAATGTAACAAAGGATTCAGTTAACAAAACATATTAGAAATGAATGAAAAATCACTATTCACTTATTATAAGACCACTTACCTAAAAAGAAAAAAAAAGTATGAAAATTAATTTATATATTGGTCCACCATTTTTCCTGATAACTTCAAATATTTCGTTTTTCATTGAAATTATCAGGTGGCTAAGCACAATTTCAGAAATATTGTTCCCTTCTTTTACTATGGCTACTTCCAGTTCATGCACTGATAAAAACTGTTAATGTTTAGTCTGAAATTTGCACAAAACTTATTAAATACTCCAAAGGTTTTCTACGGGGTTTAAGGGGACTTAGTACCTTTGCACCTTCAAAAATTCAATTTTTCAAATTTGTGTTCAAAAAATAGTGTTGAATGTTAGGAGCATTTTAAAGCAAAATCGCGTCAAAATTAGACAATTATTACGCCCTGTTCAACAAAAAATGTAAATGTCTAAAGTGGCTTGTTCTACGTAATGCAATGTAAACAAACCTCTTTTTCTCAGTTTGCTATTTTCACACTTTCCCACAGGATTAAAAAAAATGTTTTGCATGCAGAGCTTTAAAATTTTACATGTTGTACTTGTAGAATTTTATTCTGTGAACCTCAATTTTGTTAATAGGATTATTAGATTTTATTTTATAACATGATACATTAAAAAAAGTTACTAAATACAAACTTGATAACTTTTTTTAATTTTTCAATTTTTTTTAATGTAAGATAAATTTAAAATTTGAGGTTTACAGAATAAGGACATTATTTGCCTTTAATTTGGTATAAGAATTATGGTTCTACTGTACCTCTTTCAAATGTTATCTTGTGGGTAACGTAAGCTAAGCTAATTTATTTTTTAAATTTTTGCACGCATATTTCACGCTTATAAGAAAATATATTAATTTAATAGCAAAATTTGACCCAATATTTTAAACTATATACTTTATTACACAAACTGGCAAATTTTCATATTGAAATGAGCAAAAATTAATGATTTATGAAGAATAGAAAAAAATTTGTTAAAATGTTCTACTTTTGATTTCGAAATGTACTAAGTCCCCTTAAGTCTGGTCTTCCACTTGACCATGACAAAATGCTATCTTGTTCTCTTTTTTCAGCACGGGCTAATTCTTGGTGAGTTTAGATATATGTCAAGAATTATTGACCTGCTGAAAAATTCAGTTAGAAACGTTTAATTAAGACTCCAGTATCATAATAGTATAGCATAGCATGATATTGTGCAGAGTTCCATTCGTTCCAAAATTCGCTGTAATGGACACAATGCAACATGACCAAAGGTTCCCAAAACCATTACTGATTTTTCAACCGAAACATTATTTCAGTTCTTACCTCAAATCATGTCTGTAGTGTTTGTATTTAGTTATCTGAACCGTCAAAGTTGAAATTTCTTTTCGTCAGAAAATATAATTTGTTTCCACTCATCGTTCTACGACATGACACTTTTCGCCTATTTCAATCTTTCTTTTCGATGATGTTTCAATAGCTTCCGTGTTTCCTTCCTTTTCATAAAATGTAGAAGAAACATGTGTGTGTGTGACATGTGAAGTTTTTTTCCCCCCAAAACTTCTTTCAAACCGCGACATGTGAAGTTTTTTTTCCTGACACATTCTGAAATTTGACGAGTCGAAAAACCTTTTTTTTAGTTGATAGTTGAAAAATTTGTCGATTGGCCGGTTCTGTCAAAATCCTATCTTTTTTTAGATCGTTTTATATTGTTTGAATTCTAATTATGACATTGTGAATGGCAGTTTTAGAACGCTTCATTAACCTATCTGTTTCATCTTCAGAACCATTATAAAATAAAAGTTTTCTCACTTCGCCCTCGGATAATCAGCACCTTCAAATTGTGGATAATTTGCATATTTTGTTTCTCAGGTTAAGTGGTCATGAACGCTAACGCGTGAGTTTTATAATGATTCTGATGTTGCATATAATACGCTAATTTTCCCAGATTTTCTTATAATTTTTTAGCGGATACTGTATTCGGGTTTTGGAAAAAAAGAGTATAGATCTTAATAAAGTTTAAATTAATTATTAAAATTGCATTTAGTACAGCAAGTGTTTCCAGATCCGTTTCTAATACAATCTACGCTTAAAATTTGCGTATTATGTCTTCTTCATAAATACGCGAATTCTTTAGTGATTTCTTAACGCATTGTATTATTATCTTCTGTAATAGTTTAACGCTAACTTTTAAACATAATTTAAATTGTGTGGAGAGTATAATAGTGTATTCAGTTTTCACAAACCCTACTAAGGAAAATTTGAATAATAATTAAAAGAAAAAAGTTAGCCTCTTTGGTGGTTAAGTTTGTTTTTTGTAAAATTTCGCATTGAACAATTTTTAAAATTTGTTTGTTACCTATTGTTAATTTCATAATTATTTTTGCATAACTGAAATGAATTAAAACAGAGGTCTTCAAACTGGGTTCCCCGGAACTCTAGGGTTCCCTAGAACTTTGACAGAGGTTCCGCAAGGGGTTATTATTTGTTTAATCAAAGCGCCAAAATATTAGCCAGATTGCTTGTAAAAATAATTATAAATAAATATATTATGGATAAAACAAAATCCCGTGATTCAAATACATTAATCGAGATGCATTAGGTCACATATTGGCCACGTTCTTTGGCTTAGGTTAGGGGTATTCAACACTTTGGAGAACCCTTTGAGCTTGCTCTATTTTTCGACATAGTCGCAATTGACATTGAGACATTTGTTGTAGCAGGGAAGCAGTTTGAAGAAATCCCTCTAATAAAACTCGATGTCCTGCGATGCAAAAAAATTATCGCACAGCCTTCTGTACCTCAACATTGTTTTTGATAGGCCTGAGCACGACCTAGAAGCAGCGTGGACGCCACGCCTGACACCTTTATGCGCCTATCCGCTAACACCATGTCCGTTACTCAAGAAGTGTTGTTTTCATTCATGGAGGCGGGAGGACGTCCACTTCGACCTTCATCCTCCACACTCTGCCTTCCTTCACTGAACGGGCAACGCCAGCGTCCAACCATTTGACGATACATGACTTGTTCACCATACATGGTTTGTATGCATTCATGGATGACAAGTCTCACATGCCCATTCCATATTGGATCGCAGCGCGTACTTACACTGCCGACCACATTGTCAGTACACGTGTGTCTGCCATTATGATTTGTACTCGAATAACCTCGGACACGCTGCTCTACTACTACTCTCTTTTCTTCATCACTCTGCTCCTGCATCATTTCTCCTTCGCTGACGCTACTTCTAACGTTGAATCAGCTACGGGAGTGGGTTCTCAAGGCGGTTTTCTTTTGTTTCCCCTGGTGTACCATCTGCTTCTTCAAAAAATGATGAAACTTACTTTCAAAACATCTCTCACAGGACAGGGAATGAGTTTTAAAGAGTCACAGATCCGAACTATTACAATTTTATTCCATCCATTGCCTAACTGTATTAGGTTGTGACGGGTTTGATTTGTCAGTGTTTAAATTGTGACTTCTCCTTCCTTCATTATTATTTCTACCACAATTTTTCAGTATATTTAAAGAATCAATAATTACTAGAACTCTAATTGAAGATATGTAAAAACAAGCCAAAATTCTTTATTAACCCCTAAAGAATACATAAGATCGCTATTAACTCGTCAGTCCTTGATAATGATCTAGTAATAAAGTCTTAGCTTACCGAATCACTCGTAATGAGTTCAATAATTTTTTAAAATGTCTTATTTAAAGTGAAAAAAAAACTGAATCTGAGAAAAATGCATTTAAAACTTTTAATATTCCTTTACATAAAATTAAATTTTTTAAACTCATATGCTAAAACTCTCCACGAGCACATAATTTCACTTTGTTTTCCATCAAACAACTGTCTTTTAGTATTATTTTTAATCATTTGTTTTGCTTTAAGAGCCTCAAAAATGATTCCAGATTCCTTTTTTTTAATGTTTGAATTCGAAGTTTGTCATCATCTGCCAAAGATAGGCCTACATTTCAAAATATTTTTATGCCAGATGTCTCTAAAATAGTAGTAAGTATTTGACGTCCATCATTGTAAACGTTAGTGGCCAGATTTGAGGCAGTTTCTACAAATTGAAGACCAGAACCAATCGACTTTTGGCAAAATTTCAAGATTAACGAATATAGATTTTTGTTTTTTGTTCCTCATCTCTCCCCATAAACATTTTTTTTGTGGCGTAGGGAGAAATAAACCTGAAATTCTAGTTTCGGGACATCTTGATTTGTTTTAGCAATAAGAGTTTGTGCTATAGTTTTGCTAAGTATATTTTTGAAAGTACTTAATTATTGTAAAATTTTTAAAATTTTGAAATAGTGTATTTTTAAAATAAATATTTTCCAATTTTATTTAATTTTTAAGAGATTCACATAAAAACAGGTATATTTGACTTAATAAATCAGCTTACTGCAAGTAAATAGAACCATTTTTGCCCAAAATAACTTGCGCGCAGTGAAACTTACTCAAAGTCCCTAAAAAGAAATATTATTATTTTCTTGGGCTCATAACATGAAAAATGAAGAACATATTTTAATTATTTTATAAAAGAAAAATAATTTTTGTACAACGCATGTGTAAATATATCAAAATATTTAGTTTTAATTCCCATGAATTTTAACTAGTTTGAAAATTGTGTTCGTTTTCAGCAGTCGAGTATTGTAATTACACTATTTCAAACTGCAAGAAAGAAACCAATACATGGGTTCATCATCAGTGCTGCGCAAATGACCAAATCTTTCAATAACTTTTCACATTTCCTTCATTCCAAAGAAATTGCTTCAAAAGACACTTTTTTAATATAAGTAAGCTTATTCAAAATAAAAAGTAAGTACCGTTACAGCTGTCGCATCTTTTCTTATAAAATGAAAAGCCTTTCGAATGTAAAATGTTCTTACCCCTAACAAAGTGCATACCATTTTTGATTGTTATCCATTTTTTTTCTCTAAAAATTATCACCACTAATAGTTAAAATAACTACTAGTGATTAAAAATTTTCTTCGGTGGTTGACCTTATCGTGCTTTCTCCTGCAGAATAACTAAAACATATTTCTTATTCATAGTATGATACATATTTTATTCTAAAGGATTATGAAGACCAACAAAAACTGTACCAATGGATCTCACTGGCAAAAAATTATTTAAATTTCTGGAACATTTTTCTTATGGTCAGAAATTATACAACTAGAAATAAATCTGACAGATCCACTGTTTTAGCGCATTTCAAAACAAGAAAATACAGAACTACTCTTTCATTTTTCAGTAATTATAAATCCATCATTGCATTATTTACAACATGACACTGTCACAATGAACTTGATGTAAAATTAAAATAAACTATGTGGTATCACTTGACAGTTATTTTTCCATGTGCAATGTTTCATTTCAGCAACAAATGCACGTGAGACCGTCAACTAATTATTTACCACATACATCAATCTTTTAAAGTAGATTTGCATTTTTAATGTAGAATGAATCATTTTAAATTCCACGGAATGATTTTCATGCTTAGCTGATGCTCATTTCAGTTCAGAAATATACTTATTTTTTTTAAAAAAAATCAAAACAAACTGGCATTCTGCATTCGAAACGACGCATTCAAACAAAGCTTGAAAATTATTAATGACCGAAGAGATATCAAAACAAGCGTGAATTTGCAAGTTGCCAACTGGATTGTCTCAATGTTTAAAAATTAACGTGGCTTAATAAGCGGTATAAGCTGAAACGCACGTCAAAATGGAAAATACGTGGGCGGGGCATGTCCATTTAAATCCTGGTTTAACGAAAACATGTTTTGCAATGTTTGAAATAATTTTTGAAGTTTCTTGAGTATCGTGAAATGTTTGGTATCAATATGTTCAGCATGAAATGAGATACAGCATATAATTTTGTTTTACCACCCCAAAAAAAAAAAAAAAAAAAAAAAATCCAGCTATGACTCCTTAAAAATTAATGTTACAGTGATCGATAAGATAGATTTTGTCTTCACTACGCGTGGTTCTGGGTTATGTTACATTACATGACTCTTTGGTTTATTCTTCTGACAATTTGATATTTTCAATGGAACTTTGTGAAAATCATTAGATTTCTTCAGTTGTTTGTTCATTATTGAAAATGTGCATTAAATATTTAAATTTAAATTATTTTAAATATTTACCCTTGTGAAGAATGGCTATTCCAGTTAGTGTTATAATATGAAATAAAAAGACCCACGGACTTTCGTATTAACTTGCGTGTAGTTTTGTTTTTGTGCATTCAATATTATTATTCTGCGCAATTATATATATATATATATATATATATATATATATATATATATATATAATGATTTAACTTTAATTTGTAATTTCTCTTAATAATAATTTAATTTTCTATTCTATCCCATTCTCTAATTCAAAAGCAAAGAGTTCATTTTTACTTCCTGATCCAATTCCAAATTATCCTTTTATTTATTAGATCACACACTCGTAAAATTTGTTTAATTCACTTTCCTATGGTCGTAAATCTGTCAGAAATAATCCCTTCTAGTCTCTGTCTTCAGCTGAAATCCCTGAGAATCCCTACTCTTATGCCACGCGGTCTATTACTTTTAGGGTAGAAAACCCCTACTATAAAACTCGATACACAACAAGAAAGCGTGTTCTTTTTCGCCTCGCTAGTTCAGGAGACACTGCACTGAAAAGGTTCAATAGTTATAAACATTGAACTTTCTGTGCTCTTGTAATGTTCATCAAACTGCGGAAATGTATCTACTGCCAAAAGGCTATAATCTCTCTCTCAACCAATATGGAATAAAAACAACAGTTGGACTTGAACTTGAATTTGACTTTCATATTCTTTAATTACTAAAATGTTTTTAAAAATCAAAAGACACTATATAGTTATATAAGTATATATATATAGAGAGAGTATATATATATATATATATATATATATATATATATATATATATATATATATATATATATGTATGGGGTGTATAAATTTCAACGCAAGTGTATTAGTAATTTAAGTGACATTATATTAATAACTGAATTATGGGTATTGACTATGTACCTATTTTAATTGAGATCCGTCTTTTTTTATGGATACATTAAAATGCAGTTTTTTTTGTAAATTATTTATTTAAAATCTATAGATTTTTATTTACTGCTTCTTTCACTCCGTATTTTACACGTAAACTCTATCTTGGCTATGCAATTTCCGCATACATACTTGATACAAACAAAATAATAAGATTATCTTTACTTCCGAAAATCACTTCTTTTCCCTATAAAGTTCACCGTTGAAGGGATTATTTGTGATATGATAAGGTTTGATCTAATTGTAGCAATGGATTCAAACTTGTTTATTCATGCATTTATTGTTAAATATTTGTCATTTGTTTGGTGTTGTTTTCTTATTCATTGTTAATTCATTTTTGTTATTCCGCGATAATTGTTCTAAACAAGTTAACCTGTCAAATTGGTGGATTTTCGTAAAAATATATACTAAATCTAACATTAAATTGTAAATCTGGATATAGTTTTCTAAAAGTGAATCAATAGCATGACAAACAACACACTCATTTTTCTGGATACATTAATTTTGGTGTGCAATAAATTAAGAGAAAATTATAAAATGGTACCTTCTACTTCAAGTCAATTTTAGATTATTCTTTGTATCGCTAAAACTTCACTAACTTCAATATCTGCATATTTTACTAAAGATCTAACATAATAATTTTAAAAAGGAATGACATTTTTTTGAAAAGAAATGAAATTTTGTTCCATGTTTTTTAAAGGAAAACATAGATAAAAGTTTCTGAATTGGAAATTGTTTAAGTGAATGTCTTGATTTATTGAAACATTGAAGGGAATGTAATGCAGAAATTTTATAATTATTTCTTTAATTCATTAATTTAATTATAATTTTCAATTATTTATAGCATTTTAAGGCCACTGTTGCAATTTCTTCGGCCTTTCATATTCATTTTTACTTTAATTATGTAGAATAATCGTATACGGTGTTGGTTACAATATAAACAAGAAAATTAAAGAAAAGCGAAAAGGATTTAAAGTAAACAAAAATGTTAATAAATTTTGAATGTTTCTGAATATAATCCAATAAGAAGAAATTTTTATACTAATACGAATAATAAAGGAGACTAATAAAAAAAATAAATGTTCGATAACGTTCAGTTAATTTCACAGTGCTTAGGAAAGTTTATAGTTCAAGAATTTTATTTAAATTCCCTATACTCAATTCAATTATCATTAAAAATAACATTGATAAGAAATTCAGAGAAATCAAGATTCCGGAAAGTTCTGATTCATCGTACTTAATACCACATCTCCCTTTTAACAAGTTTGACAAACGAGTTATAAACAAAGAACAAATCTCACGACCAAACGAGAACCCCCTCTTTCGAATTCAAATCCCAAAATTTCCGGATTTCCTTCATCCAGCCATAAACGTCAATATCCAACCGGGGCGTCCACACGTACCGGGGCTCAGACAGCGGAGAGGCAATTGGCGATGTTCCAAGAGAGGGCCTTCAACGGTCAATGCTCGAGTTGGGGTCGACATCTAATGAGTAAAGATCCATTCTGAACGTTCGGCGGCTTTTTATTTGCATGGAAATAGGATGTGTGTGTCGAGAGAGCTTTATTTTTTCCCCTCATACCTATCTTTCACACGTTGTAAATGCGTGTTTACCGTCAAAGGGTGATTGGGGCTTGGTGCGTTGGGTTTTATAGCATCGTTTGCGAGGGAAGGATGTAGATTTAGAGAGAGATGTGTCGTTGAGGAGGATTAGGGGGTGCTTGGAGTACCTGGGGGTGTCTTTCGAGAAATATGTAAGGTGTTGCTTCGCATAGAAGTAAATGATGGGAATGTGGTGTTGTATTGCAGTATTTCCGTTTGCTCCTTATTGCCAGAGCAACTGTCTTTCGATGATATTTAATAACCTGTGACCGTATAACACTGACATATAAATTGTTAATGATGACATATAGAAGTCCTGAAGAAATTTTAAAAAATAATTTCGAAATAATTTAATTGAAAAAAATTTAAAATGATTCAATATGATACCAAAATATGATTTTTTGTATAAATTAGCTGTATCATTTCGTCAATAAATCATCATTTTTTTCCCCTTCAAAAAGTATGTATAGTGTTTAGAACCGAAGAAATTAAAATTTTAAGAAAATGAGAAAAGGATGTAATGCAGTAAGTAATCACCATTACAGGTATTAGTCTAGATGGAAGGCATATACTCTGGGAGCAGCAACAAATGTTTATGCTCTACTTTCTGACGCATTTTTTTTTAAAGTTATTCAGCAGTCAAGATTAATGTAGATATTTTGAAAAATTCTTTGAAGGGGGACAAGTTAACTTCCCTAAGGAGCGCTAGTTATAAACTTAACAGTAACTTTATTTAAAAAACTAATTTTTTATTGGTCATAAGAGCTTTCGTTTATTCGGATTATATTTAGAACTGTTAAAAATTCCTATACTGTTTTTTTTCTGCTTAAAATCATTTTTGTTTTTTTAACGAAATAATTAAAAGAACTTACATTCCTTTTAATTTTTCAATTGATCAAAATATTCTTGTAAAACATTTCCTGTACAGATGATGATTCTTTGGACTGTGGTAGTCTCTTGCGATTGAAGTCAGCAATTCAAATAAACCTTAAAGTTTTCATGTTTTGTGACATGAGGGAGGGGATATATGATTATGTGTTGTTGTGCGTGTTTATTGTCACATGACCGGGATTCGAAAATGCGAGGATCAAACTTGTAACTCTAGAATGATGCTAATTAAAATTAAACTAAAGCAGACGAAAACAAAATGAATGAATTTACTTCACATTATCAATGATTTTTATGATAAAGACTTAATAAATATATGAAGGTAGATTAATTATAAACGAGGTTTCTTTAATACAAGCAGACGATTTTTGTATATTTTACCATGAGAAGTGTGTGATCTTCTAATAGCCGCATCGCTTCGACCCATATGACGAGTGATTTTCCGATTTGCCCAACCTGCCTTTTTCAATCCTATGATACGACCTCTTTCAAACTCTGACAGTTGCTCGTAATGAGCTCGAATCCTGCGCGAGGTATTTTTTCAATCTTCGAAAGGTATGCGAAATGTAATGCAACAGAAAATTTGACCATCAGTTCTGATGCGCTGTAACTCCCGCTATTTTTTCATTCGACCCCAAATTTTAATCATTTGCATGTTCGGTTCAAATGCCTTTGCATACGAAAATTCATAGCAATCAAACAACCCCTTCTTGGTGCGTCTTTTTTTGTTATAGAGTGTATATTCCGGACATAGCACTTTCGGACAACCATTTGTTTGAACTTCTCAAATAAGTCTTCAGAGGAGAAAGAATTTCATTGAATGAAGAAGAATTTGTGGGCAATTGTAACCTAACACATCCAATTGCTTTTCATTATACAGGAATAAGAATAAATTTTCAATACGTTGGGATAAATGAGTAAATATTACAGTATGGCTTATAGAATTATAATATTTGAATAATTTTGGTAAGTAGTATATGAAAAAAGATGTTTTTAAAAAGGCTCATCTATATTTTATCCCACAACCCCTCATACTTTCAAGAATCCTAAAAATTGTTAAATCATGGAAGTTTTATCGTTCAATTACGTAAGTTTCTATCCGTTGTACTGATTGAATGGAATGCAATTTCACTCAGTGTAACTCTATTTTATGTTGATCTGTTGTTTATTGTTGTTTAAGTAATTTATTTCCTTATGCTTACAAGCTACTGAATACAATTGAAATATCACTTATTCATTGTTAGTTGAGTATTTTATTTTTTGTGTGTAAACACCATTGAAGTATTTGATGTAATAAGATCAATTAACACAATATAAGCTAGCGTAGGCTTAACGATTCTACATCTTATGATAAATAAACGCTCATTACAGTTTCAGAATAAATTGTTTCCCTTCGCGTGTCTGTGAAAGAAAGCAAATACAATGGAGATTCAAAGTATTAGATCGACCGGAAAGATCTTTCCACTTGTGAAGTAAAAAAAAAATAACATATTTTTTGTACATTTTATAATTAATTGTATAATAAAATTTATATTATCACTTATGACCCCTTATCAGCGCGATGGTAGTTAGTAATTACTATTTTTCAAAAAAGATTTGTCTTTAGAGACGAAGAACTCAAATAGTGCTTGGTTGACTTGGATAGGGGGTTACCTTATTTTGGTAAGTTCGAGAATCATGACTCGAGACACCCTAGTGATCTTTCCTTTTTGCATGGGGCTTATAGTCTTTAGTAAGCAGGGGTAATGTGTCCCCGGGATACTCTAATGATGTTTCCTTTTCCCATGGGGGTAATACGGCCCCGGGATACCCTAGCGATCCTTCTCCATTTTCGACCCACCTTTTTGTCAACGAATTTATATCTTTTATCCCATTTTATCAAACGTCTAAATCACAGTTACATTTTGTTTGGTGCAACATAGCCATATGTGGGCTTAGCGCCTTTAGATTTCATCCATTACTCGCTTGGTTGACATCTACTTCAGTTTTGAATCTTTTTCCAACAAAAAAAATTTTGCGCAGAGAGAAATAAGGGATAGTCAAAAGGGGTACTTAGTCTTTGAAGTATGGTGAATGCGGTAGAACTTCCTACCTTAGCTCTATTTTCCAGCCTACCCTCTCTACCCCTTTTGACCAGTCGCGAAAGTAGCCTTTGGGGTGTAATTATCATTTGGAAGTATGATGAACTTCCTGTGGAACATCGTCCGGTCTCTTTCCTTACAGTGCTTTTGTTCATTTGCTGACAGTATTTCTTTCCAAATCGGGTTTGGATTTCAATATCTCGTAATATGTTGGTCTTTGGGTATCCTACCCTATAAACAGCATTCTTTTTTCCAGGCTCAAGCTTGATTTATAGGCGGAAGAGGAAGATTGTCTAAACTCACAGTCTATGTCTTCCCTTAAGATGTTTTCGAAGGTAATTCACTTGTCATCACCAATTATCCTATCAGATCACCAATTATTACCGATTATCCAATCAGATCACCAATTATCACCAATTATCCAATCCAGGAAGGGTTCGTTTATGTTCCGAGCATACAGAGATGTGCTCATGACGACTCGATTAAACAAATGTTTCTCACTTATCTCGTCTGGAATATTTACGGACCTATCTTGACAACTTCGAAAACTATATTGTACGATAAATATTATTAAATTTATGGGAAATGAGTTATTTCCTTTCATATCACAAAAGGGCAGAACTTTTCGGTATACCTAATATTCTGTAGTCTCCTCAATGCTACGCGCAACTTAAGTTAAAAGCGTTGCAATTGTATCCTTTGAAACGAATCAGCACACATATAGCGTGGTGTAGAAGAGTAGGCACTGGCTCAAAAGGAGATATACACTTCATCATTTAACTGAAAATTTAAACTGCGAGTTATAGCCCTGTTGCTTCTATATACTCATCATATAGCGGGCTGATGTACATTAAATCTGACGAGGGTCTTATTATTCTCATTTTGGAGTGGTGTGGAAGTTAGGAGAAATGAGTACAAGATTAAATGTCTTGCTCAAAATTTCGAGTTTCGTCATCAATAGCCCCCGCCCCCGTGTTGCTTAGTGACGTTAATAAAACAATCAATCAATCGCCGAAATTCTGCGCCACACATCTCCAGTGAATACCTATCTGCTGATTTAATGAGATACGCGCGCGAATGTGACAATTTTTTTAAACTTGGACTTAATTGTAAATATACATTTCTTTAATAGCCACACAAATAATCGTATAAAAATTTCATTATTACCTTTTTTGTAAAAATTGAGATATTTTAAATTAAAAAAAAAACGTATCTAGTATTTATTTAATGTTTAAAATCCTAAAAAACATCTTTGAATAATGAGTATTATTCTAATTTACAGCGCAATTTAAAATAAATTGAGAAACAACAATAATGCGATGATTATTTAGCGTAAGAAAGCTTTCAAAAAAAATCTTAAAGGTTTTTAAGTAAGAATAATGTGTTGTGTAAATATGTGGTTTTTATCTGTACTATTATGATACTTTCTTTTTAAAAAAATAGTTTTCTTTCAAGTCAATTCAATTTTTTTTTTCGTATAAAATTTGTATATGGAAAAAAAACTGGTTAAAAAATCGGATTTTATAGTTTACTTTAGAGAGAGATTGCTTAAAGGCATTATTTATGCTGTGGTTTTCGTTCTTAAGTGCAAAATATAGCTTGAAGGTGAAATAATAACTATTTTTTCCCTGAAAAAAAATTTACGTAACCATACAATTTTTAACAAAAAAGTAACGTCATAATGGATTTTTTTGATAGTAAAGATTTGTGATGTTATATTAACAAAAAAACATGACGCAGTTTATCTTTAGTATTTTTTTTATCTATGTATCAATTCGAAATTTAATTTAACGAATTATATTATATTCTTAGATCGATACAATTCCTAGATTAACACTTATCTGTGAAAATACACAAGAGTTTAAAAATATTTTTAAAAATATAGCTCCAATTTGAAATCATTTATATTTTTTATATTTAATATCGTTTCGTCTTCATTTTTTTTATAATTAAGTTGTTCAATGTATATATTTAATCTAAAATTAGCCTCCCCAATATGATGTTTGTATTAACGTCGCACTAGAAGCAATGCGAGGGCTATTGGTGACGGACCTCGTAATTTTGAACCACGGTCAAGTGACGAGGACGACACCTGAGCTGACACCCCCCTTCTCCTAACATCCACACCACGCCAACGGGAGGACTTTGGGCCCCGACAGATTTAACGTGCATCAGCCCCGGCTACACGGCGGGTCTTTAGCAGCCAAGGATCGAACCCGCGACTGAACGAAAACCATCGGCCACGATTCCGAAACCATGACCACTAGGTTACCACGGCCATCAAATAACAAGGAAAACACCCGAATTGGTACCTCATTCTCCGAATTTCCACACCATTGCCAACGGGAGGACATGGGTTAATGCGTGTTGGTCGAACAGATTCCACACGCATTAGTCTTTTATTGGCATCAGGGCTCGAATCCACGACTGAACGGAAACAACGCTCTCCACGTGTCTGTGACCGTAACCGACCCAGGCTACAGTGACCACTTAGCCTCACCAAAGTAAAGGTTATAGAAAAATTACTCTCTATATTTATTAGATATTGTTTAATATCTTGAAATTTAAATTTTTGATAGAATATTATAGTTCTTCGTAAATCAAAATATTCAAGTTCATAGATCAGAATTTTGGCAAGAATCTTGAGTTTCTTTTGTTTACAAAAATGCTCTGCTCGCAAATGTATGCAAATCTTGTAACTGGCTCTCACGCGCTCTTGGGTTCGAATCCCGATGCCTCTTAAATCCCTAGCGGAGCTATTGCTAATTTATATATGTAAGGGCGTATTGACGAATTGTTTTCCAGAATTTGTAGTTATATTTTGTAAAATTCTTCTGCTCAAACATTTTATATATATGTGTGTGTGTGTGTCTTTCTTTTTAAATATTACTATTTAATTAAATTTCAAAAACAGTCGAAGACTAGTTCAAGTTTAATTATTTATTTTAATGTAGAGGAAAGAGAATGCATTTCCACTCGGCGGGAGATACAACTCCGCCGTTGGATAAACAGTACATAATTCAGGGGAGGGCAGAAGATAGAGAACTTTCTCTTGTTTGGTGTTAAAAAGCAAGAATTTTTATACTAGATCATGTGTGATGATTGGAGGGATTTCGAGGAATTTTAAGTGCAGACATATAGTATAGTTGGGTCAGCCCTATAGGTCTGCAGCCTTGGGAGCACCTGACATTGCAGGTTTTAAGAGCGCGCGATTGCATAAATTAAATTAAAAAGGAATGGTATCAGGAAATAAGTATGAGCGCTTTATTTTTAAATGAGAGAATGGGAAAAATTAGGATTTAAATTATTATTATGAGAAACTAATATGAATTAAAGTTAAATCATATTATAACTACTTTTCGTAGTTACAGAAGAAAAGGGCCCAGATCACTAAACAATTATTTTATTACAAGGACAACACATTTATGATTTACATACATAGTAGAAACAAAAAGATATTGAGCCGAGTATGCGCCGAGGGATTTCCCCGTTAACGCGCATAATTGTTTTAGTGCTCCGAACACCTTGAGTTCATATGCTAAACTGAATGCGTGACGCAGTTATTGCAGAGGGCGTTGCAGGATTGAGGGGAGAGGAAATTTATTGGTTACATCCTCCCCCTCTGGTTCCACAGTCGTCCCGACAAGGAACCAGCAGTCACAGGTTTCCTAGGTCTACCTCTGTTTCTTAGTGGCAGAATTGGGGCATTGGAGCGTCCTTGCTCAAACGCTTTCAAGGCAGAAGTGTGATACACTCCAAGAGGTGTAGTTGGATTTTCCAAGCTGGAAATTTCATATGTAGTTGGAGACCTTCGAGACATAATCACATAAGGCCCATATCTGAGTGGGAGGAACTTGGAAGTTTTTTCATTTTCAGCACTACTCATGGGGTGTGAGGTGACATAGACTTTATCACCTGGATGAAACAAAGTTGCTTCACGTCTTCTCTTGTCAGCATAATGCTTTCTTTTATCTTGTTGTTGTCCAGCAACATCTTTAGCTTCAGCTAAGAATTGGGAAAATTTCTTGAAGTATAGAGTAATTTCTGCAACGAAATTATCGTTTTCGATGACAGCACGAAGATCATGCGTGACATCGTCGGTCGTCCGCAGTTCTCTTCCAAAATGCAGAAATGCTGCAGTTTGACCAATGGTCTAGCATTTGGCTGTATTCAAGGCAAATCTAATTGATGGCAACTTTTCTGACCAAGAGTTTTGCTTGTCGTAAACCAGGATGGCAAGACGAGGCTTTAGGTCTCTGTTCTTTCGTTCCACGGGGTTTGCTTGTGGATGGTAGACAGGAATCAAAGATTGTTTGATGTGTAGAAGGTAACAAAGCTGTTGCATTACAGCTGACACAAACTGTGTACCATTATCACTTAATATAATACGACGAGGGATTCCGTATCTTAGAAGGACTTCTACAAGGAGTGTTGTAGCACACTCTTTGGCAGTTGCAGATGGCAGGGCAAAAAGTTCCACCCATTTTGTGGTGTAATCTTCGACTATAAAGATCCACTTTTTACCATCTTTACTTTCCGGCAGGGGGCCAAAAAGATTAATAGCTAGTGTTTCAAAACGTTGGGATGAAACTGGAGTTTGCAGAAGACCAGCAGGTTTCTGGTTGCTAGCTTTGAATTTATTACATTCAGGACAGTTTTTAACGTAATCTGTGATGAATTTCCGCATGCCAGTCCAATAATATATTTTCGATATTCTGTTGAACGTTCCTTCAGCACCATAATGACCAGCTGTTGGAGCATCATGGTGATCTTTAAGAATATGTTCTCGTTCCTGTATAGGAACAACTAATTGAGCGTCTTCACTCTCAGAATCTGGAGAGTATCTGTACAGTACTCCACGATTCATAAGATAGCCACGATCAGTCCAGTTGGAATAATCAGTTCCTTTTTCTGGTGATTCAAAAGTGTCGATGATTTTCTTCAATTCATCATCTTTCATCTGTTCACTTCGTATGTCTTTCGAGGATCGAGCTGGGATATTGATAGTTATCGTGCAAATTTCACAATTTGGCTTCTTGTGAGTACAACTAGGGCGTGATAACATGTCAGCTAACACATTTGCTTTTCCAGGAATGTACTCAATCTTTAAGTTGAAACTTTGAAGTTGCAAAGCCCAACGGGCTAACCGTCCAGAAGGCGATTTCAAACCCATTAACCATTTCAGTGGTTGATGATCTGAAGCAATTGTGACTTCAGATCCTTCAACATAACCTCTGAATTTATTGAGGGCCCAAACTACGGCGAGTGCTTCTCGTTCAGTGGTTGAATAATTTCGCTCCGCTGAAGTAAGCAAACGACTTGCATATTCAATGGTGTGTTCTTCTTCACCTGAGCCCTGGAGCAGGACTGCTCCGATTGCGTAATTAGATGCATCAGTTCGTATTACAAAAGGTTTTGTATCATCCACTTGTCTGAGAATAGGAGCAGTTGTCAGACACTGTTTGAGCGTGTCAAAAGCTTACTGCTCTTCTTCTCTCCATTTCCAAGGAGCATTCTTTTTAGTGAGATTGCTCAATGGTCTTGATTTCTCAGAGAAATTAGAGATGAATCTTCTATACCAAGAACAACTTTGCAGGAAGGATTGCACTTGTTTAACATTTTTCGGAGGAGGTATATCTCTGATAGCAGATGTTTTGTCAGGATCTACTTGGACTCCTGAACTAGTGATATAGTGTCCGAGGTACTTTACTTTTTCACAAGCAAAGTTGCATTTACTGCGATTTGCTTGCAGTTTAAACAACAAAAGTCTTTCAAAGACTGTTTTGAGGTCATCAAGATGTTTTTCAAATGTTTCTGATAAGATAATTATGTCATCTAAGTATGATAATACGTGCATGTCTTTAAGACCACTGCGAAATTTGTCAACTAATCTTTGAAATGTGGCAGGAGCCGTTTTCAGTCCAAATGGCATTCGCCGGAAACGAAAAGTTCCAAATGGGCAGACAAATGCTGTTTTGTCTCTGTCTGAAGAACATACACTGATTTGGTGGTAACCCGATTTTAAATCAATTGTAGTCATGTAAGGTGTATGCTTCGCCGCATGAAGCAAATCGTCCATTCGAGGTAGAGGATAAGAATTAGAAACTGTCGTTGCATTAAGTTTTCTGTAATCGATACATAGACGCATTTTTCCATCTGGTTTGGGAACGAGCACAACAGGTGCTGCATATGGTGATTCACATTCTTCTATAATGTTTCCTTCTAATAGTGTATCGAGTTCTTTCTTTAGGAGTTCTTTTTTCACAGGTGACATTCTATAAGGAGGTACGGAGACAGGTGGACTATCTCCTGTATTGATTCGGTGTTCAATGTAGGGAGTAGGCTCTCCCCCTGGTTCAAAGACAGATGCGTACTTCTTGAAGACTGCAACTAGTTTTTCTTTCTGCGTAGTATTTAAACATCAACCTTCTTCTTCACGAAGAGTACATAAATTGACATCTAAGTTGTCAACTGGATGTTGGTCATTGGCATGTTCACCAAAGGCAAACTGCTTCTGAGGCAAGTCAGCAAAAAACCATTGTTGATTCCTTAAATCCAACATGATTCCTGATTTCTTTAGAAAGTCAATACCTAGCAGAGTTCTGTTTCTTTTTGCATTGGGTAATGCGATAAGCTCTTGGTCAAACTTCCGTCCTTCAATTTCAAGGGTTACTGTAGTGATGAGGACATCTTCTGTCGAGCGCTGTCCATCAGCAAGTGAGATACACATTGTTCCATTCCGGAACTTAGCATCTTCATCCTTCAGCAATGTATACAAAGTTTCACCAGCAATAGAGTGACTGGATCCAGTATCCGCACAAGCCTTTCCAAAAATTCCATTTATACGCAGGTATACGGTTGATACCGAAGCTGTAGTAACAAAACAGGAACTTGCTTCCAAAAATTCGAATCGGGACGATTCAGTCTTAGGCTCTGCTGTGCAATTGGGACACTTTGCTCGGATGAAACCAGAAGTTCCACAACCATAACACTTTACAGGAGGGCGATCTTCCTGCGGCTTTGTAGCATAACCTCTATTATTTATTCTCGGAAAAGGCTTCCTAGAGAATTGCTGGTTTCTGGATGAAACGGTGTTTTCATGTTCTGCAGTCGATGAGGCTGACTTAACCCAAATTTTATTTCGATTTTCCAGAAGTTGAGACTTCTTCTGCCATCCCACCTTCATGTTGTCAAAGCTATCCAGTTTGTCAACTAGATCACATGGTGAAATGATTTCAGACCATGTATCGATGAAATGGTTTCTGTAATCTGGAGGACATTTCTTTTTAATTTGATCTGTGATGATCAGATCCTTAAGTTTTTCGAAAGTCTTTATCTGCAGTTCAGTTAACCATCCTTCTAGATATGTTCGAACTTCGAAGTAAAAGTCTTTCCAGGTACTGTTGGCGGCTTTTCTATGTTGAGAAAATAATAACCTGAATTTCTCTGCACTGAGTTTAAAGCGTTTAAGTAATATGGTCATAATCTTGAGACAATGTGTCTGGTTCTGTGGCGATCAATTTTGCGATATCGCTTGGTAGTGCACTTATGAGATAAGTGACAAAATTTTCTTTGGGAACTTTAAGGAAAGAAAGTTGTCGTTCAAATAAAGTCAAGAAGAGACCAATGTCATCATCTTGTGCTTTGAATTTAGGGAGTAACTTTTGAACGTCAAGAGTAGGTTTCTCCACACCCAACCCATGAGTAGTAGCTGATTGTTGTGGCTGTGACAGTCGTAACTTTTCGAGTTCGAATGCCCTCTCGCTTTCGATCTCTCTAAGTTTCTGTTCATAATCACTTTTACGATGTTGAATAATACCTTTTAAATGTTCACGGGTGAACTCTTCATCATATTTAGTGTCATTAATGATTAAGTTTTTTAGGTCTAACACAGACATTTTAGAGGTAATAGTTAGTCCGAGATCTTCACAAAGAGATCGTAAGTCCTCTTTCTTAACTCCTGCGAGGTAAGACATTTTAATTGTTTTTGTGAAAAGTTTTAAAGTTCAAAAAGTTTCTAATACCTAATTATTATGCCAAAACTATAATTAATACACTATGCTGAAATATTCTGAAGTTAAATAAAAATTTATACACGAAAAAATCAATGTACATTAAATTAATATACTAACAATTATAACCTGGGGAAAAATTACATTATATGTCACATTAAAAACACTAATAAAACAAAAAAAATATACAATATACATAAATTGCAGATTTATAACGAATATGTGGAATAATATGCTTCAGAAGGAAAAAACAACAAAATAAAATATAAGAAATTCTTTGTTTGTTTTATTAATTACCTAACTATCAAATTAAGTAAGAGAAGAAAAAAAAATTTTTCCAAATGCACTTCAAAGAATAAATGAAAATATTTAATTAAACATTGAGTACATAAAAGTATCAAGAATCTTCTCTTCACCAGAATTTATATTTTAGACTAAAAAGAATATACAACGAACATTCTGAAATAAAATTATGTCTACTTCATTTCCGGTAATTTTCAGAACCGTTCCTGTGGCGGGAAAACTTATACCTTTTACTTTTATTATTATTCATTACTTTTCAAATTAGACTCAATTTAATATCTTTTCTTAAAAAAAAATTGAATAATAATCTAACAAACTCAGGCTATAATAATTTAAATAAGATACTCTGAAATAGGCATAAATATGTTTTTATATTAATAACATAAACCATCAATTATTTCCTTAAAATCAACTTCTTTTCAACAAATGAATAAGAAATAGACTATAAATCTGTCTTTTGGGAAAACCACAGAATATTAAATATTCCTAATAAATTTCATCAGTTACGTAAAACAGTATTCAATGAAAAGAAACTCATAAATTACAACCTAAGCATTTTCTCCAAATACATATATATAAACAGAAGTCAACTTTCCGCTGACAGGGTGAAATAATTTGAGTTCAAGGTCACATGCGCAAAGCGAAATTCGCAGTTGCATTCTTACATACATGAATCATATTTACTTCCGTTATGAAATTAACATCTGAAATCAGTTTTACACTTTGGAATACAAAATTTTGAAAACATTTATACAAATATACACAATTCTAAATACGCGATTTCAAAATGAATAAAATATTAAATGCAAACAATCTAATTTCTAAATTCCTACAGTATTCTTATACAAGCTAGAAAAGATACATATATCTTAAGATAATTATACAATGACTGTATTATTATTCATAAAAACGATATATTGAAATATAATTCCATTTACACTTAAGACATAAGCATTTTACTACCATAGAGACGGGAAACATTGGATTAAAATTCTACAATGGTCAGGATGACCTAAGTTTCTCGTTTTCTTCAGACGAGATATTTTACTTTTCCATAGACAATAAAATTATATCAAGGTCAGGATGACCAATAGATTCGTTTTAAAATTCAGAATCTAAAACATGTTCAGTTAGGAAAGAGTATACTTATCAATGGATGTGCTGGCTGCAACTGAAGACACCAAGTGCGGGCTGCACTGTATTCAAAATTCAATAAGAGCAACTGTTGTTCTGTTAATATCTCACCAGCAATCAAAACGAAGGGGTTGCAGGACTGCACAAACTACTTCAATATAGCAGTACCGTTTACTACGGTCATAAACACAGGAGTGCAGGAGTGCACAAATATCAAAATTACTAAAATAATCTTTCGCGTTGGGCGCCATTATAACTACTTTTCGTAGTTACAGAAGAAAAGGGCCCAGATCACTAAACAATTATTTTATTACAAGGACAACACATTTATGATTTACATACATAGTAGAAACAAAAAGATATTGAGCCGAGTATGCGCCGAGGGATTTCCCCGTTAATGCGCATAATTGTTTTAGTGCTCCGAACACCTTGAGTTCATATGCTAAACTGAATGCGTGACGCAGTTATTGCAGAGGGGGTTGCAGGATTGAGGGGAGAGGAAATACATTGGTTACAATATATATATATATATATATATATATATGATCCTTAATGTAAAAATTTATATTAATTTAAATAGAACTAATAACATTTCTCCTCAAAAAGAATATTGATTCTTTTTTGGATGCCTCCTTCATTTGATTTATTCCAAAATTGCCAAGGTCGCGGCGAAATCACCAAAACCACTGTGGTCTCTTGCGAGTGGTAGTGGTTGCAAGTTCATGGCCGACATTGTTACGCGTCGAGTCATGGGCTCGTGTCTTGATGCCATTGAAAGTTCGTTGTGCGGCGAAACTGACACGCATTAAATCTGTCGGGGCTCCAACTTCTCCCTTGATGGGGTGCGGAAATTTAGAGAGAGAGAATGCCAACTCGAGTGTCATTCTAACCTAAAGAGGTCCATCACCAATCACCTTTTGTGCCCTTGTATTGATTATGTGACGTTAACAAACAGCCAATTGAAGTTTAGAGTGCCATCAAATAATGGGCGTAAAAGGTGACGGGAAACATTTTTGACCGACGTATGAGAAAGCTTAACTATTCATTGGCTTAATAGTTATACTGATGAGAAAAAGGATTTAAGTTCCTCCACAGATAGGTATTTCTTACGCTGTGGTTCTTTTACTACTGTGTAGTTGGAGAAATTACCAAAAAGTATTGCGATCTATTGAGATAAATCGAAAATGTGTTTTTTATTCTCTTCAATAAATCCTTTTCTTCACTTTCCGATGGTCTGTAATATGTTGCCATTTGCTAACCGATAGAAGGAAAAACTAAGCTACAGAGGACTGATCAAAAGCTACATCTGTTAAGTCCGTCTCACAGCCGGCAACATAATAATGGACTTCAAATTTGAGGCCGGTTGCCTGCCGACTGTTTCAGCCAATGGGTTAAAGCAGTTATTTATGAAATTCAGCTAGCGAATTCTTATTATTGAGTGTAAATCTTTTCCGTAAAACAAATTGAACTGCAGGTCGAGAAATGCTATTGTTAAAGATCATGTGCAAGCAAATTATGTCTTTTTTTTATTAATTTTATATTTGTCTCGACGAAATGAGACAGAGTTCACCCATGAAAGATATGATGCTACTAAGCCATTCTCCAGGAAGAACCATCACTCTGACTTTATACAATACTCTAAAAATGGTGTTTACAAAATTAAGTTTACGTACTTTTGATTTTACGATGAAGTTTTACGTTAATAATTTAAAAGATTTTACTTCTAAGTATTTTCAAATCAAAATAAACAAGCATAACAATGAAATTTTTATCGTGTCAAATACTCCAGCGATAAACAAATCTTTACTAGGCACACTAGGACACGATGCAAAAATAATAAATGTTTAATCATCAAAATAGGCATTTTAAATCGATTCGGAACAGTTATATAGATAATAGAAATATATTTACTTGCACAAATCTACATATATTTATATACTGAGAAACAGTTTACTAACAAAAGAATGTATTTACATGTATACAAATGAAATAAATTTATATTTAAATATTGGTGCAAATTCAGGGGAAAAAAAAAAAAAAACCCGTTTTTTAGAAGATTCTGATATTTTCAGAAAAAACAAAATTAAATTCATAAAACTTTTTTTCTGTCAATGATTTGTCTAAAAATTGTTGTATAAGTCATAAAGTAACTCATATGGAACATATTGCCAAGAGGTGTACAAGCAGCGATGGCGTAGAGGTAGTGTTCATCTACAGAACAAGGATTCCCGTATTCAAAACGCAGTTCTGACAGCATGAAAAGTTCATGGTAATGTTTTGTTTAATTGTGTTCTCTGTTGTCTCTCTTCTATAATTTCTAGAACCTACCAAAATATTCTTTATGTTTCCAGAGCAATGTTCTGGAATATTCTCAAGTAATATATATATATATATATATATATTCATATATTCTCTTAGCCTGCTAATAAATATTGTTATTCACCTATCTATTGGCTTAAGACCCCCGTGTAGCCGGGGATGATGCACGTTGAATCTGTCGGGGCCCAAAGTCCTCCCGATGGCGTGGTGTGGAAGTTTGGAGAGGGAGTTGCCAGCTGAGGTGTCGTCCTCTTCACTTGACCGAGGTTCAAAATTACGAGATCCGTCACCAATAGCTACACAACAGGTTAAATATTGTGCTATTTAACCTGTTGTGTATCTTATTTCTGCAAGAAAATTTCAACTGTTTCTGGCATGTATATTTTTTGTTGTGCAAATATCTTGTACATTTTATTTAACCTTTATTTCAAAATTATGTAAATCTTATGTTATTTTGTCAATAAATGCTGAGAGCGGGGGTGATTGTTTCCCGGGGGGCCGGTTTGCAGCTCTAAATCCTTTGGGTGAGCTCGGTCCTCTTGGGTATTCTACCAATAGCTCTCGTGTTGCTTCTAATGCGACGTTAATAAAAACTAAAACTAAAAAACTAATCACCTATCTATTGTGTGTTCAATTCAAGCTGTATTCCATAAATGGAATTTAAAATAATATGATTAATAATTTCTGAGAAAGCCTGTGCGAAAGCTAAACTTTTTTGTTGTGAGAAAAATGAAATGAAATTTTGAAAAATAATAATACAAAAATCAATCTAACAAGGTTTATTTTTTCCGGATAACTCTGGAATTTTTCATGATATTATAAAGCTTTTGGTACGAAAATGTTCATAAGACATAGGTATCTAACATTAATATTTTTCAAAATATTGAAAAGTTTGAAGTTCTGAGAAGGATTCTGAAAAGATTTATGGATTCTGAGGACCCCCCCTCCCACCTTTAAGCCTTAACAATATCAATACGTAGATTATAAACAAAAATGATCAAATAAAAATGAAAAAAGTTAATAGTTCTTGTTTTATAATAAAAGTCAATACTAATATTTATAGCTTATAGAAATATATAATATATTTTCCAAAAAAACAAGTGATATTTTTCACTATGGCTCTGGTCCCTCAAAAGTCAATCATTACTAAAGAAAACGATGCTACGATCAATCTGACATCATTCACAAAATTCTTGACAGAAATTATTTCATTCTTATAGTGAAGACACGAGTTCCTTTTTGTAGACAATTAACTGTAACCGTTATCCCCATTTCTTTAGCGTGCATGAAAGCCGACCTCGCCCTTCAGTGCAAGAACACGCGTGGAAGCTCGAAAGCAATCAATTTCTTCAACCATATGTCTGAAGGCTCCAGGGGTTATGGAACGCTTACAGCGACTTCGAAATATAATTCCTTCTGACTTTGGACGGGCGATCAATTATAGAGATCTAAAGTTTGTGATGCGTTAGGAGAGAAAAAAGTTTAAAATCTTTTCTGCTGTCACAGTTAGTGATATTCTTTTGATGTTTGTCTGGGAAAAAGAGGAGATTTTTGTGTTACTCTTTTCGGTATTATAGCCAAAGAGTTTTGTAAGAAAGATGTCTGGGAGAATAAGGCAGGGATTATGTAGCTATTTTTTTTTAAAATATAAATGCGAAATAAATAAATGTTATAGAGGAAATCATTTCGTGTCCTTAATTTTCTAAAATGAAACATATAAAAGTGTCATATATTTATCTAAAATGAGTTATCAAACGAATATAATTTTTATTATGAAATTTTATCTATCTTTTATACCACTGCAAAAGAATCCTCTCCATATCCCACACGCAAAAATACATCAATAGAGGACTGAAAATTATCCAATTCGAATAATTTTTGTTTCTATTGGTACACAAAATTGCTTTTAATGATATTTTATAATACGAGTAATATAATACTATCTGATTATAGTAATTTTTCAGTAAAATGTTATCTTGTAAATTCGACTTTTCTGTGGCTATGTTCTTGGACAGCATCTCTGTAGTTGCACAGATAGCATATTTAAATCGGATATTACTGACGTAAGACATTTAATTTTATAAGAAAGTGGCAAATATAATCAAGGTAATTAACAAAATTTTGTTTCTCATACTTGTATGCAGCACTCAATGCTGGTGAAAATAAAATGCATTTTTCGAAGAAGAGTGCTATAAAGATTCTACCGATTAAAACAAAAATTATCTGCCTGTTAAATGTGCAGGGTTCTGAATGAATAATTTATTTTCAGATACAGTTAGACAAAAGAAATAAAAATTGTTCCAACGTTCTTTTTCTGTAAAATTCTCACAAAAGTAGAATTATCCAAAAAGAATATTAATTAGCGTAAAGTAAGCATGCTTCCAAACCCCAGGCTCTACAGAAGCAATTAATGTTAAGAAAAGCAAATATCTTTTTCCAATTCATAATGCATTTTTTTTAATTTCCACTGGCAAAGTATTCTTAAGTACAAAAAGGTTATCAATGTTCACAATAAAAAGAAAAAAAGACGATTCTGCCATAAAAATCAATTATTAAATTAAATATTAAAATAAGTACAAACGATACATTATTAAAGTAGACAATAATAATCTGTTCTAATATTAAAATAAAAACAGACGATAAAATATTGAATTAAATATATCTCAGCAATAATGTATTATATAATGTCAATCTTTTGAACCTAAGACCAAACAAATATCCTTTATTTTATGACCACACATTTTTGTTGAAAACATTTTCTCAAAACAACTGTATTTTAATACATCCAAGTTAAGTTGCATTTCTTATGGCTTTATTTCCGTATTTGAATTCTTTAATTAAATGTACGTTGGAAAACTACGAAAATATCTTTGCATATAGGGTAAAATTAATGCCCCAAAATACAGTTTTAAGAGTAAAAGATAACAGAGAAAATATAATACAGAATGTGAGTTGATGAAAATATACAAATCGAAAAAAATTCTTTTAAGAATTATCTGAAATATAACAGGAAATATTTATCTTTTAAATGTACAGCATTCTGAAACATTGATTTATTTTCGATTGATTTAAAATTATACTTCAGAACAAAAATTTCTGTTACGGAAACAATTAAAACAGACTCCCCAATTTGAAAAAATAACATTAATTTATTAGAAATTAAAATGTTTCACATATTCATCGATTCAGTATCAGAAGATCTTAAATTATTTTTCAAAATATAGTTACAAAAACAACAAATTTGGAAAAAAAGAGTTTTCTTCAAACAATAATAATTGATATCAATTTCATGAAAAACATAAAATTAAATTAGGCAGCAATGTTTTGAGAAAGCAAATGTGAATTAAAAATGTATTACATTTGCAGACGTCGTTTACTGTGACGTCATTTTGTTGACTGTGGCGTCATCTAGTGAACTGTGGTAAAAACCAACTGAACGGATTTTTGCATCAATGAATAGAGATAAGAATGTAGCTAAACCAGTGTTAAAATCATTACTAATTGACAACATAAAGAGAACCTTGTTTAGTTTTTGAATGAATTCAACCAAATGATTACTCTGTGATTGCATTAGAAAGAAGCAAAAAGTCAGAAACATGGGGGAAAAAAGTACTGCTTAATTAAATAAGAATTAATTCCTAGCTATTTTCGTTCAAATGTTTTCTGAACATTAACTCAGTCGATTAAACCTGTGCTACGTAAAGACCGGAATATCCAGGAATCGTAAAAATAGCCTAATTGCCTTCGAAGCGTGTATTTAATTGTCACAAAGTTACTAGGCTCATTGTTTTATTTGATTGTTTTGGTTAAGATTCCCGTTTCTTTTAAGTCACGCAATCGTATTTAATTTTTTTGTTTTTGGATTTTGTTCGGAATTTTTTTTTAACATTCATTTTTTTACTGTTTGAAGAATAACTTACTCTTTATGAATAGCTAATTCAGAAGAAAAAAATATTTGAAAGAAAAAGTTACTGTTAAATACTGTTAGATTATAAGACACACACATGCTATGAATATGGAAATGGGAAATATGGAACACTTGTTTTTACATGGCGTAACATTATTTGTGTAACCATTGTAACTCCCATTGCTTCGGGGCTCTTAGGAAATAAGATTCAGACATATCGAATTATGAACTGAAATAGTTCCATTTTTATCAAAGGATTTCACAGATTCTCTTACAGTAATAGAATTATTTAATATTTTAATAGAAAAAGTATGATATACGAGTTACAATTAAAATTTGTGAAGCTAGATATTATCCAAAGTTTAAACCAATATATCATAAGTTAAATCGGCATTAAGCCACAATGGGGTTGGTAACCATTCCTTATGGGAAATATTGGATTCAATTCATCAATCTCTTCTGAATACGTCAAAAACTCATTCATATATTTTCTAGAAATTGCAGTTCACTTCAGCCTTTGGATATTTGCATAAACGACGTTGAGATATGAATGTGCACTGCTTATATAACAGAGTATAGAGTGATTTCCTTTTCAACTATGCTTTTGAGATACTTCATTACATTATTTAATCTGAGAACCTCACCTTGTGAATAAACCGTGACTTATGCAAATTAACACTGTTAAATGACGAGAGATGTGTTGTGAATATGAAATTATGAGATAAAAAGTTTGGAGGATCAGATCAAGACATCAGATGCATTAAAGTGTTAAAAACCGATAGATGATTGGCAAGATTAGTGTACACATCACATATATAACTGATTCTTTCATGGTAAACAGGTGGTCATTGTCGGAGAATCGCGGTCGGGATTTTTTTCGTTGAGTAGTGGGTTCGAGCCCTGATGCCATTAAAGACCCATTGTGTAGCGGGTCTGATACACGTTAAATTCAGTCGAGATCCCAAATTCTATCATTGGACTGGAGTGGAATTTTCGAGAGGGAGCTGCCAACGTAGATATCATCCTCGTCACTTGAACCAGATCCTGAATAGCGAATCAGGGGCGTTACACCTGGAAGAAGCGAACTCGATGGAACGGAATAAAATCACCTGCAAAATGGAAAATTTAAAATAAACATTCATGAGCCATCAACACATTTAATATCATAGAAATTTTTTTTTGCAAAGTAATGCTAAGAAATGCTAAGTAATATTTGTTTAGTGTAATGCGAAGCACTTCTTCTACCCGACTCGTTTGCCATAATACAGTCAAATGCAACTCTAAAAGTCAATAACCTACACAAGGATACACCAGTGAATTCTCACACAACTATTTATTTATCAATTTCTGTAATATAATGTCTAAGGAGTATTCACTCTCTTTGGAGACCTCTTGGATTAATTTACCTATTGGACTATAACTGAACTAATACTCTCTAATCAAAACATCTCCTGTTGAAGTTGTCTTGATTTCTCAAATCTTCTGCGACCGCTATCGTCCGTAACAACTCATGATATTCTCCATCGCTTGTAAGGCATACACTCAGCGCTAGTCCTACTCGTCCTCTATCCTCTAAATTTCCCTTTTCTTATATACCGTCATACCTAAACCCCTTCACTTTATTTCCGCCTGCATCTAATTAGCATAATCACATTTCATTTTGGTTGGGAAGAAATTGTTATTTCATGCAATCAATCTCAATTAAAGTCCCCAAGGTTAGAGAAGAGAAAATCGTTTATAGCCCAACGTCACAAGTGCAACATGAAATCTACTGTCCACCACGTTTTAGCCAACGATAAAATTATCACCCAATCATTTTTTAAAAAATAGTATTTTCTGACTATCTTTCCTAACCAATCCTTAATAAATAAATAAATGAGTTTTTGGATTAGTGAATGAACGCTTGAGGAAGGGAAGGAGTCAGTAAACGAATCAAATTTTCTGTACGTTGTCATATTATCATTTGCTTTAATTCTTATATTCAACTGAATAATTTAATTATTTTAAGAAGTTAGCCCTTTTGATGACTAAATTGGATGGCATTGTATGGAACAATTTTTTATTTGGCGCTTTTAATCTGGTTTAAGATCGAAAATAAAAATAAATAAATAAATAATTATTTAAAAAATATTTCAATTCCCAAGAAACATAATGGGCTCATAAATATTTTAAAAAATCTGTATTATTTAACTCTATCTTCGACAGCCTCTTTTGGAATTTATTAAAATTATATGTATTGAAATAATGTATCAAAATATTTATCATAAACCTTAACTATAAAACTATTAAAAAGGGTTTTATTCCCTCCATATAAAGTTTTAATATACATATATTATTTATTTAAGCGGTACAAATTTTATCCGCAAACATAATATAACTGATGACTTTTATGATAAATATTTACATATTTTATCTAGCTTGTTTCTGCGAATACAAAGTTCATGATAAAATTACTATATTAATCTTATGTGCCAATATCATACAATGTTTATGTTAACTTTGGAAACGAATGTAATTTAAAAGCCTATCACAGAAATTATTGAGGCTAAACAATTTAAAATTCGCTCGTCGCTTCATAATATAAAATTCAACAATTTGAATTATGCTAATTAAAATTCAACCTCTGAGTTCATGACGCTATTCTAGAAAATTGTCCATGTTAGTTTAACGTTATTTTAACCCGAAGAAAAATAATAAATGTAAATAGAAGACTGTATGAATATATTAAAAGCAATTAAATTATGAGAAGCATTTTGTAATTGCAGCCGAAAGTAAGCAATTGTGATTATATATTATCTTTTTCACCTTGGGGCAATTATATAAATTAAACAGTTATCGAGGAAATAGTTTAGTTTAGTGATCGGATAAATAAACATTGGCTTGTAACGTTAAGCAGAAAAATACAGATCAATTATTTTTAAGGAAAATATAATATTTTCTCAAAGAATGTGCGGGAATTTATAACTAGCTTTCTTGAAAAATAATTTGATAGTTTTTTTGTTTTGAAAGAGATAAACCTGTATGGAACATAAATTAAAAGGTATTTATGTTTGATGTAAATAAGATGTTTTGTATTTTATTTGAGTATAAGTTTGTTTTGTTTTCATTTATTGTTTCAAAGGCTTTTAAAATAATTATTACATTAAAAGTTAATTACCACGTTAAAATTCAAATTAATCGAAATAAATTCTTCATATAATTTACTTTCAAATTATTTAGAATTTATTATTTAAGAAGATATGAATACCGATATCGTTGCAGTATTGTTTTAAACAACTATAAATTTTCATGTAAATATGAATTCTAAGCCATTAAGTTTTTTAATGTATTCATGATAGAAAGTACTCAAAAGTGAAAACAAAACTTTTAAAACTAAGAAGAAATAAGTGTATTTTCTCATGACTTTATGGGATTCATGACAGTTATGTCTAGTTTTATTTTGTAAGTTCTTCTTGAAAAACGTAAAAAAATCATATATATTCTCTCAATTCATTCCTTTTAAAATAAAATTCAGCCTTTTGAGACTCATGCGTTTGCAAATGAAACTCAACTTTTTACGAAGTAAATTCATCCGTTTGAAATACAATATATTTTTACAGGTTAAAATTCAACCTCTTACAGAATTAATACATTATATTAGAATAAAAGCGAATCTTTTCAAATACATCTTCTTCTCTATAAAATCGTTTCCTCGAATTTTTATATGAAACTTCTAAAAAAAAAACTAATTCCTGGTATTGCATAAATCGAAAATCAAACCATTGCTTAGTAAATTTATTCATAGAAAGTTGAATGGTTTAACAAAAATATTTTCGCGTATGTATGTATGTTTGTATTATTTACATCTCTAAATTTAAAAGGAAGTTTATTTCTCTTTTAGATTCTGAGAGAACTGTACTTACTAAACCACACTTATTAAAATATTTGGAGAAAATTTACTGACTTAGTAAAAATTTTACATTCAAGTATTTGTATTTTTACCGACATTTCTCACAGGAATTTTAAGAATTGGAGTTACTACAAATTTATTCATGCCAGAAAAGCTTTTATTAGAAAATTGCAAGAGTTTCTTATCTATTTCAATGACAGTATATTTATATACATTTGATTCTAATGCCCGGAAAACGCAAAATAATCTAAAAAATAAATCTGAAAAATAATTTTACTATATTTTATATGGGACAAAATTATTATTATTATATTTAAAACAGTTTAAATGCTTAGAGATTAGTTTATTTAATGCTATCTTATAACAGAAAATGTATCGTGTAGTTTTTGGAAATAAGTAAATACCAGAACAAAAAGGAATATACATTTTATTTTATTCCGTTGATACTCAGCATAAGCATTTGCTATCAAATATTAGAAATGCTATAGAAATATATAAAGCTTCATGAAGAAGAAGTAGAGATCCCCTTTATCATTTAAAGAAGCCCGAGTACGTCTGAGAATATAATTATACGTTTTCTGTATGGTTTTTAAAAGTAAACCAAACAATTTTTCTTAGGTAATACAATTTAAATTAAATTACAAGTATTGCTTTTATATGGAAAAACTTTAATAAGTCCGGAATGAGTCCAGTAGATATGTTTACATTGAATATTTATTGCGAATTCCGAGCCCCGAAATAAATCAGAGTGATTCTATATTATTATGGTTCTGATATTAAATACGTGGGACTACATCAGCCAACAGAAATGTATGCTTTCATTTACATACTCTTCAAATCATGGCTTTTAAAGTTTGTATGTATAGATTAACATGTTATAGTCGTCTTGGAAAAAAGTATTTCCTGGTGGAAACAAAGTTTGAACCTTGAGGTATGACTCTTTATCTCAAGCAATTATTTAGCAATCTAAAATATTGACAGGCCACGCAGAAAACCACCAGATTGCTGCCCAAAGCAAAACAAAATCGTCCCATATGTTTCAAAGTAAGAAGAAGGCATTCCAATTGAAGCGTTTATTAAAGAGTTCGAGAGATGTACGTACCTCCTGTTGCGGGGGGAAGTTATGAATGGTAATTCATAGGACCATAACACTTACTTCCAAGCATCGTTTGACTCAGTTATGATCCTGGCACCACTCTAGACTATAAGGATTCGCATAAGCCAGATGTAGTTTTGGAATTACTACTCTGCTATAAGTCTGTTTTGTGTGCATTCCATTCGGAAGGTAATCATTGATACTAGAGTCTTCAAATGCTGATTAAGTTCCGCTGTCAATTTTAATAATTTAAGTTGTCTTCTTTTTACATGCAACAATCCACTTCCGTACCCGGCAATCATTTAGCGAGAGTTTCCGCTTTTATCTATAATTTTGCTTGTAGAGTATGTTTAACATTGTATGTGGTCATGATTTTCATTTGGAGAAATACACACCTCCATAACATATCAGACAACTAAACTAAACACTCTCCCGCAATTTGTCGTCTTTGAAAATCTGTGACGATGGATGTACTGCACAATACAAAATATTAAAAAGAGAAAACGCCACGCCCACAGCTTCATAACAATTAGCTGTTGGTAGAATAATACGTATAATAATTTGCACTGAAAAAATTCCGGTAGTTATTCTTGCGTGACATTGATGAGAAACTCTTTCACGAACTACACGCATATATTCAGAGCCGGTTCCATTATTTTGGTAATCACGTGTGTTTTACTTTAGAAAGGAATATAATTTATCGACACACCTCCATTGAAATGGAATATATGTGAATTTTATATGGAAGTAAATAATAATATGAAAAAAAGGGATTACAATTAAATTATATAAATTAAAAAAATAACTGTTACAGATATGGTTAAAATAATTTAGAGAATTTTTCTTCTTCCAAGTGTTAGAAACAATACGCATTAATTTCCTAATATAATAATAATTATATATATATATATATATATATATATATATATATATATATATATATGAGAGAAATTCCGAAAATAAGATTCTTCTTTTTTTTAAAAGCACATGGTACACCAGATGAAACAAACAACCGCCTTAAGAATCTACACCAATTGCTGGTTCCACGACGTAAGTAGAGTCATTGGAGGAGGAATGACGCATGCGCTTAGCGACAAAGAAAAGAGAGTAGCAACAGCGCAGCGTGCCCGAGACATTACTGACAACATTGTCGGCAATTGAAGTGCGTGTTGCTATCCGGTATGAATGAGTGGATCTAGTCACACATGAACGCCTACAGGCCGCGTATAGTGATCAGGTCATCTCTCGTCAATTGATTGGATGCTGGTGTTGTTTGTTCAGTGAAGGAAGGAAGAGTGGGGAGTATGGGGATCGAAGTGAGCGTTCCTTCACATCCACTAATGAAAACAACACTGCTAGAGTTGAGGACATGGTGTTAGTGGATTGGAGCATAAAGGTGTCAGACGTGGTGTCCACACTACGTATTAGTCGTGATCAGGTCCATCTAAAACAATGAAGTGGAGCAGATTGTGTTATATTTCCTTGCAACTCAGGGCATCGAGTTTTACCTGAGTGGTTTCTACAAACTATTTACAGGCTACGACAAATGTCTCAATGTCAATTGCGAATATATCGAAAAATAGTGCAAGGTGTATAATGGTTTGAAGACGTGGTTTGTTTTTTATGCAATAAATTTTCTTTGTGAGAAAAATATGACGAAACTTACTTTTGGAACATTCTTCGTATATATCAGTGTGTGTGGTTTATTGCCATTTATTTTCTGAGGATGTATCCGCAATGTGTTCCGTATATAGAAGTACAAAATTTCAGAGGATGTAATGCACATCAAAAACATCGAGAGCTGCATAGCAACCCATGTCCGAAAAAGTCATGGGAAAATGGTAACAAAGGTCGAAGAAGACAGAGACTTCCAGAAACATTAGTTGCAAACATAAATATAACAAGTGCTGTAATAAATAATTCCATTTAAAAATGTTGTGGGAGAATTTCGAAGTATCCATCCTTACAAGCGTTGCATTGACAGACCAGGGATTGGCACAGAAAAATAAAAGATACAAGCTGTATAAGTCCGGAGAACGTGCGGTCCAGGCAATATGTTCATCGTGCTTAATCCGTCGTTGACCAAACGACATACTTCCATGGCGGGAAGGCAAGTCATTTGGAGCCTACCCGCTTTAGATCCTATGTTAGTCTCTTCTTTAAGACCTCAGGGTATTTCAGGTTATTTTGAAACCACAACAGAGGACGTCAGTATTTGTTACTACGATGCTCAATCATCATCCGAATTATTTCTTCTAAATAACACGAGCTTTTTGTGTGCTAACTATGGTATCCTAAGTAAGCGGAGCCGTTATCTTGCTGCATCCATATTGCGGTGGATATTGTCACTAAAACGTTGCCTGTTTAATTTTTTTTCATAAAAATTAGATTTCGCAGTTTCCCAAAGAACTTTTATGGCTAGAAGAGCGTCAGCAGTTTGTTTAGACAGCGTTTTGTTGAGATCACCCACCAAAATATTACGACCATTAAGCAACAGCGCCGGTTTCTTAGGAAACTATAGGCTTTAATGAACGACAATGAAGTACCTGTTTACGTCGGTCGGTTACCTTGGTCAGGACATCATTTGGCTTCTGTACGGTAACGGTAACGGTAATGACTAAAATTACGAGGTACCTGTTTTAAAATTAAAAACATACCCTCTCATCAGAATTACCATTAAAAAGTTTAAGTGCATCATTTAATAAAATTTTAGCTTAATTGTAATCAACTATAATAATTGTGATCAAGGCAACAAGCGCCTGGGCGTTAGGCAGAGTGAGGCCGAAACAAAGTTGGAAAGTAAAGTTACGAAAGCGCATTGCCATTGGACGCTGTAGCCAGTAAGCTAAGAAGCATATATAGCAATGGGCGGAGAGAACATTAGGGGGTGGGACTTCAGTTCGAAGGCGAAAACGACTTCGAGAAAGCTGTCGTCCGCGGGTTTTTGAGAGGTTGTAACTAGATAAAAATAAAGTTAAAATTAAAATGAAATAAATAGAAATGCCGTACCGAAACCAATTTAAAGAAAAATGCAATTTAAAAGTTTGAGGGAAAATTTAAACGCGAGGTTAAATCACTAAGATTTCGAAATTTTAAAAATTTAGAAAGTGATCGACAGTGTTACGCGAGGTCCATTTTGACCATGGGACATTGCCACTTATCGATGTGAAGTCCTGAATTTAAAATGGCTTCTGTATTATTAAACGAGTCCCGGTTAACTTTAGGGAGTGATTCAGATCGTTTGCTGACCTGTTTGGCCGCGGTACCCGACTGGTAACAGTCATGAACTCGTGCTCAAATTGAAAATTTCAGCCATTTCGGTCGAGTCGTGGGTTCAAGAATTGATGTTACTAAATATCGGTGGTGGAATGACTGACGCTCGTTTAATCTATTGGAGCTAAGAGTTCTCACGTTGGGATTGTGTGAAACTTTGGGAAGTGAGGTGCTGTTCTTGGCTTTTGTCCGTGGATCTGGATTATGAGGTGTTTTGTCAATAAATCTCATATTGCTTTTAAGTGCAACGTTAATGAGTAATCAGTCAATAAATGCGCTTAAGGTTTTCGCCTACCATCCATTTTAAATTTGTGAGCGTAATATTAATCCTATGCAATTTCAACTTCCCTCCTCAAACCTAAGCTGTTGTATTTATTTGAATATAATAAAAAACAGCTCGCAGACGAGAGTCTCGTTTCCTTATTCGAGATTGATATATGTTTCTGCGGATAACTCTCTCTACATTCAATAATGTAAATCTTTAGGGCAATAATAGTGAATACAGGTCGATAAAAAACCGTTTTTTTAGCAGATTCATCAATATTATCCTATTTTTTTTATTGTTGCTTCGTTTCCAGTGCATAATGATGAATTCAGGGCTCATCGACAGTGGACACTCGACATAAAATGTCGAGTGAGTGATAGTGAAGGTTATTGGCGCAAGAGCCAGATGTGGCTATGCTGTGCCAAACAAGACGTAACTATGGTCTAGACGTGTAAGAAAAATTGAAAAAAAGACAAAAATTGGTTGAAGAGCAGAATAATCGAAAATAGAGAAGGATCGCTAGGATAACCCAGGGATGTGTTACTCGTGTTTACCAAAGACATTAAAATCCATAGGAAAGAAGATCATTAGGACACCTCGGGGTCATGATGTCCGAACTAATCTAAAACAGGCAAGTCCCTGAGGTCCCCTGATATAATCCCCAGGGGCAGAGTGCCCGTCTCTACCCCCAGAAGCTGGGTACCCATTTTAATCACCGCTTACAACATGCATGAGTTACAGTGGAACTATTCTATCATACCCGGTCACCACACTGGAAAGATTTTTCGTCGAACAATGAATGTTAGCCGATAAATTCTAGCCGAAATTATACAAAACATTTTGGCGGTCAAACGTCTCTAAATTCATTCAAGATCTCTTTTTAATCGAAAATCCTGTAACTCATAAATTTATCTATGTATGAATCTTAGTCTTGGCAGGTAGTACTCCCATGTTTTTTAATTACGTCATTTGATCTAGACTCATATTTCTCCAAATCTTTTCGTACGCACCTCTGTCTTAGTATCAGCAAAGTTTTAACAAAGGTCCCCATTGAAATGTTTAATTTTCTCAGCTCTTAATTCTCCAGTTTTGTAAGTTTTCCATTAGTTTGAAAAATTGGTGGATCTTTTTAGTGTATTTTCTTTTATTGTTTGGAAAAGAAGAGTCGGCGTTCAATCACAGTAACTAAAATGAATATGTTTCAATGAAATAATGTTTGATTTCCAGCTTTCTGTTGTTGCCAGAATATGGCATCGTTTGGCGACATTTTCTAATTCGCCGAAATTGTTCGACGGGATTCTACACAAGAACTCACTAACCTATGAATCAGTGTCAAATTTGTTTCGGCGTGGTTTTGAAGATGACAGTACACAACGGTAACACAAACTTCCTTTAGAAACGTCATATGTGCTAAAAAAATAGTGCTTTTTGTGATACTTTTGTAATTGCTTTTAATTTTTTTTTCTTTTCTGTTAATTGACGTATCCAACTATACAGTTACCTAGTTTAAGAAACACATGATTTAAAAATATGTTAAACCTTTTAATGACAGGTATGTACACTTCTGTCGATAAAGGTGTTGTTACTATCTTTAAATATTTCAAACATGACCCAGTGAGAAACGACAAATATGTCTCTAATTCGGTGATGTGATTGAAAACTTGTGAATGTATATCAATAATTCTATTGACAAATTTTGTCGACGAATAAATGAGCCAACAATAGTTGAGTAACTTCGGTATGATGAAGCTTTATCTATGCGTAATACAGCCGACCATTATGAAAATTTTAATTAAAGCAGATTACATTAGAATTTTGGAACAACTGATTCTCATGCATTAAATCGCAGATGCAGTATCGTGCATTCGTGGTTTGGATACGTACTAGGAATGAAGTCGTAAATCGATACGAAATTTAGAATGGGAATAAGCCCATCCTAAATGAACTAGTACATTTCGGCAAAATAATTGCTATGGATTTTAGAGTTGGAATACCGACGAAGAGAAAATGGAGCCTTTTTTTTGATAAAAAATATCAAATTTGTGTCGCAGTTCTTAATAGGATTCATTCTTCAATTAGTCACCCAAGGGGGCATTGTTTTAAGTGGGGAGTTTTGGCGTACCAGATCACTTTTAAATTTTTTGTCGTTTGCTTCAATTTTAATTACATGTAGTTTATATAATATTCAAATTAATAATTATTATATTCATCGTTTGCTTTAATTTTAATTAAATAAAGCTTATACAATATTCAATTTAATAATTTATTGTTTGATTTAATTTTATTACATTTAGCATAGATATAATCACACCCACACTCACACACCCACAATTTAATAATAATGAATCGCTTCCTTTAATTTTGACATTGGAAAAGTTAACTATTGTCCATTTCTCGATATTTCATCGTTTACTTTAATTTTTATATTAAATTGAGTAATTTAATAATAATTATTAAAAAAAGAAGCGCCTCTTGGGTGGCTAAATCTGTATTACTTTATTAATATTTTTATCTGTACTTATTACTTTATTAATATTTTTATTAATATTTTTATATTACTTTATTAATATTTTTATATTACTTTATTAATATTTTTATATTACTTTATTAATATTTTTATTAATATTTTTATATTACTTTATTAATATTTTTATATAATCTGTACTTTTATTAATATTTGGTTTAAATGTAGGGTCATTTTAAAATAGTATATTTTATAATGATAAAAAATACTGCAAACGTATATGTAACTGAATGCAGTCCAAAAGGGTCCAAATTCGGTGGACCCTCTAGGCTACTGTTCTCTAGGGATGGCCGCGGTAGCCGTACTGTCATGGTCTCAAGTTCATGGCCGGCGTTTTCGCCGTCGAGCCACGTTCTGGAGTCCAAATGGCACTAAGGACTTATCGTAAAGTGGGGTTGATACCCGTTAAATCCAACTCCTTCCAATGACGATGTGAGGAAGCTTGGGGAGGGAGTGCCAGATTAGATGTCGTCTTCGTTACTTGATCCAGATTCATAATTATAAAGTCAGTCGCGAAAAGTCCTTGCGTTGTGTCTAAATGCAACGTTAATAAACAATCAATCATATCGAAATATGTTTACGAGTTCTTCATGTTGGCTTGTTTATTTGATACCTTTAAACACCCTTTAGGTTGAATAATGGGGATTCTGCATACAAAAAGGAATTGAGCTTCGTAGTTCGTATACTGAAGGACTTAGAAGTTACAGAGCTATCTATTACTTCGTCACCTGATACGGTTTGTAATTAAGGAGATTTTTCATGTAACTCTAGATAGGTGCTCAGTAATATCATCTGAAAAACATAAAACAATTAATTTTAATTAAAGAGTTTTGGTACTAAAAATAAAAGTTTGTTTATTTTTCTTTCTTTAAAAAAATTTGCGATTGTGCGCATTTCTTGCGTTTAAATGACGTCAAAGATGCCGATAAATCAGTTTTGTTTATCTTTGAAGTTGAAATTCTACTTATTTCCCGACACAGCTTAGACCTTTTGCAAGTAATGAATTAGCTAATTAGTGTAATCACATATAAGGCCATTAATAAATTAATATTTATACCCAAAATAAATTATTTGGTAGTTATGATATTAATTAAATAATTAACAATAATTTTAAATATTTATTTTATCAATATTAAACACTTCTTTTTTTCCTATCTAGATTATAGTTTAATGAATTTTTGGCGCAGCTTAGCCAAATTTGGCTAAGAAACCCTCTAATCTATATCACTCAATCATTCATTAATATTCAACCCTAACTATCCTAAATAACCCCTAACTATCACTCAATCATTTATTAATATTCAAATTAAACTTTATATTTTGTTCTACATAAAATAAAATAGGATACTTTTTAAAAAGATTATAAATAATCGTAAATGAGCTTCAATTACATGGGGACCTTTGATTTTTTTTCGAATTTTAAATTTCTGTACCCATCAGGAGACTACTTTCAAAAGGTAAGTAAGGACCTCATTACTTCTAGGTACCCTATTGATCGTTTTCTCTTCGAAAAAGACGGGTGACGCATCTCTGGGATACCTTAGAGATCCTACTCTATTTTCAACTCATTTTGCAGTCGTACCTTATTTGGCGCAGCATAGACATACTATCTGACTCTGGCAACTTTTAACTCCACTATACTCACTCGCTGACTCGCAGAACCAACAATGATTATGATTTTATGAAAAATAGTTAATATGAATAATGTGAAATTTGGAGAGAACAAACTCATAAGAATGTTTATAAAATCACAAGTTTCTTAGCAATAAAGAGGGGCTCAAAATTTTAATTCTAAGAACATTTTTTTTGTCTATTTATGTTTAAAATATAGTATAATTCAATTAAAACAAAAACTCGCAAAAAATTTAATTTGTTCAATATAAATTTAATTTTCATAAGATTAAATATTGTTTGTGTAATATCTGTCTCGAAAATTGTGAAAATGTTTCGTTTCACGGATTCATCTACGTAACAAAGCGGCGAGAAGTTGCACTCGCATCGTAAAATAAAATCTCAAAAATACTTTTTTTGCGAATAATCTTTTCTCCCACATTAGTTTTATTTTTGTTTCCTTTCTCAAAATATAAACTTCTCTTATTGTTTCAATTTTTTTTCAATTTATGGTAGCTTCGCGAATGAAGTTTTTATGCATAATTTAAGAAATTACTCTTATTCGTATTCAAAACATTTTGTTGCTATAAGAGATACCTTTTAATCTAAAATGTATTTATTTTTGTTAAATTGTTTTATCTTATTGTTTACCTCACAGTAAATAAAATTGAGTTTTCAGAGACAAATTTGTCTTTAGCATCCGTTCCAAATATCTTCGTTGCTCCTAATTTTTTTCCCAGCTTCAAGTGGGCAGAAAATATTATTAATAGATCATCCCCCCCAAAGTTAGTTTTTAATCTTAATTATTGGTGTTTCATTTAAATTTAACACGTTTGCTTATAACAAAAACTTAGTATATGATCCTAGATTGTGGTTAATTTAAGGTGACCAACCAATTTTTTTGCAATGAAATTGAGGACGAAAAAATTTAAGAAAAAAGTACAGCGTAAATAAACCAAACATTTTAATAATACAAAAAAAAATACACTAATTATCCTTACTTCCATTTTAATTATTTAATTAATCAAGTATTTTTTCATTGAATGAATATTTTTTGTCCATATTTCATTTTCTAACAATATATCGTAATTTCGGAGCAAAATACTTATGTTGGTGTGAAACTTTAGAAAATGTGGCCCCCACTTAAGTGTCGCCCTCGTCACTTGACTTAAGCTCAGAATTATATGTTTCCAATAGTTCTCACACTGCTTCCAAGAGCATGTTAAAAATCAATCAATTAAAACAAACAAAAACGTTTGTTTCATAAATTTATAACTTATAAAAGGATGTGTGAATGTCTATCTTATAAGTCGATCATTAAAAGTTATTAATTTTCTTAAAGTTTATTGAATATTTCAGATTACATAAGTTTGCTTTTTTTAATGACCCACAAAACCAATACGCGTCGAAATTTTAGGCCTCGGTTAGATGACGAGATCGACACCTGTATTTACAACACACTCTCCACATCCTTTATATATATGGAGAATTTTAGCAACAACATATTTACTATGTATCAATCTCAATTATATTGTTACGAAAATTATCCGGTGTGTGTAGGTGAACAGTCCGAACGAGCAGAATACTAGAAAAATAGTAATTTATTATTTAAATAATAATAATGAAACAGGAAGCACGGACGACAACAAGATCGTACATGCACAAATTTGCAGCACTAAATGAACAACAATCCACAGTTTAAACAAAATCACGTAGTTTGCAAAGCAAACAAGATAATCGCTTTCACTCCAAAAGACTATCAGCGGCCTTGTTTATTTATACCTTAAAGACCGAATGTGACGTCACATAGAAAGTTCTCCAATGTTTCGATCCTATTCTGGAAACTTCTCGACGAAACTAGATTTTACTTGAAGATTCGTGTTGCCAATTTTTGTCGCCAAAGTCGCCAAATTTGTCACCAAGTCGCAAAGTTTGTCGCCAAGGCCGGGGGTCAAATTCCTGCTTTTCCCCTTGGCGTCCAGATACCTGTGAACATCTCTTAGCAGCCATACGATCAGTATTGCTGGGAAGCAACATTTCATATTTGTAACAATATGATGGTCTTTTGAATTGAGATTCATTCTCGAGAACCGAGATTGTATGTTCATTACTCATTTTACCATAATACAACGGTCCTACGTTTTGTTCTTAAAATTCAGTTCTTTCTCCCTACGTTACAATTGACAATTTTTTTCACACAAAATAAAGTAAAAATAATTCAAAACTCATCTGAATCTAATGATTTATTTTTTTAAATAAATAATAATAATAATAATAAAAAAAAAAAAAAAAACTGACTGTCTCAATTTATTCAGATTTCTCACATAAGTTAGTACAGATTAGGGATTGTTAACCAGTTTATTACTAAACTGCTGTTTGTAGAAAATGCAACACCATGAAGGAATCATCAGAATCAAATGAAATTCGCAGCAAATGTCAATTATAGGATATTATGCAAATTAATAAAGTTTCAGAGCCATCGCGCGTGCGCGGCGCGCGCAGCGCCCTCTGAATTGATGCTGAAAGCGTATAAATAAAGTGCTGTAGCGGGACGTTGAAAAAAGTCTATGATTATTTGTTAGTGGCAAACGTTTAGTGAGACCTGAGTATGCCTCCACGACGGAAGAATAAGAAATTCAAGCAACTTACGGAGTTTGAACGAGGGAGGATAATCGGCCTTCGAGAAGGAGGATTTTCCTATCGCGCAATAGCAGCTCGTATGCAGCGGAACAGTTCCACAGTGATGCGAGTTTGGAAGCAGTGGACCGACGAGCACCGAACAACTCGAAAAACAGGCACTGGACGACAGAAGGTGACGTCAGAGCGCGATGATCGACACCTGCTCCGCATGGCGGTGAATGATCGCACAGCTTCCTCCAGGCAGCTGGCAGCACGTTGGTCTACTGCTACAGGTGTACAATTGTCGGCTTCGTCAATTCGTCGTCGTCTGCTGCGCCGTGGTTTGCGTGCAAGGGTGCCTTTATACAGGATTCCCCTCACGGCGAATCATCGACGGCTGCGTCGGCAGTGGGCTCTTGAGCACAGAGACAGGCGAGCTGATTGGCACCAAGTTGTCTTTTCAGATGAATCACGCTTCAATTTGTGGACCCATGATGGCCGTGTTCGTGTTAGACGTTATGCCGGTCAACGCTGCCTTCCTGAGTGTATTATTGAACGACATAGTGGTCGAACACCCGGAGTTATGGTCTGGGGTGCGATTTCGTATCATGGACGATCCAATTTGATACGAATTGAGGGTAATCTCAATAGCAACAGGTACGTCCGTGAAGTGCTACAGCCCGAAGTCGTTCCTTTCCTTCAAGGCATCCCTGGAGCTATCTTTCAGCAGGATAATGCACGCCCACATGTTGCGCGGACTGTTCGAGACTTGTGTTCAGCACAACGCATGCAACTTCTTCCTTGGCCTGCTTATTCACCGGATATGTCGCCTATTGAGCACGTGTGGGATATGGTTGGTCGGCGTCTCGCTCGTGATCCGCGTCCTGCAGTTTCCAAAGACGAACTTTGGTTGCGCATACAAGCGATATGGAATTCTCTTCCTCAAGCAGATATTCAACATCTGTTTGACTCCATGCCACGTCGTATAGCAGCACTTATTGCAGCGCATGGTGGCTGCACCAAATACTGAATTCGGACGCTTAATTTGTTTCTTTTGTTTTGAAAATTTCATCATTTATTTGTATCAGTACAAGTCGTTTCTGCATTAAATTTCATTTGATTCTGATGATTCTTTCATGGTGTTGCATTTTCTACAAACAGCAGTATACATTGCGAATTTTAATCCAAGATTTTTACTGGTAATATACTAAATAATGTACATAACTTTAATAAACTTTTTCTTTAACATCTGCAATTATGTTATCCACAAAAGAGAAAAACTTGACTTATCATGTGGTATTTTATTTCTTGTTTTGATAGATAAAATATACAAAATATAGAAATATTAATAACACATTTAAAAGAACTGCAGTATTTTCAACAGAAAAACACAGGGTGAGAGGGAATATATTCGAAAACAGTGTACTAATAATTGAGTCAACAAGTATGGAATCTGAACTAGTTTTCTATGAGGGGGATTATTTTATTACATTTTGAAGGTCAATTTGATCACATTTAGGAGGCCAATGTGTTAATCAGTTATGTATCTGACGCGTTTATTTTAAAACAATTTGACAAATAAATCTTATATTTAATTATATATTTTATATTGATTTTCAATGTGAAAAAGGATTCATGTATAAATATTACCTGCGATTTATAATAAAACGGTTGAATTTTTTGTTTAAATTTTTTACATTCAGTTTATTTTCAGACATTAATGCCAAAATTCACAAAAATCAACAAAATGTCTGATTATATTTTATATTTTTATTTTATTAAATAATTTTCGGTAACTTACCAGTATTCCAGTTTTGTTTGAAAATTGGCCACTATAGAAGAGTGGTCATAATCGCGAGCTCGCGGCCAGTATTCTTCCTCTCGATTCGTGGGTTCGAGTCCTTGTGCCACTAAAGACCCGCCGTTTAGCGGGGCGGATGAACGTTAAATATATCCAGGCTTCAATTCCCCTCGTTTGCGTGGTATGAAAGTTTGGAGGGGGGAGTGCCAGGTCGCAAGTGTTGTCCTCGACACTTGATCGAGGTTCAAAATTTCGAGGTCCGTCGCCAATAGCCCTTGTGTTGTTTCTAAGTGCAACGATAACAATAAATAAATAATAAAATGCGGTAAATTTACAATTACAGATACATATGAATGGGGAAAGAGGTATTTTGCCTTAAATAATTAGAAACATTTCAAAGAAACTATCTAATGCCTTGAATATAAAACTCTGTTTTGGTGTGTAACATATTTTTCATCCATATGCGAAGGTAACAGGCGTTCTGCAACAAAATGCTACAAAATGTAAATTACGAAAAGTCTGCTACATAGTATACCTGATGATGATGCTATAATTATGTCAAAATATGCTGACACTTCCATGACGTTTTACTAAAGCAGGATGTCAGTTTGGTAAATGATTCCTTGGAGATTATGAAAAGAGCTTTATAATCTTGCGAGAAAAGCATTTTGATTTCTTATGGGATCAGAGGAGCCAGACTTTATCCTAATAATAGTTACTTTAATAATTTTACAAATAATTTAGGAAATTAGAAAAATTTCGGAGTTTGTTTTATAAGCTAGATAACAAGGGTGGATCATAACACTTATTTTGGACGACAGATGACGTTTCTGAGGCAAGTTGGTGTTTCTATTGTTTGCTGCCATCTGTTAGGTGGAACCAAAACAAATTTGACGCTGGTTCATAAGTTTTAATTTGTCTGCCGTATGGTGCTCAAGCGAAATTTGATTGTTGCCAAGTCGACTGGTCACTGACAATGAGATTTGGATTATTCATTAAACTTTGGATTCTAAGTAATAATTATGAAATAAAGGGATACTTTCAGTGAATCTACTTCAAAGCAGGCGAGGACGGTCTCATCGGTGGGAGAAGTCATGATACAAATTTTCTGGGATACGATAGCCATCATACTCATGGTCTTCATTGAAAAGGAAAAGTGGTCAATGAGTTGAGTTGAATTGAGTTTTTATTAACGTCGCACTAGAAGCAACATGAGGGCTATTGGCAACGGACCTCGTAATTTTGAACCTCGGTCAAGTGACGAGGACTACACCTGAGCTGGCACCCCCTCTCCTAACTTCCACACCACGCCAAAGGAAGGACTTTGGACCCCGACATATTTAACATGTAGCAGCCCCGGGTACATGGCAGGTCTTTAGCGGCCAAGGATCGAACCCGCTACTCAACGAAAACCGCCGTCCACGAATCCGAAACTATGACCACTAGGCTACCTCGGCCACAAAATGTTCAATGAATAATACTAAGAAAAAAAAATGTCACTCTTAGTACACTATTCCTAACACGAATACTTTTTAATCCGTTGATCCACCCTCGTTAGCCTATGATTATAAATATTAAGAAAGTTACAAAATTAAAGGTATCAAGCAAAGAATATTTTTATGATAATTAGAATATCTGTTCATTACAAACGATCGGATCGAAATCATATTTACCAGTATATTTGATTTCTCTTGATTTGCCTTTTGAGCATTGCATTAGAAATTCATATATACAATCGAGCCCCGGTACACACACACACGCACACGCACACGCACGCACGCACGCACACACACACACACACACACATATATATATATATGTGTGTGTGTGTTTGTGTGTTTGTCATGATTTCAGTTAGATTATATTAATTGGTACCATGGGTTTCCCTCATTTGGAGGTACTACACACACATACGCACATACACACACCCATACATCTGTATTACTGGTATGAACACACATTATTCCATTCCAAAGTTTGGAACATTATAACAACAAAGTATGAACAAAGTAATTACATTATTTCCAATGTTTGTTCTTAATTTTTGTTTTTCTGTTATTTTGCCATGATTTTAATGCCATTTGACTTAAACAGTATATATTTATTACTTAGGTTTTTAGACTGTATAAAATTAATATATTGTTTGATGTATTTAAGTAAATGTTTGGCTTATTTTATTAAGAATTTATTACATTTAACAATATTTCTGATTATCTTCATAATTATATGATTTTTCTTATAGCAGTTTTGGTTTTTTTTGTCATAAATAATTAAAATGTTTTAGAATTTATAATCTGTGTTTATATCATCTTGTTACATATCTTAGAAGTTACATTCGACTGACTCATAAAGAATTAGTTAATTTAAAATTTACTAATGTTTCACCATTTGCGACTAAGATCATTTCCATGGACACAATTTAAAAGCCTAAAATCTTTGTTAGTGTTCATATTCCTTTGGATATAAAAATATCGAAAACAAGATAATATATAGTAAATATGAATCTCAATTCTTTATATTGTTTGGTGGAGAGGCTAGGGAAGTAAATTAGGTAGGCGTCGTCACCATTCGGAACTACGAAATGCAAATGATACGAAAACATTTCTGTAGTGAAGAAATAGATGGCGTTGGAAGCACATTAACCTAATAAACATCGTTGGTTGTTTGAAAAGATATGTGACCAAGGTAACCAATTGGTCAATGTCGTGAACTCGTCGCCAGCATTGTTGCCGTCCTTGAACCACTGGAGACCATCTGAGTAACGGGGCTGATGCATGTTAAATCTGTCGAAGTCCTATGTCCTACTGTTGACGTGGTGTGGAAATTCGTTGAGAGCTGAGGTGATTCAAAATTACGATATCCATTCGCCAATAGCCCTCGTGTTGCCTTTGAATGTGACGTTTCTTATCAATCAAACAATTAAAGTCTGAGTAGGCGTAAATATAACATTATTTATGCAAATATGAGAAAATTATTAGGATGCAAACAGATTAAACACCATAATAAATATATATTCCAGAGTTAAAATTCTCCATATTATTAAAGTTCTGCCTTTTTCTTTCACATTTTAAATAGAATATTTTATTCAAAGTATATTTTATTCATCTGCTTCAACATGGTGATAAATTGACTTTCCCCAGTTTCTAAGTACTTCCATATACCACTCCGCCATCTACAGTATCATTTTGAATCATATTTTTGCATCTATACTTAATAAATGCAAAGGCACGGTTGAAATATATTCGGAAAAGGGAATGTTCCAGAAAGTCCGAGAGGGCATTTTTCAGCCCGCCTTCTTTTAACCCCGTCGAAACTTTTAGGGCTTTCCCCTGGTGTTCTCAAGATTCGGAGAGGCTTAGCCTGGTGGAAGGTTAGAATCTTGCCCACTTGTCACGCATGTGTGTAAGAGTAGTGTTGGCGATAAATCATTCCGGATCACGCCATTTATTCCCCTTTCACACAAATTCCAGAGGGAGAAGTGAAAATGCGCGTGCAGTTTTTTTCTTCTTCTTTTATTTGTGGAATGGAGGAGGGATCAACGGATTTGTGGAAGCTCCACACCAGGTAATGCTGCCAAAGATCGAGAAATCATCGCATTTTTCTTTCTTAGAATTGAATTGAGGAAGATAAGGGGTAGATACAATCATAACCTGATATTCCAATTTTATTGCAAAATATGATTTAAAAAAATTGTTGATTAAGTTATATTTAAGACACGCCTGGAGCAATTAGAGACTGTTCGTAAGTTTGAATCACACGTAAGTACCAAAGAAACGTGGTATTTGATCCAGCAATTGTGATATGGAACTTGTAGGATATAGGTAGTGATATGGAACTTTCCTCTCTGAATTAATTATCTTAAAGCCATGAATTCAGAGATTAACTGTATTAAGTAATCACTAAAGGCCAAATGATCGAACAGAGGGTTTTAGTTTAGTTTAGTTCTTATTAACGTCGTACTAGAAGCAACACGAGGGCTATTGGTGACGGACCTCGTAATTTTGAACCATGGTCAAGTGACGAGGACGACACCTGAGCTGGCACCCCTTTCTCCTAACATCCACACCACGCCAATGGGAGGATTTTGGACCCAGAACAGATTTAACGTGCGTCAGCCCCGGCTACATGGCGGGTCTTTGGCGGCCAAGGATCGAACCCGCGACTGAACGAAAACCGCCGGCCGCGAGTCCACGACCTTGACCATTAGGCTACCACGGCCCTGATCGAACAGTGGAAGAAATGAAGCTCCGATCAAAGTTGAGTAAGGTTATAATTGAATGACAAATAACTCAATGTGAAGACTATCATTTGGAGCATTCGTTACATTTATTAAAACAAATATATTTAAAGTTAATGGTTACATAACTGAAATTGACGTAATAAAAGATGCAATACGTGGTGCCTCAATACACATACTGATAATTTGAGTAGTGTTATATATAGTGAGTTAAATAAGTAATATGTCTAAGAGTGGGTATATGTATGTGTCACATGTGTCAAGTGTGTGTGATGAGTGTCCGATGAAATCGTGTGATTGTCTGCGTCAACCTTGGCGATCATTTAAAGCGTCGACAGGATGCATCATCTTAAAGAGAAAGAAAGCGTTCCTTTCCTCCACAACAAACTGATACATTTCATGAGCATGAAATGTATAATACTCTTCTATGGGTCTTTCAACTTTATTCAGAGGAGTTAAGAAAGACCCCCTGTGACATTGGGCTATTCGGGGTTTCTCTTCACTAACCTTGGGGACTTTCACTTGAGATTGATTGCTTTCACTAAACAACCTTTGCCCAACCAAAAATGAAACGTGATGAAGAACATTAATATGTAAAGCAGTTAGGAATGGATTGAAGCGGTTGAATTGAGAAGTATATAAACTCCATCTGAAGGAGTAGAGTATCTGAAGGAGGATTAGAGAGGCGTTGTAATGAGAGGAGGGGAAGTCTAAGCCTTATATAAGAGGAAGGTGGAAGTATAGATTACTCGGATAAAGATTCGATATTGTATTCTCTGCAGTTGTTCCAGATTCGAAGTTGTAGTTGATAAAAGATATTGGTAAGAGACTGTTAGATTATTATTGATGGGTTGAATTGAAGTGATAGAAAACTTAAACTGGAGAGCATAATTATTGATGTCATAGTAAATATATACTAATAAATTGTGAAAGTTGTTTTGGTGGTTCTGTAATTATTTGTGTCGTAGTATTTAATATTTGAAATAAGTGATGGCACAAGATGACGCCCGGATCGATCGGGTGTTACACCCCTTCCAAATTAAAAACTGCAGCTCTATGATCGTGGAGACCACGTATTACTAAGATGAGACCCGAAACCGACGCCAATCCGTTTCTCTAACAACTAGGCTATAGTGGCCCCAATTATACTCTCATAAACTGGATTTTTAATATATATTTAGATTATGTACGAAATTTTACGTTGTGTGAAGCAAAGAAAGTGAGGTATTAGCAAAAATGTCACTCTCATTTCTTGATTGTAGTTCAAAATAACAAAACCTTTTAGTATTTAACCCAATGTAACCCTATATTAATAATTATATTTTCAGTGAGCAGATGCCATAGTTGAAGTCCAATTCTTCAAAAATTGCATTTAATTCAATACTGAGACATTTCGTACATAAATCGAACATGACGAGAGAGCTTAGATTCTAACTGTGCCGCATAGCATCCGACTTATATTTTCAGTAAACATAAAATAATGTTTTGAAATAGATAGTCGCCATCTATAGCACTAATAAACGTATATTTTACTCTTTATTAGAATGTATTCATATATCCTCACATTCTTCTAAAAAAATTTTCAAGGGAGGAAAAAGCTCCAAATGGAAGTTTTGCAGTAGTAACTCTGATAGGGTATCTTTTTCTTCTCCCTGTAATGAAATAAATTCGCTAACAGAGGAATCAGAGTTGGTACTCTTCTCGACGACTCAATCAATACACCCAACTAATACCGGACCGCACAAACACGCCCCTCCCCGGTGCAACGTTAAGTCACGAGACCTTGAAACAATTTTCGTACCCTATATCATTTGAGTGACCAATATATATCTATAGGTCACTCAAATGATATTGGAACTGTTTTGAATGAATGAATGCTGTTGGTTTGACAAAGGATTTAATTGTAGCAATATGTTAAGTAAATGGAATAAAAAATTTATACGTAAAGAGCATAATGGCTATACAAGAGTCGTCCAATAAGTCCTAAGAAAATCCTATAGATGGCATTCGAAGCATCGAAACTGGTTTATTTTTAGTAAGTATCAAGACTCACTAGACAGTTGTCTAAGTCTCAGTTACTCGTATTTGTGTATTTGTGATCACGACGCCTTTCACACCTCAAAAATTATTATTCATATGGATATCCTCGCTTTCTTTGGAGCAGATTCACCGGAAGCTACCCATTGTTTCGATTTTTGTTTGGTTTCCGGTGTATGACGATTAATCCATTTATCACCAACGATGGTAACTCGACGCAGCAGTCATCAAATTTTGATTTCGCAGCAAATGACTACCAAATCAAAACAAACTTTTGAATCAATGTCAAATTTGTTTCGGCTCCGTTAAATAGATGGCAGCACCCAATAAAAACGAAAATTCACCCATAATGACGCGCCTTCTGATTTCAAATACAAGTATTATTAGAATCACCCTCATGTATAATTGCTTTGCAGATTCATATGGGCGTCCCAGTGATTCACGAGATAATGAATATACTGGAGAAAATACCTGAGGAAACATTCTTCAACGGCGATCCAATCCCATTGTCGTTTGCGAATTACCGTCTTTGTAGAGCTTTCATAAGCAGACCAGAGACACTATAGTCGTAAGGAGAGAAGTTAGGGCTGTATGGGAGCACTTCCCATAGAAATCACTACTACAAATTTTTGATCGTAGTAGTCTCATGAGGGCTGACGTTGCAATGCGGTAGAACGATTCCTTTTGACAACATTAAATGTCGAATATTCCCTGCACGTCATATTTACTATATTTCAATATTTCTGATCTAATTTGCATGAGCCAAGGTTCATTTAGTGGAAGAGGTTCTCAATCAAATAACCTCATATGGAAACCCTCAAGAAGTTAATTGATGGGAAATAAGCATCCCTATTATAATTTGTGACCCCATTATAATTTTTCAAAAATTATGTTGCCATTGAATTAAAATCGCTTGTTAGTTTTTTAAATCATGATATAATTTAAGACATTTTGTGTCGAAATTATTCAGTTTATCTCCTTTGCTGTAAATTATACTGAACAACCCTTTCATAAGTATTTTTATCATCATTCAAATAAGGATTTTTTCTGGGATCTTTGAATATATATTATTACAAAGACAAACTAATGTAAAGCCCTTGTCAAAATAAGTATTTTCTAAATTACAGAAGCACCATTAACCTGTGTCAGAATGTTAATTAAAACAAAAAGAAGGAGAAAAACACAACAAAAGGAGGTACTTTACTTTCCAGAGGATAAAATGCAAATATATCATGTCCTTTTATCTGGAATATCAGCCATTGGCTTTAGAACCCTTAAAGAAAAGGAAAATAATGACAAGGAACCCTTCAAAATTTATTCAAGTCAAATTAGACATAAAATTAAATTACAAATCATCTTACAACATTCACTTTCTCGTGTTTCTCTAATCTAGGGACATTAATTATTCATAAATGGAAAAAAAACTTACTCCATCATTATGCAAAATAAGATGCAAATTTCAAATGAGAATAAATTATTTCCAACTCAAACGAGTTTGAAAAGTTATCGTGTTCTTTCTGGAGAATAATGCTTGTTCCCCTTTTTTTGAGTATTCTAGTATTTCTTTGAGAACTTGAAAGATTTGCCTTTATGCGTCGATTGTGTAAGTGTTGCGTATTAAGGAATTGTATTTTCAAATTGTTATTTGTTCGAAAGGCGATTGGAATGTGTTAATAATTATAAGGCACTTTCTTTAAAAGAGAATTATTCACTCCTTTTTTTTCTGATAAATTTATTTGTAAATAAACAAAACTTTAATTTGGTGACTGGCATTCTTTTGAAAAATGTATGTAGTTAATTAACATTGAGGTTGGCTTACAAATTAATAATTACTTTGTAATGTTCAATTTTGAAGCATAAAATGTAATTAGAATAAGTGTTTTTCAAAAAAATTGATAATTGTTAGTTAATAATCTCTTTGGAACTTTTGAAAGTAATGTATAAATAACTTGAATGGGAGTATTTAATTAATTGTAAACAATTTTATAAATTTTTCAGAAATTAGAGAGTATATTTGATATAAAGCAACCTTTTCTAGTCTTTTAGTTTTATTAATGACAGGATAATTAAATACTTGAACTTTTTTTAATTTTTCATTATTAATTATGATTAAAAATTTTAATTGGTGATGCATTTTTTAGTTTTGATAAGGGTTCTGTAAGAACGTATTCTAGGTTATCTTATTTTAAGTTTTCCTTAAAAATCATTCAAAAATTTTTAATGGAAGATATTCACTTAAACTGTTTCCCTTTGATTATCAGTAAATCTTGAAAAATTATGAATAGAAATATGCAAGTAATTTCTATAAAAATTATTCCTACAGTCTTGAGATAATTATTAATTAAATTGCTTTAAATATCTTCCATTATGTGCAAATTATGCCACAAATATTGATTAAAAATTATATGATACTTTATTATTATTAATAAATATATAAGTTAACTTATAATATAAGATATAAGTTAAGGTATCCGTACACCTCCGGAGAAAAGTTTTTGAAATACATTGATATTTGCTATCAAAATATTTTTTAATGCTAAAATATAATCTAAAACTATAAAAAAAAACACATTTAATAATCTGCTATTAAATCAAAAAAGAATTTGGGAGTGGAAAACTGGGTGAAAATAGTACATAAATTGATTATCAGAATAACGCACATAACTCAAAAGTAAACAAAAATATCATTATTCTGTAAATTTTATCTTATTCATTATAACATTGTTTGGGGATGGTACTACTTTCATGATGAAAATCATATTTATATAACTTTTTATTGTGTTTTGAATCAAATAATAAGGAAAAATAAATAAAAAAAAAGTTATAAAAATACTTGATTTACACCTTTGTTACTAAGAACATATAAATTTTACAACCACGAAAGTAGTAGGGGTTCTTTAAATCTATATAAGGAAGATACTTGCACAATTTTTAAATTAATTTGGTTCGTAACTTTTTCTGATATCTACTTTGCCATATGTGAATACGTCGAGGAAACTCATTTTGAGAAAAATCAAAAACAAACTTTCAAATGCAACTAAAAATTAGATACCGAGTAAAATTCAAATCCCTGTAACTTAAGTTCTAAATAAGGTATAAGCAAAATTAAAACACTATTAGAAAGATAAAAGTTTACATTTTAAACTGATTAGAAAAATCAGTGATAATTAGAACAAAAATAACGTTTTAAAGGTGTACGGATGCCTTAACTTATCTTATAATTTATTCTTATGTAATAAGTTTTACTTTACTCTTTTATATCAGTATTAGTATAAACAATTTGTTTATTTAAGGTCTGTGCCAACCCAAAAATCCCCGTTTTCGTGAAAATTTTCGAAAGTTTCTTTATTACTTTTTATTAAAACCCACATTATTACGATCCCAAAAATCGTTTGCATTTGTTTCTAGGGTAGTTAGAAACAAAGTTATAGCACAGAATTTAAGCCGAAAGTTCAGTTTAAAGCGACTGAAATTGGAATTTTTCACGACCGAAACAAAGTCATGGAAATGTAAATAATGCATTTAAATAGCTGTTTCTTCATTTTGAAACTACGTGAATGTACAATTTACTTTTTAAATGTGGAATTTAGTTTTATTTATTTATTTATTGCAGTTGTAGGTGTATTTGGCAAATATTTCTTCACTTAAGTTTGATTTATAGATTTGTATTTTTTGAAAAATGCAATTAAAAAAAATTTGTTTTTGTTGACGAAAAATTTCATTTCTTAAAAATTATTTCAAAATCCAAATGAAATTTTACCACAATGTTTTTTATTTCTCTAGGTATGTTTGTGAAACTCAAAAATGGCTTTTAAGTATTTTGGAGCTATTTTTTTATTTTAAAAAAAGTTTATATATATATATTGTAAAATCATGTTGTGTACATAAGTTTTGGAAAAACTCAGAAATTTTAAGAGATAACTGCATTTTTCTTGCTTCAAAACACATTTATGTATATTAAAGATATTGTTGAAAAAAAAAGTGAAATATATTAATTAGAATTTGTTATATGAACTTAGCGTAAATGCCAATTTTTACTAAAATTTAACCAAATATGGCCAAAATTTGAAGGGAAAAAAAGAGTTATGAGAGTTGAAAAAATGGCTTTGAATTTCCAATTTTATAGATCATTGTAACTAAAATCACAAGTGTTCCACAAAAAATTCTTTTCTTTTTTAAAAAAATGTTCTCCGAATATAGGCACACTCCTTAACAGCAATAATAGCATTAAGAATTGAAAATGACCTTCATGAGAGCTGATAGCTTTTATTTTGTTCTAGTGTGTTATAATTTAACTTAGGGGCCGCGGTAGCCTAGTGGTCAAGGTCGTGGACTAGCGGCCGGCGGTTTTCGTTTAGTCGCAGGTTCGATCCTTGGCCGCTAAAGACCCGCCATGTAGCCGGGGCTGATGCACGTTAAATCTGTTCGGGGCCCAAAGTCCTCCCGTTGGCGTGGTGTGGATGAGGAGAGGGGGGTGCCAGCTCAGGTGTCGTCCTCGTCACTTGACTGTGGTTCAAAATTACGAGGTCCGTCGCCAATAGCCCTCGTGTTGCTTCTAGTGCGACGTTAATATAATCTAAACTAAACTAAACTATAATTTAACTTACAGGTCACCAATTAAGTCTTGCACCATCATTGTAACATGCGAACAGCAATAGCAATGGACTTAAGCGCGCTGCCTTGATATAGTAGAGTAACTATGTTCTGCATGGCGATATGAGATATAGCACCACCCAGCGGCTAACCACAGAATGAGGAAACTTATCTCAAAAACGATAAGAGATACGGAAAAAAAGTCCATTACAAAAATGTATACCGTCTACGAAAAGACACCTTGGCACAAAATGCTAAGAGAACGCGTACAATGCATGCTTGTTTGGTGGTAATTTCCCAAACCTGTGACATTAAAAAACGCGGACGACAGGTGAAAATGTCATATGCTTAAGCGAACGCTAGTTGATGACGTTGTGCAGAAGTGTGGTGTTTCACGTTCGAAATAGAGGCATGCGAAACGGTTACTTTTCATTAATAACTAGTTTAATGTTAACAGTGCATTAGTTTCTGTTCGGTAATAGGCTCAAATATTCATTTATTTCCAGATTATATGCTCCAAAATCCTAGTTCTTTCAGAATATACGCTCATATTGTGACAAAGGGCTATTCGCGGTTTCTCTTCACTAACCTTGGGGACTTTTTTTTAAGATAGATTGCTTTTGCTAAACAACCTTTGCCCGACCAAAAATGAAACGTGAATATGTAAAACGAAAGCAGGTAGAAATGAAGTGAAGCGGGAGAGTTAGGAAATATATAAACTCCGACTGAAAGTCGCGATAGAGAAGTTGTAGGAGGAGTTGAAAGATGTGGAAAGAAAGGTCGAAGTGGATGATTAGAGTAAAAGTGGCGTGATTCAAGAGATTTAGTTATTCCAGTGTTACACAATTGATCGAGAGTCTGAGTTGCAGTCGAGGAAGGCTTAGTGGTAAGAGTCTGTTAGATTATTATTGGTGGGTTGAATTAGGGTAGTAGAATACTTGCCCGGGAGAGCATTAATAATTGTTGTTATATTAACTAGAAGTTAATAAATTCAGTAATTATTGTTCTAGTGTCTCTTTGATTGACTAATTGAGTCTCAGTGTTTAATCATTGAGTTAGCTATGGCACAAGAGGCAACCCGAAACGGGCAGGCGTCACAATATGTTGTATTACTTACAGAATATGAGTTCGTATTTCCTATTATTTTTAATATACTACATAATCATATTATTTTTGAATTATATTCTACTGAATCAATTTCTAATTATATCCCAATACTTCCTTAGTTCTGGATTATGTTCTACTAACGCAATATTTTCTTATGATAAAAAAAAAAATTCAGACTTAAGTAACACAAGTTGCGCCAAAAGAGTTGTAAGATTAACAGATAAAGAAGTGACAAAATGAATAAAGTTTAGTTTGGACTATATTACTAAAAGAATAGAATAATAAGTGTAGAATTCCAAATAAGTAATACCATTACTTATCCTATTACGTGAAATAATGCCAACCTCTAGATCCGAAGGACCTTGGTTCAAACACCGCAGCAGCATGCTTTATTGACAATTAAAAAGCTACTTATATAGTTACTGTATGCTAATTGTGCAAACTTGTCGCTCATGACGTAGTAGCTCAAACTCCGTGTTTGATATGCTTGTAGTATGCAAATACCACAAGATCAACCTATCAGTTCGGCAGGGAACACAATAAAAGAGGTATATCCAGCATGTAACCTGGTAAGCTACAAAATGGCTACCATGAAATTTAAAAAATTATGTGTCAAGATATGCATTGTTGCTGAAGGAGAGCTCAATGAACACGAAAATATAGGTCTGTGCTGATAAATAGTTGTTTCTTTTTTCTTTCTACCGCCTTTCGTGGCATATAAGTACTGGAAAAAGGGAACAAACTATCTTTCATACTTTCTACTCGTAACTTTATTGAACGCTAGCTGTCTTTTTGTACTAACTCGAGGACGCTCTACATCTTTGTAATTGACTGTTTTCCCGTATATCTTATCATTTTTGTAGACAGGATTGCTAATTTCGTTGTTTGTTACAGGTGGAACTGTAACCGGTTTCGCATGGCCACTTTTATTCACCACTCTCAAAGCAATTCTTATTGCCGCCCCAGAGTTAAGGAGGATGTACAGGAATTTAGTGGAAATCCAGAGTATACTATGTAAAAAAAAGGCGATAGTTAACAGCGTTGTAGTAAACAAAATCACACACAACTCAACTTCCATAACAATTCAATTATTATTTGAGGAGTGTTATCGAATACTGAATAACCAACTATAAAGCTATAGATAAAATCTGTTTTACACTCTATAAAAAAAAAAAAAAAAAAAAAAAACGATGTACCAAGAAGGAATTGTCAGATTGTAATGAAATTTCGTATGTAAAGACATTTAGGCCGAGCATGCAAATGATTAAAATTTGGTGTCCAATGAATGAAGAGCAGAAGCTACAGCACATCGGAATTGCGCACTCAGCAGGCGTATAAAAGAAGCTATTCTCAATCGGATGGTCAAATTTTCAAAAAATAAAGATGGATGTTGCATTATGGTTTAGGATATCTTCCAACGTCTGAAAAAATGCCTGTTTTGTTACCGTTCCTTTTGCAGCACCCTGTTCTTAGTTTTCAGCAGGTTAATGCCAGACCACTTACGACACGTGTTGTTGTGAACTGTCTTACAGCTTGTCAAACACTTCCTTAACCAGCAAGATCTCTCTCCAATCGAGCGTGTCTGGTATATGATGGGAAGGCTACTGCATCTACCAGAGAATGTTAATGATCAAGCCCGACAATTGGATCAAATGTAACAAGAAATACTGCAGAAGACCATCACGGAGCTTTATCATTCTATGCCACGTAGTGTGGCAGCTTGCATCCAGGCTAGAAGTGGGTCAACACCTTATCGAGCTCGTTACTTTGTATCTATGTAACTCTGAAATAAATCATTCAATTTTTTCTGAAATTGTAATCAGTTTCTATTCTGTACATAATTTTCCTATCCACCATTTTTTGTCTCCATCGGACAACTCCTTCTTGGTTCGTCGTTTTTTACGTTATAGTGTAGTTCGAAACTTGTGCTTATTTTTACCTCATATTAGTTTTAACATTGTAATGAAATGTGTAAACAATAAAAAAAAGTTAGAGGAACTTCTCTTGGAGAAGAGGAGAAGGATAGTTAATTTATTAAAGGAGTGTATATATATATATATATATATATATATATAGCTGATAATTATAATTATATTTGTTATTATTAATAATAACAAATATAACGTATAACATTTTTTATATTTTTGAATATAAACTCAGTATTTAATTTCTGCCTCGAGGTAAAGTAGTCTATCTATAGTTTATCTATGGTACAAAGGAAAGTGAAATTCATGATGGATTGAGAAGTAAATCTATCTGCTTCTAACGTACAAAATTAAATAAATTGGCAAGTTCATGTCAATATATCGTATTAGAAATATTTAAGTTAGCAGTGTAATTCATATTCAAATAATTTAAATGCAATACCCACCGAAACATAAACACACTACCATCTTCATCTCTAATAAATTCTGAACACCACCAATTAGAAAGATTGTATTGTGGGGGTATGTTAGACTTAAAGTCATGATTACTGTATATACATTGGACCAATATTCAAAATTAAGATTATAACATATACCACTAGATTCAAGTATAAAGTCTTAATATTTTCGAAAGGGAATTCAGCGAAGCAGTTTGGGAATTGGTGTTCTGTTTCATTTGTGTGTGTGTGTTCCTTCATTTCCAACAGCAAATTTCTATGGAAGAATTTTCAAAGACAATAAAGTTGAAATATTTTAAGTCTGCTTTTTTTTAATTATCTTGTTAATTGATAAAAATATAGTAGTAAAAGCAATTGTGTAGAAAGCTACAGCAAAATTAAAGGAAGCAAGTAAACTCAGCGTCAATTGCTTTCTAAGCAAATTTTAGTCATTTATTAAACACATTCTACGTTAAATTGTCAAATCCTTTTATTAAACACATAATGAAGTGAAAAACAATAAATAAATAAAACAATTCTACATTTATTGACCTGTGTGAACAAATGATATTTATATAGTACATTAAATATTCTTTCTCTTCTTTATCCAATACGAATACAGAATGAGCTTTCAAACAAAATTACATTTAAAGAAATTTTGGAAATTATATGTGATGGGGGTAAAGTAATGTTTTTCAATAAGTAATGAAAGAGAGAAGATAAATTAATTTTTAATATCAATGCTTCAATGCGTTCGGCAAAATGTGAATGTAATTCTATAAAAGGGTCTTTTATCCCAGTTATCTTTACTTTAATACAATAGTTTAATTCAATACTTGGTACAAACTGCTTTGAAGTAGAAGAGTACTTGTTCGTGTATATTTTTACGATTAAATATTAATGAATAAAGTAATAGTTTCATAAAATAAAGGGAATAATATGAATAAAGGGAATCAATAACTCCCGAGACTAACCCAGAGATGGCACTCGTAGTAAACCAGTAACCAGGTCTTTCTAGAGTACTAACCTTCGCTTGAAACGTGTCAAAATTTTAAGTCGATCCGACCAGGAAAAAGGTTTTTTGAATTGAAGTGAAAAAGGTTTTTTCCAAGTGGGTGCCGCGATTGCTTTCGATGGAACAAAAACAGCAACGAGTCGATGATTCAGAAAGCTGTTTATCGCTCTTTACTCGCAACAAAAAAGATTTCTTGCGAAAAAAAAAAAAAAAAAAAAAAAAATTTTTGGGAAAAAAAAAAAAAAAAAAAAGATTTGGAAAAGCGTTGGAACGATTGTATCACCCTAAAGGGTGATTAACAAAAGGTGTTATGTTGATGAATAAAAAAAAATTTTGCAAAAAAAATGTTGTTTTCAATTTTAGACTCGGGAGTTATTGATCGATGTGTTATATGAATAAGAAAGGAAGTATAAGTTAATAGAGGGGGAAACGTGATATTGAGTATAAAACGGTTATAAGAAAAGAAATCAGTGCGAATGGAGCATAATAATTGCTTTTAATTTGAAAAAAAAAAGTTGGACAAAAGTTGGAACTGGGCTTAAGAAGAGTTCATACTTTAGAGAAAAATAGAAGAAATAAAGAAAGATGTGATGTTGCTGTTTAATAAGATGTGTGATCACCTCTCACAGCCAGACACGCTGCATAGCGATTTCCATACTTGTTACGACATTGTGAATGAATTGTGAAGAAAGAAGCTCAAATATAATATTTTCGTATCAAAAATATATTTCGTATATAAAAGAAGCTCAAAGAGTTCCAAACTCTATTTTACAACGTTTTTCTGAATTTCACTTGGTGTGTGTGAGAGTGAGTGGGTGTGGGTGTCATCAAATTTTCGATCGTTAATTTAACCAACTTCCCATCAAGCTAGAGCTTCGAAATTTTGGGAATCGTTCGTACTCGCCTAACAATGCAATATTTACACGTTTGCGACAAGTTTTAACTAATATTTCAATAATTTTAATAAGTCAAAATATTCTTTCCTCTAGGCGCTTTTAGGATTGAGGGAAAAATTTCTTTCCCCCTCTGGGAGCACCGGGCACTCCCCACACCGCATGAGGTTATCGTAAACCTTTTGTACTCGCAAAGGGGAGATACTATCTCCCCTTTACAATCTCCGAGATAGTAAGGGTTGCTGACTTTTAGTCAGTAATTATTCGCAAGAAAGAAAGTTTCCAATATTTGGCGTCATGTCTTATCACAATAATTTTTTCTGAATTATAGTTCCCATTTTTTTTAATAGAATGACTTACAAACTTTCAAATGCATGTTTTGATTTTATGAGTATTATGAATTTTTTAATACATTCACAAATGTCTCTTTTTAAGTGAATTTTAAAGTTAAAAATAACTAACAGTTTTAACTAATATTTCAATAATTTTCTCTAATAAACTTTGCCACTATATAAAAACGTTGTTTTTAAAAACGTTGGTTTTTATATCGAATTATTCAGTTCTGGAATGGTGCTTAGTGGTCTGAAAGTTGTCTCTAGAACTATTCCCATACGTACTTGATAGCATTCAGATAAGGTGAACGAGCAGACCACAGCATTAGTTGGATATTTTCTTTTTTAAGAAAGTCGCCAATCAGACTCACACGGTGACAAGGCGCGTTGTGATACATAAATATAAATTCGGTACCTACGACATCTTGTACATAAAGTTAATGAACTTCATCTCTGTATCGTTTAGCAATTGCACACCCCGTGCCAAAGATATGGAGGTCCGGTCAGCCGTCCAGCATGATGTCCGCCCACTCCATGATTCTCCTTGATGGTGTGACGTCATGGCTCGTACGTTTATATTATTATTATTATTATTTTATACTTAATTCTTGGAATGTATATATTCTGTACTTGATTGACGTCACTTCCCCTGCAAAAGCGAAAACTGATTCGCTGCCCTCCCAGACAGTTTCTCCGACGAGACGTTGTCCTTGGCGAGAGTAGAGCTCTGTAAGATGAATTCTGGTGTATTTGTAACACATGGATCAATAAGTCCCGAGACTGTGCAGTCGTTTTTTTTTTGCGATTTCCTCCTTCAAACGCACCAGCAAGTCAATATAATAATCACTGTTGATCGATTTACCTTTTTCGAGGTAGTCAATGAAAATCACGCCATGCGTATCCCAAAAAACTGACGCCATGACTTTGACAGCTGACTGCTGCGTTTTCGGACGGCTTTCGCCAGCTGTGCGCCACTCAGATGACTGCCGCTTCGAATCTGGAGTGTAGTGATGTATCCATGTTTCGTCCATGGTCACGTAACGACGCAAGAAATCTTTTTTGTTGCGAGTAAATAGCGATAAACAGCTTTCTGAATCATCGACTCGTTGCTCCATCGAAAGCAATCGCGGCACCCACTTGGAAAAAACCTTTTTCATACTCAATTTTTCGTGAAGGATAGTAAATACACTTCCATATGATATCTGTGTCATCTCAGCAATCTCACGGAGCTTCACTTTACGATCTTTCATTATAATTTTTGTCACTTCACTCACATTTTCCGGTGTAACGGCTTCCACAGGTCTACCCGAGCGTTCCGCGTCATTTGTGTCGGTACGACCACGTTTAAACTCGGCAAACCACCGACAAATCGTTGCTTTTGATGGACAAGAGTCCGGGTAACATTTTTCAATCCATTGTTTCGCTTGCACGGTGTTTTTACCCATTAAAAAACAATGTTTTATCAGAACACGAAACTCGGTTTTTTCCATTTTTTAAACAAACTACAAAACGACTTTACTCCAACCTCGATAACTCAGCTGTTTCTGGTCCGATCGACTTAAAATTTTGACACCTTTCAAGCAAAGGTTAGTACTCTAGAAAGACCTGGTTATTGGTTTACTACGAGCGCCATCTCTGGGTTAGTCTCGGAACTTATTGATCCATGTGTTATGAGTGTGATATGAACTTGTTAATAAATTATTTTGGATTTAAAATGGATGCTTTGAAATATATTTGCCACTACGCCACAATGGAAACCGATGTCTTTCCTTAATGGTTCCCGGGTGAAAACGAGTTCCAAATTCTCCCCATATCGTTAGTCGATGAGAATCTGTGTTCAGACTAAAGCGAGATTTATCACTGAACATCACATTTGATCCCTTGTCCCAAACTCCAGTATAGATGTTCCAAATTCAAGTTTAATCGATCGCTTTCATGCGTAAATGTGAGGGAAATCAATCTGTTGATCGTCTGGCATAGAGAACAACATGGCTGAGTTTTCTGTGAACAGATTGTCTGGAAATTTGTGGTGGCTGTTAGGGCTGAAAACCAGCTCTGGCTTCCTCTGACGTCATGCAGTTATTGCCAGCTATAAGTCTTGGCTAACGGTTGTGACTTTTGACTTAAATGGTCCTGGTCGTCGGTTAATATTTTCACTTACTGAAAACCTTTCCCTCAGTCTTGAGGTAATCTATTCAGAATTCGAGTTACTTCGGTCAGTTATCTTTCGGATCCTAGCATTCCAGAGATTCTTCTCATCGCAAACTTGTCCAGTTATCGTCCTTGGGCAGTCATTGGATATTTTTAATCGTTAACAATCTTCATTCGCCCACGTCTGACGCTCTTATGTCGAGTGAAATGTTTATCCGTGTTCCAACGTGCGCAGGTGGTTTGGCATTAGAACGTGAACTTACTTGTTTTGCCTAAAGACAAAGTATCACCTTTAACAGACGATTTCCCACGAGTTACTTCGAATGAATTCACCAATGAAAACTCGTATTTTTTCGCATTATAGGAATTATGCTTAACTTTAGGATACCAGTGTTATTTGAAGGAAACGTAAATATTTTCTCTTAACTTTTAATTTACTGAGCAATCCATTTGATACATTATTTTTTCTTTATTATCCATTGAGTAATTATTATGTGATGATCAATTTTTAAATAAATGTAGATATAATGTAAATCATGTTTAAATTTTTTCTATCAAATTTAATCGTAATTGTAATTTTGTAACTCAAAAAATACTCATAAACTATTAATTATTCCTTTATTTTATTGTTTGGTAATATTATTACAAAATATCATGCTTTATATCTATAACAACGTTTCTGACAATAGATGAAATACCTTGAACTTTCAAATTGCCATTTTTTGTTATTTTAGAGTAATACTGATTGACGTAAAAATAAATGGTTAGTTAATTTCGCTGACGGATTTGTTGCAAATTTTGTCCATTTATATTGTAGAATTTATTTATAATTCAGATAAATTATGGTATTACCATTTTTTATGTATTTTAAGAAATATTACCATCATTTTATTAATCTAATCGCTTGTGATCTCTTTTTAACAGTTATTTTTTTTAAATACTTCCTATTTTATTAAAGTCGCTTGCTAAAAGATTTGTGGAGATATTTCTAAAATTTTTTTTTCTCCAAAACTCGTTAATTTAATCACTTTTTAAGATCTTTTGAGGCAAACATTTTCAAAATGTACTTTCAACATAAATCTTTTCAAAGCTCTTTGTACATTCCATTACCTAGTTTCAAAATGTTAATTGAAAACAAAGAGAGATCCCTACAAAATGTAATACTCAATTTTCCAATAGATAAAATGCAAATTTATGTTAATACTCTGATTTAGAATATCAATTGTTGGTTTTAAAATCTTTAAAGAAAGGGATCAACAACGACAAGCAACACTTCAAAATTTATTCAAAGCAAATTAGACGTAAAATCAAATTACGAATCGTTTTACAACGTTCACTTTTTCGTGTTTCTCTACTCTTGAGCCATTAATTATTCATAAATAGGAAAAAAGAATTTCTTTCGTAACTATGCAAAAAAAGGTGAAAAATTTGTATAAATTAGTTTAAATTCAAATGAGTTTGCAAAATATCCATTTCTTTTGAAAATAAAACTTGTTCTTTTTTATGCAATTTTATTCTCACAATTCCTTAAAAATTTAAAGAATTTTATTTTATGCTCCGGTTGTGTAAATTTCATATTATGCATTAAAACGTCTTAAAAATTATTGCTAATGTGAAATGAAAAAGGAAATTTTTTGTAATATTTATGATACTTTTAATTCAAGAGAAAACTTGTTTTTTATTACCACAGAAGCTATAGCATTATTCAAACCTAATTTTTAACTTAATACTAAGATTTTTATAAAGACTTCTGTACAATTAATTGGAGCTTATGTTTTTTAAGACAAAAAAAAAATCAATTTGCATTTTTCTAATGCAAAGCATTAAATTTTAAATTTAAACTTGCAATCTAAGGAACTTTATAAAGTAACTAATAATAGAGAAACTAAACTAATATTGTAAACCTAAAGTCTGGTAGGGATCATCCCTACAGGTCTGTTCCGTGAGAAGAGAGCATTGTCAGCAAATTTTTAGAACGCGTGATTGAATTAATTAAAAAGAATAAGGAATTGTATCAGGAAATACGAATGAACATTATCGTTTAAAGGAGAGAGTGGGCAAATTTAATAAATTAAATTATTTAAGTGAAAATTAATTAGAATTGAGTTATAAATCATTACACACACACACACACACACACACATATACTACTAATATATTGCACAATATATAACTCCTTAGTTTTTGAGGCTAGAAAGTAGTTAAATCTAATTGTCTCTCAATAATCCAACGTAGAATAAAGTTCAATTTTAGAATGTTAATGCAA
>BMAW01016534.1:87282-119582 GCA_019974015.1 Nephila pilipes
TGATACGTATTAAGCATACAATTTAGTTCCTTTATTTAATCAATATCAATAAAGAGAGTCGTCCTTCTAAGACTTCTTTATTAGAAAGGACTACATGAAATAAAGAGACAATATTTTGAACAAGAATTGGAAGCTCATGAACGAGCTAAATGCAAATATTTTTCAAACTCTGTGCAGCCTACATATGATATAGAAACAATTACGAATATTATTCTTTAAAAAATGATCTTTACTTCAGCAATCTTTACATCAATACCGACGTTTATTTTATTCTTCTTTGAAGCAGAAATTTCTTCATTAGTGTATTTTTACGACTCATAAATTATTAGGAAAGTAATAATGAATGGTTTTGTGAAGAGAAATAAAATTTCCGAAAAATCTTCAAGTGCAAAAGTTTATTGAATTACCGAACTATGTTGTTGATAATAATGATAAACTCTTATGAGAACAGATAGTTTATTTCCAGATGGAAATTAATTAATTTGGAAAAGCTATAATATTTAAGGCCGTTGATAGTCCCGTTTATCGAATGTTGTTTTTATGAAGTTTTGAATAATTATGCATTTTACGACATAAAGCACTGCGTCACAAACGACTAAATTTCCATCTAAAGTTATTCTACTCTAATACTATTTATATTGAAATGATTATAAATTTTCTTAACGTAATATAAAGAAGGAAATAAAAAGCGCTTAATTGTTTTGCTTTTCAACTTGTTTTATCAATGGGTATTCAGTACACTTGTAATAACCAATTGAAAATCATGTTACTTTTTTGCAAGTGCAGTGGATATACGGCAGAAACACTGTCGGAATACTACTATCATATTCAAAATTTTATATTACTTATATTTAAAGGATTATGCCACATCATTTCCTAACATTACTTATATTTAAGTCACGCTTTCTAACATTAAATTTAAAGATTATACGTTTTTATAATAAATAAAATTGAAACTGGTTTTGTATAATTTCTTTTTAACATGCGCTAATGTTTTTGTTTCTTAAATGATTTATTCGGGTTATAATAGCTCTTTGGTAGCGAACTCACTCTTCAATGAAAGTTTCGGATCTTTATACTAAGGTAGCATCATCTTTTCAATCTATATCATCAATTTACTAAAATGAATATTAATTAAACGTAAAGTTAGCGTACTTCCAAGCTCCAGGCTTCACAGAAGCAATTACTATCTAAAAAAGAAAAAGAAAATACCTTCTTCAAATTTCTAATGCATTTTTTTATATTCACAAGTAAAACGTTCTGAAGTTCTAAAGCGTTGCCAGAGAGTGTGTTAACAGCAAAAATAATATAAACAGACGTTTCTGCCATAAAAATCAATAATTAAATTAAATATTAAAACAAGAGCAGACGATAAATTATTAAAGAAGACAATAAATTTTTTTCGTACATTCAAATAAAAGTTGGCGGTAAAATATTAAATTAAATATATCTTAGAAATGTAAATATACTTAAAGCAAATTAAATGTATTATAATCATACGTATTATAAATCAATCTTAACCGTTATATAATGGATCCTTATTTTATCCAGCCATTTTGTGATGCTATTTTCAAAAGAACGATTTTAGAATATGTGGAAAGATTGAAAACTTATCCTTTTCAACTCTTGCTTTTAATGAACGATTTCACATACAGAAACCCGATAGAAATTTGTGTTACTTTTTTCTAGTATAAAAAAGTATTTAAAGAGAGAATGTATGTGTATTATTATTATATTTAAACGATTATATATATTATTTATATTTAACGATTAGTATTTATGAGTATTTAATTACTTATTTATATTTAACGATTATATATTATTTATATTTAACGATTATATATATTATTTATATTTAACGATTATATATATTATTTATATTTAACGATTATATATATTATTTATATTTAACGATTATATATATTATTTATATTTAACTATTATATCATTTACATTTATGCAATTCTATTATTTATACTTTCCAATAATAATAGAATGATTTGTTACTTTTTCCAAATGCAAAATAATGAAGATAATAAGCGTTTAATTTTTTTTTACCCTTATCAGTTGTATTTTCAGTCGATGTTAATTGCACTTACAAAGCCCGTTGGAATCCATGTAACGTTTTGAAAATATGATGAACACCTACAGGAAGAATATATGTAGATTATTATTTATATTTAATCGATTATATTATTCATATTTAAATGATTTTTATCTTTTCCTAAAACTCAATAAAGAAGACGATAAAACCTTTTATTCTATTTATTCATTTCAATTTATTCTTTCTTTGGATATTCATTTCATTTGCAAAGACCCGTTAGAAGTCATTTGTAAATGTATTGAATATCCGCTAGAAGAATATATTATTGTGTGGGATGATTCCGTTTAGTATTTATACAGGAAGATAAACACATAGCATAATATTTAGAATTTTTGTGAAATAGTTCGAAGGTATAAAGTGTCTATAAAAATATTCCATGAAAATTAAAGGAAAGTTTTATTAATGGTGATTGAACGAGGTTGAAAAATCAATTTACTGTACTACAAATAAAACAAGTTTTTTATATAATCAAGAAATTTTTTAAAAAATATGTTGAATAGTTTATCATATTTCTTCTGAACACAATTATATCAAGAAACTACGAGTAAAGTATCTAAAGCAATACATTCTTAAATACATCAAATTTTACGCCAAACATGGCGAATTTTCTGAAACAGCATTTGATTTCCATCTGATAAACGTGATAAAATAGAATAATTTCAGGCACCGATGAACTTCATTAACTGTAAATATAAGTTTATACATAGTCAACAAATTTTAAATATCAAACTAGTTAAAATTCTAATTTGTTTCTAGATTCGATACCATCTAAATATTACTAGTGTAATACCAAAAATAAATGCCAAATGTCGCCAAATTTATCTTGATTTAGACCCAATTTAGCCGCCAATTTAGTGTGTAATGAACAAAAGAGAACAAATAAAGAATATTGAATGTCGTTTTATGCACTCTTTGAAATTATATAATTTTTCGTGTGAAAATTACTATCTTTTCGAAAGTAAATATTATGGAAAATTTGTAATTTAATCCCGCTATGAGAACCAAAGCCTTAATTAATGAATATTAAAAACTTCTAAGCTCATTTTCGAACTTCTCTCTTACATGATATTTACTGGGAAAGGCTTTGCCCAGACGGTTGTTTGGAATAATTAAAACAATTTAATTAAGAACGAGATCACTCTTTTTTTTTGCACAGCACTTCAAATCGAAGTTGTTCCATTAGAATTAGAAACATTCTGGTGTCTTGCGTTAAGCCTTTTTTATACTTATTTCGAATTCTAGAAATCTATCCGCGGTTTCGCAAAAGTTGTTACTGTTCCGCTGCGAAGTTTCAAGCACTTCCTTTTTTTCTCTTTTAATGATGTGAAGTGAAGCAATTTGGGAAGTCAATGATCGTTTGCGGCAAACGATTGACTTCGGCGGAGGGGAAGCCCTTCAAAAGCGTTGCACAGCAGACGATTCGTCGCCTGTCATCGTCTGAGCTTAAGTACTTAAAAATAAGTATTAGTGTTGAAATGGGTGGGTGTTAAAGATGTGAGTCATCTATCAGTAGCTAACTAGTTCACTGATCAGAAAGCTCTATATTTTGAGCATATTTTTTTAAAAAATTATAATTATGATTAATCAAAAACAAAAATCATTTGGCGAAATTCTTGACACTCGGATTAATGTATAGAACTGAAAATAAAATTTTTATTTCCATCTTATAGTAAGAATTTTTAGACATGTCTTGTGATATTATTTTTTGCATCTGTTCTGAATTTACAAGAACGTGGAAAACACTGGAACGCAAGTTTAAAGCTCCCGTCAACCAGCCTTTTTGATTTCGTGAATGTAATGTTAATCCTATAGAACTTCCAATTTTCCTCTTCAAACTAATAGACTATTGCCTCTATTTGAATGCTATAAAGAGCATTACATTTCCCCCAAATTTGTAAACATAATTCTATGTCTATTTTAATGATTTATTTTGTGGTTTTTTCTGTCTTCAAAATATGTTATAAAATATTTTCAAAATAGGTGAAAAAATGTTCCATAGAATTAGCATCACCTTTCACGAAATCAAAATGGTTGGTAGACGAAAGCCTTAAAGGGGAAGTAATTAAGGCTCCCGTCTACCCGCCATTTTGATTTCGTCAGCTTAATGTTAATCCTACGGAATTTCAACTTTCTTTCTCACATCTTTACTATTTGACCTATTTCAATGCAATAAATTGCATCTGAAAGAACAAAAAATAATGAATGCTTCTGTGGAATTACTTTTTTCCTCAGATTTTAAAAAAATATTTGAAAATATTCTTTAAAGACCGGAAAACTCAAAAACGAATCATTAAAATAAGAATAAAAATATTTTTAAAAATCGTAGGAAAAAAGTAATTCCACAGAAGCGTTGATTGTTTTTTGCTCTTTCAAATGCACTTTATTGCATTCAAATAGATCAAATAATAAAGATGTGAGGATTAAAGTCAAAATTCCATAGGATTAACATTACGTCCACGAAATCAAAATGGCGGGTAGACGGGAGCCTTAATGCTTTTTTTCCACCTAAGAACTTGATAGAAACATGGAAAATCTTTCCAGACAAAAATATTGTATATTCTAATTTTCAATGTGTTTGTGACGTTCTAACGCATATATTCGTTCGTGATACAATATTCTTAAAAATTTGGAACATTCCAAAAATACACAATTTTTCACATAAATGCGGGAAGTTTACAAGCCATTTAGCACAACACTATTGGAGACGCAATATGGAAAACATTATATACCAGTAAAAAGATATTGGTTCGAATAGAATTGAGTAGTGTAATAAAATACGCTGTTCTCTGAAGATAATGATATGTTGATATAAAATTCATGTTCGAACGCTTTTTTATCTGAAAAAAGTGATCCAATTTCGGTCTCCTTCTTTTGTTCCATATCACCCAACATATTGTGATATATTAAATTTTTAAAAACAAACGATTTAATCTTGATGTGATACTTTTTTAAAAAAATATTAGCTATTCAGCTTTTAAAAGCAAACGATTTAAACTTAAAGTTATACTTTTTTCAATATTCTTTATTAAGATATATTTTTTTTAAATGTTTGAAGTTGTTACAAAGAAATAAAATTATGCTATTGGCAACACCAGATCATATTTTTGTTTTTTTAGAAAATTTACTGGCAACGAAGATAAAAAAAAAAAAGAGAATTGACTTTGGTTCCAACAGGTAAAGACGAACGTTGAAAAATTGTGCTTGTGGAAATTGTGTATCTAATTTATGTTTGAAAAGTTGTGCGCAAATAAATGTGATGTCTGAAAACAAGTCATTTTTCTTAATAGTCTACAATACATTACAGTATATATAACTTTTTGCATTAATTACTTCCCCTTCAATTAAAGTCCAATGAGGAAGGGCTCAAAAGACAAAGACTATGATTCATAAGTACGGTTCTCAACAAGTGGATGATAAAATATAGTATAGTAAAATTCTAGTAAATTGTTTTAATTTTGTTAAAAATCAGGAGTGGTGCATTTCCCTTCGCGAGATGGAAACAGATTATTGTGACAAGCGAAACTCAGAATCTAGATACTCATTTCAACACGAAATTACAGCAAAAGCTTTCAATCTCGACTGAGACAAGCAAGCTCACATGCTACTCCTAACATTTTGATATTGAACGCAATGCAGTTAACTTTGTTGAAACTATGAGAGTCAGAGTCTCAGTACTCTTACTTTGTGGACAACCCTCGTATGCTGTTATAGAAATTTATTATCTATAATTTGATTTTAACCTTATTAAAAAAATGCTACTTCTCTGTTATAGCGACGCAATGATGAATCGCCAAGCGCCTAAGAAATATCGCCATGGTTTGTTGTGTTGCAAGATAGGCTTCACGAATTTGGCGATGACTTGGCGTAATCGTAATTTGACTGACGCCTCTATAACGCGGAAGTACCAAAACTTTTTATTACAGTCAATAAACATTATGTTGATATTTTGTTTATATTATTTATCTAATAATTTCTTTTTAATTTTAGGGGAGGTTCTGTGATCTGCGCTGCAGAAAACCAAGACAATCTTCAAATTTCAAAGTTTCAAAATTATCATGTCCATCAGACTTTCTCAAAACTATTTACTATATCACTTTATCATTATGATACCTAAAATAACCGATTTAAGATGCTTCTTAAGAAATTCGAAGCTAATTTGTTGAAAGTGAATTGTTAATTGTTGAAAGTGATCTGTGTGAGTTGAGACGGACTTCTATTAAAGATGCAACTCTTATATGAACTGTTTTTTTAACAGCACCTTTTAGAGTAAGGTAATTTAATATACCTTAGTACTACTTTATATTAATATAGATAAGCACTTTCATGTGATCTGCTTATAGATAGAAATTTTATCAACATTATATATGAGTGAGAACTTTTGAGAACTGCTCAAACTTTATAAATTATTTCTGAAACAATGCTCAAATTTTTCAACTAGAATTGTATGGTATAATTGTTAAATAAATTTCATGCCATTTAGAAAGCTATAAATATCTCACTTCGGACACATTATTCTATAAGCAAGAAAAATTGTTTTCTTTATATAGAACTCGTTTTATAGAACAGGATCATTTACGGACACAAAACTGGTGCAGTCTCTGGTAAAGCACGCTTTATAGAGTAAAATAGTCTGCCATATCTACACGAAAATGTGAATCTATAAACTGAACGTAAGAAAAGATGGGATCTACATTCGTCTCCTAAAAAAGTTAATATTTATAAATAAACAACAATAGCATTGCACTTTATAAATCTATAATTTTTTTTAATGCAATTTAAAAGTTTTTTCTATTATGCGATTGGTGTATCATATAAACTCTCGTTGCTAATGCTGATTACAGAGTTAAAGTTTACTCTAACTGCAAAAATAATCATTTGAGAAAAATTTATGAAACATTTTAAAATAATTACAAACCACTGCCATAGTTCGCTGCTTAAGACCTTAAAATTTGAACGAGAGGACAATTTCAAATTTTTGGAGTTCTGCATTCAAGTGTAAGAGTCATGGAAAGCGCTTCAATTTTTTAGGAATGAGAAATTAAAATCCCGGAAATCTGTGTCTGAGATTTCAGCCATTCTTTGATATTTTGAAAAAAAGGTTTTCAACTACTGACTTGTGAATATTTACTTAAAAGTCAAATTAAATAGATCGGTATCGAAATCAAAATTTTAGGGCCATTTGTGTGTATTGGTAAATGATGTGCTGATTCAGTATTAAGAGCACATTCAATCTCAAATTAGATTTACGCACAGGTGCTATGAACTGATTCTAATAGTGGTTTTTTTTAAAAGTAATAAGAATAAAAAGATATTGATTATTTTCAATCGAAATTTCGATTGATCTTTTAATAAGAACAAGGTAATCATAGTGCAAGAAATTTTATCACTGACTTGGTTCGAAAATAGACTTTTTAACTTTGAAGCCTGCTTTAAGAATCTTACATCGTGTAAAAATAATCTTTGAGAAACTATTGAAATCAAGCGAGATAAACATGAGACAAACGTTTCGCTATGTTTCTTACTAAACATGCTCAAAGATTTAATACATTTTATCTATCAATGAGATCCATACTGTAAGAGTTGCGATATAAAATAAACCATCAACGTAATATATAAATATATGAGGGTTAATCAGAATAAGTATAAGGATATCACACGGTGTTCGATTTCAACATGCCACTGATATCCTACCACAATCAGATCGAGACACAGATCGAAAACTTCGTCGAAAACTTCAAAAAGAACGGTTCCGTTCTCATCAGTACATTGAACGCTGAATCATATGGTAATACAAGAACTCAGTGGACGCCATCCGATGATAGTGCCACAGAATACCCAAGAACGTCTGCTGGGTGCTCGTCGTACGATTCAAGCGGTTCAGATTCTTGTTCATATGGAGATGCAGGCAACAGCGACAATGGTAAGAAGAAAATATTCATTCCTTCTGACACTAATTTCAACTTTTCATTAAATATACTTGGTAAATTTGTATTTGTATGCACAATACGCCATTTTCAGTTGAAACCGTGTGATTCGACCTTCAAATAGATGTCAGAACGTAGTTGAATTATATGAAATATATATTCATTCTAAATTGTAATAATTAAATAAAAATAACAATCTTCTGCCCAAACATGTACCGGACAACGCTATCTCCATAGCTCAGGTGTTTAACAAAATGCTATACAATCTTCACATTAACACATACAATTTCAAATGTTATCTACTGTAAGAGTTTTGTGTTGAATTGCTTCCGTTTTAGAGGAACAATTTTTCCTTCTCATGACTCTTTAAAAATTGTCCATTAGTCGATTTTTATGTTCTGTTGTTTTTTTGTATACATAAAACAAATCTTATCTAAGCAAGTACTTACTACTTAATTCTTTGAAATATGTTAAAAGTTATATTTATATATATAAACTTGTAGATAGATTAGTCTATAAAAACATTTTTTTGATAACGTAGTGCATTCTTTTTCTAAATATTAACAGCAAGCAATTCAAATGAAGCATATTTAAAGATATAAACATATATTCTAACTTTTCTTGCTGTAATGCGTATAAAAACAGTTAATTATTACGCTTAGTATTTTTTTTTCTTTACATTAAGAGATCAGCTGGTAAATTAAAAGTTAAAAAATAGGAGTTTATACATAATATAATAATCTAAAAACAATGCATGTTCATTTTGTTACTAAGGTGAACGACCAGGTTGATATTGTAAAATGTTAAAATCTTATAAAATATCAACATTCAGGGCGAATGTAAATAAAGAACTGGTCGCAATTAGAGAACAGATGAGAGAAACGTACGGATTAGTTGCAGGAGTACATTAAAAAGCACAGATTGGAAAAAAGTAACAAATGTTGGGAGAGTTGGTTTTGATCTGAGAATCGGAGATAAAAACATAAAGAGCAAGCTTCTTTTAAAGGCGAGATAGTTTGGTTTGGATTCACCAATTCTTATTGTAATCCGCATTATCATAAAGTTTTAATTATTGCTAAAAACTAATCGCGTGCGAGAGAGAAAATTCTTTTTTTTTTATTTATTATTCTTAAGGCTTCACAACAAAGTCACCTTCCGGGGTGTTATTGTTCTCCCAAAGTTCTTTGATCTTTCGAAGAACGGCGTTGTAGAACTCAGCAGATTTTGAGCTCAATCTTCTCCGGACTGCGGGTTACTTCACTCTACGGCTTCCTGAGATCGAACAAATCAACAATAATAGCTGTAAATTACTACATTTTGCACATATGGCTTAATATATATGCAAGGTAAACTTTATCCAGATATATTTCGGTTATTTCTTAGTTATAATTCAAATTTTATGTTATACCTTTGTACTTTTTCGTTGCTATAATACGTTGTTATACAAATCTTATTATCCGTGCATAATTTAAAATAAAAAGAGGGCTTATTAAATATATTCAAATATTTATAAAACTAATTTTTGCACCATCAAAATTTGATATAAAAGTACAGGATTATTCAAAATGATTCATCCGATATCAAAATGCTATATTTTACAACGTTTTTCTGAATTTCACTTGGTGTGTGTGTGTGAGTGTGTGTGTGTCATCAAATTTTCGATCGTTAATTTAATCAACTTCCCATCAAGCTAGAGCTTTGAAATTTTGGGAATCGTTCGTACTCGCCTAACAATGCAATATTTATACGTTTGCGACAAGTTTTAACTAATATTTCAATAATTTTAATAAGTCAAAATATTCTTTCCTCTAGGCGCTTTTAGGATTGAGGGAAAAATTTCTTTCCCCCTCTGGGAGCACCGGGCACTCCCCACACCGCATGAGGTTATCGTAAACCTTTTGTACTCGCAAAGGGGAGATACTATCTCCCCTTTACAATCTCCGAGATAGTAAGGGTTGCTGACTTTTAGTCAGTAATCATTCGCAAGAAAGAGAGTTTCCAATATTAGGCGCCATGTCTTATCACAATAATTTTTTCTGAATTCTGGTTCCCATTCTTTTTTTAATAGAATGACTTACAAACTTTCAAATGCATGTTTTGATTTTATATTATGAATTTTTTAATACGCTCACAAATGTCTCTTTTTAAGTAAATTTTAAAGATAAAAATAACTAACAGTTTTAACTAATATTTCAATAATTTTCTCTAATAAATTTTGCCACGATATAAAAACGTTGTTTTTAAAAACGTTGGTTTTTATATCGAATTATACTTTATTTATAAATAAACGTCGCAGAATGAATGCTTAGGAAAATGTGGAAGTGTTTTTATAAGTGTTCGATATAACTTCCTTTTGTTGCACGTTTGTTTAGTTGTCGATATATGTCAGACGCTTTGTAAAGTGTCAGTGGTAACTGATTGTACAACAGCAGAAATCCATTGTTTGAATAAATTTGTAGACAATGGCGGCGCTCACACTTTATCTGTTAAGATCTCTAAAATTAAGAAATGGCAAGGGGTCACATTGAGTGACTTAAGTGGCCAACTGTATAACATAAAGTGAACTGATCTACTGCGACTGATTCAACTGAGAGGTAGGTTCATGGAATTGTTTCACGAACAGTCGAGAATGGACTGTTGTTCACAATATACATTTTCTGAAGTTTTTGTATTCATGTATTACTTATCATTGGGCATGATTTATTTTTGCAAATGTGGAATTTTTAAATCGAATGATTCATTTTGAATCCCCTGTTTGTATATTATATAATGTGCTCAAGAAATTAATTTATAACAAAGAAACGTTCGATTAAAAATAACAATTTGAAGTTGAAAATATTGTCACGTAGAAGGGAAGTCAAACAAAGACTACGGAATTAAATTTCAACTCAAGAACGAACTTTATTAACTAAGAATGGAAATTAGTATTAATAAATTTTACTGGAACAATAAAAAGATTAGAAATAAAGATTAACATAAATTGACTATAAATGAAGATAATATGATTCAAAGCAGGACAACAGGAAGATGAAAATCTATCTCCAATTTACAGCTTTGCGAGAGGTACACGAAGAAAAAAATGCACTTGCATCGGTTCATGCATACTTTCGATAGAATGCAGAGCGTGAATGAATACAGGTTTATGGCACAAGAGTCAGTTCTTGCTCTTGACTTTATGGCACAAGAGTCAATTCTTGCTCAAGACTTAATGGCACAAAAGTGAATTCTTGTCCCATTGCACGAAAACGAGAATATGATCGTTTTTTCCATCTGAAACCATTTATATTAGCGTGTAAACGCATTAATGTTTCGTTTGTTTGTTACAAAACCTCTGTGTTTCTAAACTAGCACACTGAAAGCAAAGTTTTTCATTTTAATAAAATTTGGAAGGAAACTTTGGTTAAATTGTATGAATTACACTTATCTCAAAATTTAATAAAGTTATGGAAAGAAATGTCAGTTGTAAAAATATGACAAATTTCCAATTTTGATACATCATGTTTAAAAAAAAAATATTATTCATAACTACATAAAAGCTAATAAAATTGTTCGTTAATAATATTAATAAATTATAAAATTCCTCTGAAAATTTTACCTATTTAAAACCGCAAAATATTCCATTTTAAACAAATATTTAAATTAAGGCTTACTACAAAAAAAAAGGTATTTCATGTATTAAGTATAAACAATTGCAGATACCTTAACTAAAATAAAAAAAAATAACAAAGTTTAATTAAAAATTAAAAAAAAGATAAATTATTAAATTGAATATAATATCAGCTACACGTTATTAAAGTTAAAGCAAACGTTAAATTATTAAACTGAATATATTTAAGCTAAACGTAATTAAAATTAATACAAACGATACTTTATTAATTTGAATATTATATCAACTACATGTAATTAAAATTAAAACAAATGATAAATTATTTAACTTAATATATTTAAGCTAAATGTAATTAAAATTGAAGCAAACGATAAGAAATTGAAAAGTGATCTGGTACGCCAAAATACCTCACCTAAAACAATACAAAATTAAAGAGAGTTCCCTTCGAGAGAAAACAATCTTAAATTAATTCATAACAAAACCTTACTTCGTCATATTTTGCTAAAATGTACAACTCCCTAGAGCCCCAAATAATTCCAATTTTACTCAGCATAACAAATCTTCTGGTAGTTAAAATTTCTGCTTCGTTGGAATAAAAGTTTTCTCCCATCGACTGTGTTCAATTCCACGTAACGTTCTTTCGAATGCAAGCAAGTTTTAAAAAAAGAGAATGGGAAATGAGTTCAAAAGCTACATCCCCTTAACCCGGTTTCACCGTTTGGCCGAAAGTAATGTTTGCGTCGGAGGAGAGAAAGTAAAAGCTCATTTTCGCTGTCACTCCTTTCCGTTTGATCCGAGAACAAATAACGAACTTCAACTCGATTTATCTCCCAGTTTGTGATGGAAGACTTTATAATTCTAGGCGTTGGTTCTTGTTTCAGCATCCTCTTTCGGCAAAGTATATTTTAAGTACGTTATCAGATGGGTAAAGTTTGAGTGTCTTTGTGAAAGACGTTGATGTGTTGGAAAGTGATTTTAGAGTATTTTGAAGATTATTTAAAACAAAATAAATATTTTTAAAATCTTATTTCTTGCTGTAAAATTCGATAAATATATATTTTTTCGTAAATGTTTTATAAATGACGTTCTAACTGCGCGAAATTTATTTTATTTTATAATTGTAATCTATCTGCAATAAAAATAAGGGTTTTTTTTTTGTATTGAGAAAGTTTCAAATTACTATAATTTGAAACTAATTGGTCTTTATTTCAATTTTTTTTTCCTAAGAAGTCGAAGAGTATGACGTTCTTTGCATTCCAAAAATTCGTCGCCATAACTTTTCCGGCCAATGAGATGGTCCTCTCTGACCCCCATTGCCTAGTGGTCACGGTCGCAGAGTCGTAATTATTATCATTTTCGTATATTTGTGAGTTTGAGCTACCGTACAGCAGGTCTGAAACTTATTAAATCTGGCCGAGGTCTTATGCCCTTCTATTGGTATGGTGTGGAAGTTTGGAGAGGGAGTGACCAACTCAGGAATCGTACTCGTCAACAGACTGAGGTTCAAAATTATGTGATCCATCACCAATAGCACTCGTATTGCTTCTCATTGCGACGTTAATAATCAATTACAATCACGAAACTGTCTTCTGCATCTTTGTAACAGATTCACCAGAAGCAACCTATTGTTTCGATTGTTTCTCATTTTCCTGTGTATAATGATGGTTCCAGATATCATCAATGGTTATTTAGTAGCCATTTATTGCCAAATCAATGCCTACATTTGAATCAGTGTCGAATTTCTTTTGGCGCCGTTTAATATATGGAAGCACGCAATAGCATCAAAAAGGTACTTTTTGAACCATCCTCGGGAAGAAAGTTATCAAATAATTACAACTGATTTTAAAATGTTTTGTTGAAAGAAATTATTACAAATTTTATTTTACATATATGAAATATTTTTGCCACATCCATTGCTTGATTTTTAATTTTTCATAAAAGGATTCATAACGGATTGTCCTTATTAACTTTCGACGTAATATTTTTTTTCTAAAATAAAACATCGTTTGTCTTAAGAGTCTATTTTTGTTTTGTTAGTTAAAACTGAAGCCAATATAAAAATAAACAAACGAAAAATTCATTGCATTTAGATTAATTCTATAGATAATTTTTATTAACTGAAAATCACGCAAACGCTTGAAAAACATATTTTGTGCAAAAACTGTTTAATAATTAATATTAAATATTTAACTATTCTTTTTTTCTTTCTTTTCAAAACCGCTATCTAAAACTGTTTCAATTGATTCACTTATTATATAAATAAGTACAGCGTAATTAATTTCATTCATCCGAATTTAATTTAAGTATTAGTGCAACTAATTCAGTTTATTACAAACATTTTCTTTTTAAGAGTTTTAGTTTATTTAAATTTAATTTAATGATCACTTTTTAGTTTCGTATAAAGTAATTAGAAAATACAAAAACTTCAAATAGATTTTGAGAATAGTCATTTTAATTAATATTTTTTGTCCATATACTATAATAAAAAATTTAGGAAATATAAAATCTTTAAATAAATATCAAGATTAAGGGTTTTAATTAGAATTTAAGTTCTATTCTCACTATTAAGAGCAAATTTTAAATAAAATTGTTACTCTTCTACATAAAATTCGTGAGAAACAGGGAGTTTCATATACATTTTTAATACACATACCAAAACTGAAAAATCTAAATATTTCTTTCTACTTTACGTTTAAGCTTAAAAATGGTTATCACATGGCAGTAAAAGTTTTTTTTAAAGCAATAATGATTGAGAAGATTTAAGAAGTTTTCAATCTATAGTGTAATACATATATTTTATTCAAAATTTTATCTATTACCTTAAAGATAATAGATTTCTCTTTAATGATCTTAGAACAAAGTTAATTAATTATTCTTAATGATCGCATAAAAATCGCATGTAAAATTCGTTTCCTTCTCAAGTCAAAATAATTAATGTTTCGCACCAATGATGATTCAGTTAACTTTAAAAATAATGTTTTAGATAGATGCATGAAAATGATCCCTTTTTTTTAGGAATACGTAATTAAAAAATGCCTAAAAAGGTTTTTTTTTTTCTTTTGTTATGTTGTTAAACTAGCTTTTTTATTTTAAAAATAAAGCTGGTTTTCTGAAATATTTACTGATGAAAGCAATTTTCAAGTAAAAATTAATAGCAACAGAAATAAATTGTTGAAATAGAAGTCACTGATTTCATTAAAATTTATAAAAAAAGTGTCAATGTAAATTTTAAAATTAGACATTTCCTTTAACTGGAGTTTTTCCTTTCCAATGCTTGTCAATGATTATATGAGTATTAAAATAAAATGTCTACTTTTTAAACATTGATAGAGACTTAAAAACATTATCTCTCAATTACAAATCGTTAATGAAAGCAAAGTAAAAAGAAAAAAAAAACATCTTGTAAAAGTTTAAAAAAATTAACCACATTTGTAAAATAATGATTTTTATTTCATTATAAAATGAAAAGGTTTTATAAAATAGTCTTTATTCATACAATTAAAATTTTTCAAATGTTGGAAACTAAGAAGAATTATATTATGTATTTAAAAATCAAGTGGCGCAATTTAAATTAAAGCAGATGAAAATAGAAACGTGTCTCATTAAAATGTTTACTACTGGCTTGATACTCTCAAAACTATATGTGTAAGTTATCTTTGATAAATCAATGAAAATATGAATTATAATAAATATTATTCATTGTTGAAAATAGAAAAATCATAAATGAAACTCTTTAACTTTGAAATAAATTTTTTGAAATATAACTTTTACTGAAAATTAATATCTTAAATTTTAGATGCCAATAAAAAATAATTTTATTTCATTCAGTAGTTAAACTAAATGTCTAATGTTAAAAAGATGTATGTTATTAAGTTTATTTTTTGGTTTTCTTATAAATTTTGCATTGAACAAAATATTTAATTCCATTATATCAAAATATATTTTATCTTCTCTGCTTGGCTGAAAACTGCTTTATACATTATAAAACTAGGATGTATTATAAAACTAGGTTCATAATCTTGAAGATATTATAAGTAAAAGGATTTTTAAATTAAATAAAACATTTTTTTACATTTCTTTAATTTTTAAATATCCTTTTTCATGAAAAATAAAATATTCATGTTTGATACAAACCTTTTTCGTACAATTTTATAGTTTGTTTTCCTATGGATTTCCATATGTATTATATTTAGTCTAAAGATTTGAGCCTAGTAAATGTTGCATTGAAAAGATTCAGGAAATTACAGTTTCAAATAAGTTTACATTCTATAATTTGATATAACAAGTCTTATAATTTTACTCTGTTCTTTCACAATTTCATTTAGATATCTTCCTATAAGTTATTTTTACTATATCGATGACGACTGATTTAGCGATAATAAGAATGTTGTACTGTCTTAAATTATTTTATTGCTATTTTTATTAACAGATTGTCTTTAAAACTCTGTTCCACAATTCTGTAGCCTTCATTTGTTATGATTATATTTCCTCTAAATTTTTATTTACCTATTAGCTTAGTGTGACACTAGCAGCAAATATCTGTAAAAGTTGTTTTTCTGCTGTTCCATGCAAATAGTTGTGAAAGTAACAAACAGCTTTTCAGAAATCAAGTAGATGGAACAAAATTCTCCATCAGTTAAAAAATAGCACACTTGACGAATAAGCGTAACTGAAAATATCAAAAATGAAAACTTAACATAGATTTTTATATTTTTCAAGAGCAAAGTATATTCAAAAGTTTCATTTCACAAAATGTTTGAATAAAAATTTTTTTTAGCTAGAATGTTTTATACAAATAAAATTCTTACAATAAAAATTTAATTTATTATTATACAGCAAAATATATAATACGCTTATAAACTGTAGTTATCAAAATAAATTCCTACATTTGTAAACAATATAATTATTACTTTAACACAATTAACTTAAATATTATCTTCTTGTATATTTAAATCTAATTTTGGTAACAAATAATTTAATTTTTATATGGGAGCATTTATTTTTCTTGTTAGATCATAGCTTAAAAATAGGTAAAAAAATAGCGTTTTCATGTTATAAACTTAAATTTTGAATTTAAAAAATTTGGTTGTGAGAGAAAAAAAAGCATTTTCAATTCTGTGGAGAAAGTAAAAAAACAAACAAGTATGGGGATTCGAATGCAAAATAAATACAAATATATATAAAGAAAACAATTATTTCATCATGTGTAAAGTTTTTCATTATAATTTATTCTATTACCTACAAAAAATAAATATTATGTACGCAAGTGTCAACACATTGAGATACAGCTAATTTAAATCATCTGGGCTTATTCCTTCAAAAGCTTAGAATGTTGTTCTTTCATTCTATTTTCTTAGGTAAGTTTCTCGAATAACTTATTTTAAAATTGATTTTCATTTGCTTTGAACTATTCGAATTTCTTTAGTAGTTTTATTATTATGAATATATATGACGAGAGATTCAGTATTATAACGAGAAATTTCATGTTGTTTTCATTTGTAGAAAATAAGATTTATCAGAAAATATATCGTTTGAAAATAAACCTTAATGCAAATGGTTCTTTTAAAAATAAATCAGTGTATAAAAACACTATTTTCCCTTAGGATAATTTTCTTAGAACGGATTTATACCATTCTCATTTCATGCACGTTTATTGTAAACATAATTTGATATTTTTAGAAGATGAACGGAGATGGAAAAATATTTTAATTTAATCAATTTCAACCTAAATATATTTTAGTGATCTTTGGGATTTTCATAATTCAAATCAATTGGTTAGCTCTAGTTTTTTTTCCAGTTATTTTAAAAAATTTGATAATTTTAAGACAACAACGAAATATTTGTGTCCATGCAGTATTACATATATGTGTGTGTCGCTGTTTTCTTTTCAAACAAAAATTGTGCCAGAAGTTAACATATCTGATCTATGAGTGTTAATTGGCTAAAATTTTAACTGAAATTAAATTTAAAATTGTCTGAGAAGTTAATAGATCTTCAGCATTAATTGATTGGGGTTTTAATTGGAATTATATTTCATTTGATTCAAGAAATTAACTTATGTTATAAATACCAATGAGTGTTAACCATTAGAATTTTATTGAAATTGTATTTAAAATGGCTTAGAAAATTTACAAATTTGACCAGTGAGTACCAATTGATTGGAATTTTAATGGAAATTAAATTTATCTAAAAAGTTATCGGTGCTAATTTTTAAATTAAATTAAAAATACTTTACTATTGAGAATTAATGCAATCGTTTAAAAAGAAAGAAAATTTTCTGTAATATTTATTTCGGACTTATTTTGTCATTCAAAAATCTATATTTAACCTACAACAGCCATTTAAAAATCTTATACCCATTATTATAGTTGAACAGAGCTGTTATTGGCTTACCAGATGCATAAAATAAGTAGGAGATGATAAAACAAAACTCACTTCAGAATTGCACTGAATTGGGAAATATTAATGAGAAAAAAAAATGAGAACTGCGTGATAAAACTGAAAAAAATTGGTAACATAATTTTTTGTAATTCTTTGTCTAATCTATTTTCTTAGAATGCTACGATTTCTGTGTTTATGTGGTTTGCAATTTTTCTAAAATTTTCAAATAACGAACTTTAAAAAATATTTCCATTTAATTTCTTAAGAAAAACTTTTCTTTCGAATGCGTTCCTCTCTAAACAGAGTTCGAAACAAATTCTGGGTTTTATTCTTAAAGAAGAAACTGAGACATTATCAAGTTTTTTCTTCCCGCCATTTTCGTTTCATTAGTTCCAACAACTTTATGAAACTTTAATTAAGAAACATAGTCTTTCGAAAGTAACGGCTGTTGTAAATTCACTCGCCCGTGATCTTTCGTGCATTCGGTAACGCACAGTGAAAAATAGCGCTTTTGTGGATACAAATGAGCACTACGATCGAAAAGAGAAGGAAGACGAAAAAAAAAAAGAAAGAATTTTTAAAAGCGCAAAGAAGTCGTGAACTTACACTAAGTATGCTCCACCTTTTCCCAGTAGCTAAAGGCGCTACTGGCTTTAACACAAACCATTAACTAGAAATTTTTCCTTATTTTCTAACAAAACATTGCTCATCGGAGAGCCTTCTAGGCAGAGGGCGCTGGTATTAGCTGGCGTCAGAGATGTGTTTCTGGGTTGCAAGCATGAGAGTTTATCGCGGTCTTGGCGATTCACTTTTTAAAACTATATATATCATAACAAATAATTAACAGATCAGACCGATAATTGTTAATTGAATGGAATTTTAATTAAAATTATACTTAACTTGGTTTAAAATTTAACATATTTGATTAATGAGTGCCAATTGATTGATATTTTAATAGACATTAAATATTTTCATTGATTGTTTTGTTGATTTCATTTTAAATTTGATATTTTTTCTCCGTAAGTTCAAAATTTAATATCCACTCGATTATATATTTATACTACATTTAAATAAACTAGAAATTAAGAAATTAAAGATGTATTTAATTATATATATAATAATTTAAATGTCATAAATGTAAATTAATTATATATATTTATATCTTAAGATAGAGTATATATTTGATTCATTTTTAAATTAATGGAAATATTTTTCAATAAAATGACTGAAAACATTTATTTGATAGCACAAATTTGTTTTCCAGAAATGTTGGGGTTTCCATCCATTTCGAATATGGTTTTCAAAGAAAATTATATTTTTATATTATAAATAAAGTATTGTTTCGAAGATGTAAAATAGAAACGTAACTAAAAAAATGTATTTCTCATCCGAAATTAGTTTATGTGGACATTAAACGTATGTTTATTATTAGAATTAATGTCAGCTTGTATTTGACTGCTTCATATACTTGGTTTTATTCTAACTTTAAGATAAAGGAATATAAAAACATAGAATTATAAAACAGTATGGAGACATAATGAATACTACGCATATTAAAATTACATAATTCAGAATTGAAATAAATTTGAAGGACTTAGATAATTATTTAATATTATGAATAATATTTAAAACTTTTACAGTACTTTAATTTCTATGAGTACTGAATTGCCTTAATAGTCAAATAATATATTATTACATAGACAAAGTATTTATAGTCAATATATTCAGATATTGACTTGACAAAGGATGTTATTTTGAAGCTCTTATAATATCAATATCATTAGATGGTGTGTGGTTTTCAAGTGTTTTTTGATAGATGTTGTTACTCGACATTGACTCACAACTATGAGATCTCTAACCAATAGGCCTGATATAGACTTAGTTTGACGACATTAAATTAGACGTTTGTAGACGTTAAATTCAATATTTTTTTTTTAAATGGGAAAGGTAGAAACTGTATACTCTTTGCATATTTTTGTAATACAGTATTTTGGAAAACATATTTCTTTTTAAAAAAAACTAATAAATAAGAAAATCATTTTAAGAACAAAATTTATTTAAAAATATCATTTTTGCTTTTATGTCAGTTTTTTAGGTTAAACTATAATGGGCAATAACACCCAAGAAATTCATTATCCTTTCATAGCATTATGGTTCACTATTTCATCATTAATTTTTGCATAGAGGTTTTTATATTTGAAATCATTCATCATAATCATCAGTTCTCGTCACAGAAAATTGGTGCCAAAGGACACAAAAGCTGTACTCCATTCAAACCGATCCAACTTTGAGTCCTGAACACTTTCCTAATTTGGCCATCCAAACGAATTCCTCTCTTCTTTGTCCACACGGTATCATGTGACCCCCTCGGTCTTCTCTTTCCATCTCCTGCCCATATCAGCGAAATTCTTATGTTATCATTTGATGGAATTCTTAGCATTATGTCCAATCCATGTCCAGCATCGTTTTTTAATTTGGGTAGAGATAAGTTTGGCACATCTTTAACAGCAAATACAAAATTTAAAATTTAAATTGCTAGTATATTTTAAAAATATTTCTGATGCCTGTAGTTTGAAAGGCATTTAATTTTAGTTCTTGTGATTTAGAAACTTTCTAAGCCTCACTTCCGTAAAGAAGAACCGCTAACATTGTTTTATTGAATACATGTAATTTGAGCTTAATGCTTATACTTGAAGCTTTCCAGAACGTATACATTGTTCTGAAGGAATATCGAGCTTTTCCAACTTTAGCTAACACCTCTTCCTTTGAAATAAGAATTTTATGTACAGTGTTACATTTAAATATTCAATAAGCATATTATATTTGGATTATACATGAAAAATATTTTAAGTTTAATTTTGGCTCCGCAATTTTAGTTTTTGAAGTTCACCATTGATTTCTTAAAATAATTCTATGAAAGATGCTTGCATTTTTCTTAGGAATAAGTCTCGGAAAATCGCTTAACTGAATATTTAACTTCGATTATTAAGTGGAGTATTTTGTTAAATAAAGTTGTAGGGGAAATATTTGTGTTACTTACAAGATTAGTTTAGTTTCTCTATTATTAGTTACTTTATAAAATTCATTAGATTGCAAGTTTTTAAGTGAAATAGTAATTTTTATACGTAATTTATTCCTAAACTAGAATAATCATTTCTAATAATTTTTATTGTTATCTTTTGAGAAATATTGTAGTTAAAGAAGTCTACTCTCTTCTAATAATATTGCAAGTATTAAATCATAAGTGACAAATTTTTGTTGCTTTAAAATATAAGATAATTTTCAAAGAAATAGAGAGAACTGATGAGAACGCCTCGCTTAATTTTATTATGCAGTTAATAGTACATTATTTATACTTACAAAGAATATTGTGAATAGTGTACTTAAATGATCGTCACAATTATTAATTAAAGATATCGCAACAGACAAAACAATGTAATTAAATTCTTAGCTGAAATTCACTTTTCACTTATAGTTCACGGCTGAAAAAAAATAAGATGCAATATTCTACGAATTGTTAAATTCTGTAGAATACACATTTTTTAATGCAACATGCATAATGTTCTGTTTCTGGAGTATATAAAATGAATGTCTGAAGAAATAAATCCTAGTCAGTACGGCAGTTAAAATTTAGAATAAATATTTTGTTATAATAGCCTATTCTTACCGTGCATAGCACCTATAAATCTTTTGTTCTGTATTGCTTATAAATTTTGGGAATCTGAAAAAAGCAAATTTAAAATAACATAAGTTAATTTCAGAAGCAATTAAATTAGATATTACAAATAATTATTATAATGAAGACAATTCAAAATTACTAGAACACTTAGCTTCTAGGATAAGTATAAAATATTTTTGTGTATTTTTATTACTTTCGAAATCAATTCAATGCTATCATTTCATTTAATGATAAAGAAAAGTTTATTTAAAATAAACACGTATTACTTTCATGGTTCTATAAAAGAACCTCTTTGAGAAGAAATTACAAATTAATTTTGGAAATGAATTTTCATCAATGAAAGTTTTTATTTCTGTTGACATATAACGAAAAGAATTATTCTTAACGATGTTCCTTAGAATTCCGGTTTGTCAAAGTCAAATTATTGAGTTATTTTTGATTCCGTACTTCCAAATCGAAGATAATTGAGTTTTCAAATTTCGGTATCCCATATTACATTTATGTATAAATTAATAGGAAGAGATGCAATATTTTTAAAAATGAGAATTAAATTAACTCTATTTTAAACAATTGTTTTAACTTACCATCTTTGTAAAGTCATTAATATTACCAGGTTAATAAAGTTTTTCTCTTCCGTTTAAGTTAAAATATATCGTTTGCTCATATCCATTTTCTATTTAACTGATAGAAATAAAGTGTGATGTGTATTGCTTTCCAGTTCTTATTTATATATATAAATATAAATATATATAAAGCTCTTGACTGAAATTTTATTAAGGGAATATGGATATTACTTTTATCTCAGTTGTCAATTTAATAGAATCATCTATTGCTTAGTTTAATTCGTCTTTTATGGATATTTTACATGTTTCCCATATTTTTCCTTATATTAACACTAATTAAAACTGATAACAGAATTTAAATTTTTTTCTTTATTATTTCCTTATTTTGTATTCAAATGTATATTTAAGGATATTATATACGATGACCAACGTTGTTATCACACGCACTTTACATGATTAGTGCTATTTGTTTAACATTACAGAATTAAGATGATTTTTGTTTTAAAATGTATTAATATATATGCCCGAAAACTACATTTATTGCATTTATTATTGAATGTTTGACTGAATATTAATTGATTTCTTCCACTCCTTCCTTCAATATATAAGGAATAACATAACGTAGCATGTTATATTCAAAAATTTTATATTAGTCAACGGTTAGTAAGTCCCGAATAACAATTAAGGCTACGCAATAACCTAAGAATAACATAACTATCAATTTTTTTGGTACTTTTTCGGTGATCCAAAAGTTTCGAAAGCTTGGCCCCAAATTTCAGAACCTACCCCTAATTAGGTCTAAAGATATTGCAAGTTTTCTGAGTAATGTCAGCGTAAAAAAATTCTACGTTAAATGCATACTTTGTAATCTTTGAACTTATTACATCATTTTAAAAACAAAAATATTTTTACCTTGTAATTTTCAAATAACTAATACAATACATAAAACCATGAGAAGATATGCTCCTTATTTCTTAGTTGACAATGATAAAATGGTTTTTTTTTATCCAAACAGTTAAAAGTCAATTCACTGCAAAATAATCAAACCGCAAATGCCAGAATTGAAAATTTTCAAGAGTCAATTATTCTCTATCCTTGATCTGTCAAACCCATCCATAATAAAAAGCACAAAATACACGACAGTCCACAGTCTTGGCGAAGAAAATGTTGGCCCCTTTGGCATCATTCCGGCAACCCGACGCCTGAGAAGCACGCTTTGCCTGAATGCGAGGGGGAAATCTCCGTAGCCGCTCTTTAAATTCCTCCGTAGCTAGAAAGCGTTCTTTAGGCATCGTCATCTGTTCTCATACTCCCCCCATTTCCAAGTTATGTAGAAATCAATTTCTCTACCCCATGCTATGCCTTCAACACCCTTGCCTGTGTGCCAAGTGACAGCGCTGCAGTGCGGTTCGGGCATGACTTGAGCTTATCGAGAAAAACCCTTATTCAAGGAAGAAATGTCAGATCTCTGAAAGAGGAATGCAACGTCCCTCTCAAGAATACTTCATCAGACGATTCTTAGAACACAGTTGACATTCTACCCCCCGCCTCGCAATTAGAATAGTTCTTGACTTTTCTGATACCTTTTTGAAGTTCTGAAGGAAGCGATTAAAAGTTAGAATTCATTGTCATTCGTTGAAATGTAAATAAAGAAGTTTGGAATTAGAGTTTGTTTGAGCTGAAGGAAAAGCGGAATGTCGTTTGTAGTTTTTTGTTGATTGGATCATTGGAAAAAAATTTGGTTGGTTGGATATTTAGAACTATTCCAGAGAAAACCTTGCAAGCAGAGTTTTCTGATAGTGAAATGTAGATAGTTAATATCATTATTATTTTGGAGTTTTTGCTTAGAAAAAAGTTTGTGACAAAAATCTAACTGTTTGGGAGAAGTCTCATTGAAGAAATTGTGGTTACTGAACTTTTCATTAGAACACGAAAGAAACATTCGTAAAACATAAACACCAAACGATATTTTTACGAGGGACATTTAGCACAGAATTTGTTTCGCCACATTATAGAACCGAAACTTGACAACAACTATCTAATATCTTTGATCTTCATAAAAAGTGATTTTTTTGATACTCGGAACTTTTAAGACTTTGACAATTGAACTGTCGTAATAAAGAAAAAAATTGAACTGATGCCAGAATAAAAAGAGAAACTTACGCAAATTTGCTCACTACTGATTTGATAGTACTACAACTTGAAACTATCGAGCTTTACCACTGCTGCATTATTCGAAAGCTAAAAAACAGCGTGTATAATTATAAACTTACTGATTTTTGAAGTGTTATTAATTAAGCTTTTATATGTATTATTGTTATTAAGTTATCAGCTATTATTCATAGAGGAAAATTGGAAATAATCACTAAACTGTTTTGTTACTTTTGCCATCAAAGAAATAAATATTATCATTCCGTGTGATATTTAGAAAAGAAACATTCGAATATTTCAAAGAAGTCTTGCTCAAATTCAAAGTTCCTTTCTGCGGGGATTTTCATTACAAATATACATAATTTATTCAACTCAAAAGAGAATTGGACTATTATTACTGTACATATGCATGGCAACATTTAGAAGAAACAGTTTGAAAACTGTACCAAAATCTCAAAGTGTTGGTGTTTTCTTTGTTTGACTGATCAAGAAGAAACAAACAAATCAGTGCCATAATTAAAGTATTTTCATCAAAGTGATCCAAAAAGTGAATCGGTAGATTAGTAACATTTTAAAATTTAATCATCATAATCATTTGTACTTATTTCAAAGATCATTACGACTAAAATTAAGAAGATCTGACACCCATACCTGAATTTTACATAATTATAGTGTTTCGTTGGCAATGAACTTACTTTGAAGCGTTATGGTAAAGAACTTTGTACTTTTAAATGAATGTATCATACTTTTAAGTTTTGAAGTAAAAGTTGTGTAGAAAAGTTGGTTGAATGGCTGGCTGGTTACCATGGAGATGGTGGACATCTGAAAGGGAAGAAGATGAAGCGTTCAAGTACAGTAAGTGATTTTTTTTTTCGCATTTTTGAAGTATGAGTTTAGATGTAGCGTTTCAAGAAACAAATTTTATTTTCAAATTCTATGAATGAGGATGTTTACCTAACTTTCACAAATGCTACGTTATTTTAAAAATGTATAAACTTCTTCAATTTCTAAACTTTACTTTGATAAGTAGTTTAATTTTATAAGTTAGAAATTCTTTAATGACACACTATTGTACAGTAGTGTAACATTTTATAACCGTTAGAAGTTTCAATGTGAATGTTAAACTATTACTTTTATAAGGTTTCATCTGTTTATTATATGATAAAAAGTTCCACTGAAAAGAAATATTAATTGATTGCGGAGTAACTGATTCAATGAAAATGATTTACGAATATGAATATGTCAATATCGCTCGAGCCTTACTTTTAGCTATAGGGAAATGTTCAAAATGGGATATCAAAATTACATTTATTCCCTCATATGATTTATTTATATATATATTATTTTATTGTATTATATTCAGAAATAATATTTTTTAGTTTTTAATACTTTATTGAATATTCCATTTACTATTACATCGGAAACAAAGATATTCTGTTTGCTGAAATGAGAATTTTACTGAAAGAAAATAATAGTCGTTTTCTAGTTAATTGTTATGATAGAATTTATTTTTAAATAAATAAAAGATGCAATTTTTTCCCCAATAGAAATCAATTTTTGCTTCTGAGTTTCATTAAATATTAATGTTTTCAATCAATCCGTCAAAATAGTATACATTTTTGGAAACTAAACTTTTATATATAAATATTTTACTTTTTTATATTACTGTCACATAAAATTATCTTTTGATTTTCGAATATTATATGATTTAACTTCTCGTATTTAAAAACTTATTTCATGATTTAAGAAAAAAAAAGTGTATTATATTAAATAAAATAGTTAGATGAGAGAAAAAAAATATCTGTAGTCAATATATATATATATATATATATGTAATTTGACTAGAATAAAAATTTTCTAATATTAAAGTATTTTTTACTGATCCAGTGTTTTCTTATATACTTTATTTTAAATAATATAACAAAATTAATACTTGTGACATAATAATCTAATATGTATATATTCTCATTTTCTTGAACAGCTGTAAGAGCTAAAACTGTTTACTCAATAATTAATATTCAGTGATTTGAGTTTTCACTATTATTTCAGCAATTTTTTAATTAATTTCATTTTATTACTTTGGGTGGGCAATTATTGTTTTTGATTATATGAATTCAATGCTATTACATATGAACATTTTAGGACATCTTTTGTGTCGTTCTATAATTTTATAAATGATTTCTTAAAAAGAAAAGTAATTTCCCTTAAAGGAATGATACTTATGAACTATTTCCAAGATAATTGTAAGCAGTTGTATTTCCTAATGAATAATTTCTGAAGAATATATGTCATTTTATTTTGATATAGTTCTTTAAAATATTTTTTAATTTCCGTTACCTTAATTCTAAATAATAGTAATTTATTTAATATAAGTTTTATTTATATCTATAAAATTACAATCATTGTGTATTTATATCTACGCTTGTTATGCACGAAATTTAAATATATATTTAAGGAATTGAGATTACCGTTAATAATAATACAATTGAGGTTAACGTTGAAAAAGACCATAGAGTAAAAAAAGTGATTATTATCTCAACTCTTCATATTAGAAATAATACTCTAAAATATTAACGATTCATTAGAAAAAGGTCATTATTTTCTAAAAGCATTATTCTTTTCTAAGTATTGCGTGAGAGATTAATGCTTGCTAGAAATAGATTTTTTTGCAGAAAATTAAACCAAAGCTTTAATTGATGGAAAGAAGGAAAATATGCAGTACCGTTTTCATTTTTATGTAACATTTTTTTACGGGATGATAAATTTGAGGTGCTTTCTCCATTCAAAGATGATAATAATGATGTTAATGTAATGAATTTTTAAATAAAATTCTTGAAGTAAATCTTTGAAATAAATGAGCGAAAATTCCTTTCTTCCTAGCAAATTTTCAAAATATTATATATAAATGGCTTAGAAAAAGTCCATATGATTTTGAGTAAATACATGTGTAAAGTTATCACTGGTATATTTCAGTTTTTGAAGTATATCTTAGAAATATATAAGTTAGAATTCCTTTCACACAAATTATAAAACTTTGAATGATTCTAAATAAATGGATGTGTACAGGTTCTCGACAATTATTTAGTTCTTAATTCAAATTTTTAGGGCTGACAAAAGGTAACTCTTTTAACACAGCAATGTTTCAGATATCTCAGAGATATCTAGCCCTTTTATTGCAATAATAATAGGTATATATAGATGCAGTTTAGTAAATCAAAATCCACTGTCACATTATCAAACAAAGCTAATATTCCTTTGCGTTTAGTAATTCCAAAATGATCGTGTGAATTTATATTCATTACCGTGTTAATTTCCAATGCACAAATGTGACAGGTAGAGAATTTAATTGTTCACAAAGGCCGATATAGAATAATAATTATTAGAAGTTTCGGAGGAAAAAAAGGAAATGATAGCCAATATCGCAATAATTACGGTTATTATAACTCTGTTTCCAATAAAAATAGATATTAATTAAACGAATAATCTATGATAAATTCAGTAATGGTGATTAGAGTACTCTATTTCTGTTTATTTGCTTTTTCTCTTATTATTTTGGTCCTTTTATATGAGAAATATATTGGATTATTGGATTTAAAAACAATTAAGATAAATTTTACGACTCCTTTTCTTTCTTAAACACTTATTTATGTATCCCAATAATAATTTATCATTCCAAAATTGGTTTTTTATTCGTAACCAATTTTTTCTTTGATTAGTTACTGTAATTTTAGAGATAAAATGTTTTTATAATGACTGTTATGTGAATTTGAAAATAGAGAAATAAGCACCCACTTTGCGCTTCCGTTCTTTTGCGTGGATGTTTCTTTTAAGTTATAAATACTTATATTATAATTATTTGGTACGCAAATAATGATCAATGAATATCGAGAATATTATTAAACTAAATGTTTTGAATTTTTAAGACATATTCAAGAATAAAACATCTCATTCATATAACACAAGAAAGACAGATTTTACCATAAATTGATTTCATTGTAAAATACATCTTATACATTTCATATTTAGCAAGAGAAGTTCGAATAGATCCGTATGTGTCGTAATATTCAAAATGTTCTAACAATATTTTGAAGAGTATGCGCAGAGTTCATGCGCAGCAATAATGCTTTCTCTTAAGTTTGTTAGGGATTGAAAAGTTTACTACTAATAGTTTAAGTTTTATTAGTTAATTTAAGTTTTTAATTCATTTTTTTCATTAATTGCTGACTACTCATGTTATTTTATTTTCATATTTACTGACAACTGATGTTAATTGGTATATGTTGTGTATTTCAATTAATCAACCCTTTCAAATTCCAAATATTTAAATAAACTTATAAATTAAGTCCTAGATTACCTAAGACGTTAATAATATCTTCATTCATTATTGTGGCTTTATTATTTACCTATTGGTGACATCAAATGAAAATAAATTAATTTTTAGTGTACGTATTCGATAATTCAATGGATATAAATGGAAAACTGCCGAAATATTGAACCATTTTTAGACTTTATTTGTTTTCAGTACTTTTATAAACTTTAAAAGGTCTACGCGAATTTATACAACTCTATATTAATGAACTATTCGATATTTTTAAAAATCTTAATCTATGCATATCCTCTGAAATATACAATGAAATGCCAAAACTCATAGACCCGTGTGGTGACCGGGAATGACAGAATAGTCCCATTGTAGCTCGCGCATGTTGTAAGAGGTGATTAAAATGGGTGCCCAGCGTCAGGGGGGTATAACCGGGCACCCTGCACTTGGGGAGTATATGAGGGGACCTCAGGGACTTGCCTTCTTAGGTAAGTAGGGGCATCATGACCCAGAGGCACCCTAGTGATCTTTTCCTTTCCTATGGGGTTTACTGTCTTTGGTAAACACGGGTGACGCAATCCCGGGATACCTTAGCGATCCTTCTCTATTTTCGACCCTCCTTTTGTCTACCAATTATCTTTTTTTCAATTTCTTTACGTCTAGACCTCAAGTAAAACCTTGTTTGGCTTAGCGTAGCCACATCTGGCTCTTGTGCCAATAACCTTTACAAGCATTCACTCACTCACTCACGCCAAAACTCATATGATACCTCTTAATATCCTATTCGATCTCTTTTCCCCCGGCGAAGCACAACAGCTCGATATGGCACAGATTCAACAAATCGTCAGAAGTCCCCCAAAGAATTATTCAGCCATGCTGATTTTACAGGTATCCATAATTGAAAAAGTGGTGTTGGTGCAGGATTTTGTACAAGGACTGGTCATTTGACCATGAGCCATATATGTTCGATTAGAATCATCGAACATATATGGCTCATGGAGCTTAAGGTTACATCAATGATTACATTTTTGGTTACATCAACGATTAAGGTAACCAAATCTTTCTCTAGAATTGTCCATAATGTCTCTTAAACTGATCGGCTGGTTGCATTGTGTATTATCGCTCCAGAAAATTTCACCATTGTTTGGATACATGGCATTCATGAATGGCTGCAAATGGTTTCGAAATGGCTGACCATAATCCTTTCAAGTCAATGATTGCTCAAGTTTTATCAGAGGACCTTGTCTATGCCATGCAAAAATAACTCACACCATTATGAAGATGTAACTAGTTTCCTCAGTGACTTGTTGACAATTTGAGTCCATGGCCTCTTGAGATTGGTGTCGCACTCGAACCTTACCATTAATTCTTACCAATTGGAATCGTGACTCATTTGATCAAGCAACGTATTTTCCAGTCATCCAACCAGTATGTTCCCGAGTCCAGCAGTGACGTTGCAGCTGTTTGTATCTTGTTAGGAAAGCCATTCGAGTCATTCTTCTGCTGACATTACTCATCAACACCTAATTTCGCTGCATTGTCCTCACGGACATGTCTGCTGTATGTCCCACATTGACTGTTGCTGTCATTTCACGCAATGTTGCTTGTATGTAGCAATTACTACCCTATGCAGACGTCGCTTCTCTATTTCATTAAATGGATGCAATCTTTGCAAAGCTGACCTCCACTGCGTTGTTCATGATGGGGGAGATAATACCTGAAATTTTATAAAATTGCATGTATACTTAACAACGTGGTTAGAGGAATATTTAATTTTCATACAATTTCTGAAATAGAATGCCGCGTGCGTCTATTTCCAACTGTTGATTCCTATCTTGTGATCATAATCTCATCAGAAAACTTTCCACATGAGTACATATGAAACTCCTGTCAATGCCCCTTATGCGATACTACTGCCACCTAGATGTTTGCATATTGCTATTCTATGATTTTTGTCCATTTAGTCTATTCGAATGCAATATAAATAATATATTTATTATGAAGGAAGATAAATATATTACATTTACCCTAAAAAACTTCGATTCAAAAAAATTTCAAATTAGAAAATTTTTTATAAATATTTTTTTAAGAAGGCAATCCAAGACTTATTTTTGACCAGTTTTATGCCATACTCATAAACATTGATCATGTAAGCATTGCTTGTATTTTTTGGAAGAGCTGCTACGTAAAAATTTATGGTATATGTTGCAACGTTTTGCTATACGTTCACATGCGAACAAAAATGTTTTTTGAATTAAAAATAAATGTTTCTTATTAAATTTTGAGGAATAAAATATGCTTTTCGACAGATCTGCTGTATCAAAACTCAGAAATGATTATTTTTAGTGTAACGTTGAGCAGCCTTGTCGTTAGATTCTCAACTGAAAGGCTTTCAATTTAACACTTAATTCCTATCTATATCTACAATGCTTTAAATGATTCATTAAAAATCTATTTACTTCTTTCAGGGAGGAAGGGTGGAGGGGGAAGGGTGAAAATCTGTATGATTAAAATCGAATGATTGAGGACGGCTATTTTAGCATAGTTTCATGAATTAGAATTTCAATTTTACCAAAGACTTTTGTGTACGTAATAATAGGGATTTCTACACGTTAAATCGAAGTTGGTCTGAAAATTCAAGAAAAAAATAGAAAAGAGAATATATACCACAATTCAGGAGTAATTTTTATCATGACATATTTCTTAAATTACGATATATCTTCGTTTGTAATCTTGATGTAGAACTGAAGAATTGGTAGCCATACCTTTTCGACCCACAACCCCTTTCTAAAGAAGTCATCACTGTGCACTAGAAATCAAGCAACAAGCAGAATAATTGGTCGCTCCGGATGAATCTGTTCTAAAGATGGCTGAAACGCTCTTATTAGCCGGAAAATTTATGGCAACGAATTTTTGGGATGCGAAGGGCGTCAAACTAATGGATATGTAACTAAAATCAAAAAATGGCAAATGGACAATACAACAGTTAGTTATCCAATTTGCTAATGTATTGTTATTTTCATTTTAATATCCTGGCCACCTGGTTCATGGAGTATTTTTTGTCTTTTCTTTGTGCATTTAAAAAAATCTGTTTATTGGGACGATGCGGATATTATCCAATACTTGACATGGGTGCAATAGCATTCATTATACAAGAATACAATATTGTTAAACTATACTATTAAATATTATACTACTATTGTATGTAATATGTAATGTATGCATGTGCTTGCATAATGTGTATATGTCATGTGCTTGTGCAATGTATATGTGTTATGAGTGCATGTGCTTCAAAATGTGTAAGTTGTAATGTGTGTATAATGCGTATGTATTATGTGTGTATGTACTTGTATAATGTGTATGTATTATGTGTGTATGTACTTGTATAATGTGTAAGTTATAATGAGTGTAAAATGTGTGTATGAAGTGTATGTGCAATGTGTATATTTATATGTAATGTGTGTATGGTTATATATGATGTATATGTGTAATGTGTGCATGGTTATATATGATGTATATGTGTAATGTGTATATATATATATATATATATATATATATATATATATATATATA
>BMAW01016541.1:0-27813 GCA_019974015.1 Nephila pilipes
ATGTGAATTATTATCAACTAAAAAAAAGAGTATGTCGTTTTAACCTTGTTGGTAAAGAAGTGGATAGAACACAAGAGAAGAAAAATCTAAATTTAAGAGTATTACCAATAAATTTATCTTGTCTTAAAAGTAAACTATTTTATTCTAAACAGCAGTGGCACTCGTTTTTTTTTTTTTTTTTTTTTTTTTATTAAATAAAAAATCTGGAAATAAATTTTGCATCAACAACCAAAATATTCAGACGTTTACCTAAAATGCTAAAGAACTATAAATTAACCCTTCCTACATTACATATCATTGATAGGTATTGGTGTATTAATGAAGGATTCATTAAAATTTGTATTGTTTTCCATCAAATAGACTTCTTCCTTTCTCAGGAAGTACTACATGTATAAACTACTTCTTACGAGAATGAATTTCAAATAACTAATTAGAGACACATTCACAGAGAGAGAGTATTGAAATCAAGAACTTGTATATAGTATGTTTAAAATGAAAATGTTGAAGACATATAGATAGCATATAACCGGATGTAATTTTTATTCGAGTTTATATTTTTACTGAAATTCTTCAATTTTTAAAAAACCCAAACTCATTTCTTCGATATTGCCATTGTATTTATAAAAACAAAGAAAACGCTCGTGGACAATTAACTAATATGAAATGTTTAACTTACCATCAATTGTCGATATCACTGCTTCGCCAAAGGGCAAACAATCAGGGATCAGAACTTTTACCGGTAGAAGCGGACCGTGTGGGCCTCTCTTGTGTCGAGATTTCTCTCCTTCAGCAAGAGTAATAACCATCAAAACACATACCAGTGCTGTTATCCCAAAGGAATTCATATTTTGTTTAGAAGATGATAGAACTGCGCTGCACTCATGCTGACCAATGCTTTTATATTCAGCTCGTATGAAAAAATGATATTATGACCTTGATTACTTTAAATTCATAATATCTCAATTGAGCTACTTCCTTCATGGAAAAAATAGGGTGTAAAATGTCATGTGTTTGCGTGCATTGATGATCCGTATAGTATCACGTTGAACAGAAATTGAAGCATTGTTATTTGTAATACTAAAGTGGGTGAAATTCATTGTGTATTTCATATATATCCGCAATTGTTTTTGAAATCATGTACTAAGTGTGAAATCGATTTTAAAAATAGTTTCATAACATGCAAGCCATACAAATAAGGATACATTATAAAGTATTATAATCTTCCCTCCCTCGAAAAAAACGTAATCACCTTCAAAATTTGACATATGATTTCTAATTCATGATGAACATTAAAAAATTTATAGCGAAACTTTACAGTATTCGTTTAGAAACCTCTGTTAAATGACTAAAATTATTTTTCTCTGTGTTTCTTAATTTCTTTGTGAGCAATTGTCTATATTTAAAATCTTTTTTGTTTGTTTTTCTTTAATATTTATTTGGTTTCGTAAGGCTTTAACCGAAATCTATTTAACGTCGAGCTAAATTTACATTTCATGTAATAGACAAAGGCCTTCCAGAAAGCTAGTCGCATCGTAATTTGTTTATTTTCACCTGAGTCAAAGATCGTGAAAACGGAGATTTCTCAAATAAATCTGATGGGATATACTCTGTCAAAGAAACATTGATAATGTAGTAATCCGGTATACGTGACACACAAAATAAATAAAAGCATATCACGTCTTAAAACTAAAAGCAATTCCACAACATAATTGTTACGATTCGAAATTGCTTAATAAATTTGGATTTATTTATCTTAACTTAACTGACTATATTTGAGAAATTGCTTCTGTTCAAGTAATTCTTAGGACTTAATAGCAAAATTGAGAGAAGAGACTTTATTTTTGTTGCTAATAGTCAAAAATGTCATTTCAGAATATTAGTTTTTTTTTTCAGGCTTAGAAGTTTCACTGTGACCTTTACAGAAGTGCTGTTCACCAATTTTCATCAATCGTGCCTGATTGAATATTTTTTCCTTGCTCTGGTATGACTTCTTATATTATCCAATTCTATATCTAATTCTCATATACATATATATTGCACCTCTAAAAGCTTTATTAAAGGTTCATTGTAATTTTGAGCCTTTGTGATGGATGTGGCTGTTAGATATTCTTTATCATCTTTCATATATTCTTTTCCTTTTATTTCTATTTACCTTTCATTAAAACAATTGCAAAAAAAGGAAATATGAAAAGAAATTATTACATGCAATGCGTTACGAAGGAAGAAATTTTATCTTTAAGAGGAACTATGGAATGAAAACTTGATTGATTGATTGGAAAGAAAATATATTTAAAAAAATATTTTATTTTGATAGTGCTCGGGTGACTATTTTGTTGTTGAGTAAAACGGTCGTCTTTTGGGGTCTAATGGACTTATACAAATTGTTTTCTTCCGCTATATCATCTTCACAGTTTTTTTCTTTGCTTTACTAAGACAAATACCTAATCTAAATATTAATACCTAGTTCTAAATATTAATATCTTCTTCCATATTTCAGTTGTTAAAATCTATTAACCACCAAGGGGCAATAGTTAGATCAATTTTGGCGTATCATTGTTCAATTTTGTATTCTTTTTTTGCAATTTTAATTACATTAAACTTAAATATATTCACTTTCATAGTTTATCACTTGCTTTATTTTTTATTATATGCAGCTGAGATAATATTCAATTTTATAATTTTTCATTTAATTTAATTTTAATTACATTTATCTTAAATATATTCAATTTAATAAATGATCGTTCCCTCTAATTTTAATTACATGTAGCTGATATAATGTTGAATTTAATAATTTATCGTTTCCTTTAATTTTAATACCAGAGAATTTTACTATTATCAATTTCTCTATATTTCATCATTTACTTTAATTCTTATATTTAATTGAGTAATTTAATAATAATTATAAAATAAAGTGTATTTTGGGTGTCTAAATCTGTTCTTTGAAAAACTTTGGATCGAACTATTGATTTTATTCTATTTTAGTTTTGATTATCTTCGTAAATTAAAAGTATTGCTTCAATTTTATTTACATGAAAAGTAAGCATATAAATTTATTTAATAGTTTATTCTTACTTTGTGTATGTAAATATTTTGTTGAGATGACTATATTAAACTTCCATAATTATCTTAACTGATGACCTTTTTGAAAAAATAGTAACTTTATCCTATTTGATTCAAAAATAATATTTATTTTAATCTTTTATATGAAATTTCCCAGAATAATCTGGAACACATCGCTACTATTGTAAGGTAACACATATTATAATACACATTTTCCCTTTCTCTTTCTTAGCTGATTCACATAACTTTTTACTGGTTTTCCTTACCATTTTACCATGACAGCATTTTTTATTTTATTTAATACACACTTTAAATATTATTCTATTAATTTATTAAAACTTCACCAACATATACTTTAACTGCCTTCATGTGAATTATTTCAAATTTTATTTCATATTTTACCCAAATCTTATTATATGAAATGCAAACTTAAGTTAAATGGGCCGAATTAGCCCTATATAATTTGACACCAAAATGCTTTATAAAGACAGGGGAAAAAATGAATTTAATGAAATCCATTCATTTTACATAAAATAATGCAGAAAAATATAACTTAGTTAGATAAGCTTTAATTTAAAATAATATGTTAACCTATTTTATTAATACAAACACACAAGTTATAATTAATAACATAAGTTACAATCATCGCAATAAAATTAAGCAAATAGCAACTTTTGTTGGGTTTTCACGCTAGAAGCAACACGAGGGCTATTGGCGACGGACCTCGTTATTTTGAATCTCGGTCATGTGACGAAGACGACACTTGAGCAGGCACCCATCTCTCTTAACTTCCACACCACTTGAAAGTCTTTGAGCCACGATAACGTACATCAGTTTCGGCTAAATGTCGGGTATTGCATGGCATCAAGGCTCAAACGTACGACTCGACGAAAACTGCCAGCCACAAGTCCACTACCATATCCATTAAGGCTCCCGTCTACCCGCCATTTTGATTTCGTCAGTTTAATGTTAATCCTATGGAATTTCGACTTGAACTCTCCTATCTTTACTATTTGATCTATTTGAATGCAATAAAGTGCATCTGAAAGAGCAAAAAATAATGAATGATTCTGTGGAATTACTTTTTTCCTCCGATTCTTAAAAGTATTTAAAAATATTCTTTAAAACCGGAAAACTCAAAAACGAATAATTAAATAAGAATAAATATATTTTTAAGAATCTTAAGAAAAAAAGTAATTCCACAGAAGCATTCATTATTTTTTGCTCTTTCAGATGCACTTTATTGCATTCAAATAGGTCGAATAGTAAAGATGTGAGAATTAAAGTCGTAATTCCATAGGATTAACATTACGTCCATGAAATCAAAATGGCGGGTAGACGGGAGCCTTAAGCCACTGTGGCCTAGATAATATTAGGAAAAGTAGCAAGATTTATTACATTCCATTACCAAGATCTCGAATTTAACGGGAATCAATATTTTGAAGAGAAAAGATTAATCAACAAGTATCGCTTTATATTCGGTTTAATAAAGTAATTCAAATAATTTTTATTTACCTATCCTGTGATTACAATCATTAATAAAATAGAATATTTTATTACGAACACATTTATATAAACTTTTAAGATTAGTGACATAAACAAAAATAGTCAGATTATGTTTCATTTCCTGTTTCACTCGACTTCTAGAAACTTATTAATCCCTACAGTACTTTTATAACAAATAGCATATTTCTAAAAAAACGTTTTTGCATATAATTTCTTGATATGAATGATAAATTAAATTAATTAATTTTTAATTTTATTTCGTTATTCATGTAACTTCCTAATTTAAGTTGAATTTCTTAATTAAATTTTATAAGTTTTCACGAATATTCTTATGTAATCTCTAAGACGCGAGTGACAAAAGAGAAAGAATTGCATTTTTGCAAAACTTAAGACTTTTGTTAGAATTCTATAATTTTACCTCGACATCAAATTTTCTAGTATGAATTTTCCCCCAATAAGAAATGGTTTTGTCAGAACGAACTTTACCAAGTCTGCAACAATAAACATTGCAGTTTTTGTGACGAATGTTATCTTTTCAACATCAGTAAAAGTTTTCCCTTAAATGCCCTATCTTACAACAGTAGACGAATCCAACTTTTAAAGTGAACTAATCTAAAATATAGGTAAACACTGGTGGGTAATTGCAAGGGACGGATCACAAAATGAACAGCAACAGAAAAATTAAGCAGGTATAAATATCAAGCACGATAAAATGTTTCCTCACAGTTAGGACGTTGGAATAAATGACTTGTAATGTTCTGGAAAATACAGAAAGTTATAAAACACCTTAAAGGGAAAAGTGTTCATTTGATCCTGTGTTCGGAATAATGGAAAATTCCCTACAAACTACCTCAAGGACATTTGAGAAAGGTTTTAGTGAGGGATATCTCCAACTTGGAAAGTGATGCAGCATTTCACTCTTTATGTCATGTTTTACTCATCATTATTCAACAGCTGTTGAAGCAGTTTGTCCCAATCTTCTATCAGAATGCGGTGTTCTGGTTTGTTGGAGGATATTTTCCACAATCAATTTTCTTACCCAAGGCGTTTTGAACACTTTCATTTAGGTTTTCGTCTGGAGCACATGCTGGTCATATGAGGCATTGAAATATCCTTGCTCTCTAGATATTCCTTAACAGCGACTGCTCGATGATATGATACGTTGTAGTCCAAGAAAACAATTTTGTCACCGACCCACGAAAAGAAAGAACATGAAACATTTGGACTTCATCAATGCTCCTTTTGGCCGTTCATATTCTCAGATGCAAGCCCACGTAGCGGCTTGCAACCATTGATCATAATATTGGCACAAATAAATGCATTTGATGATTTGAAGGTAAGTCAGGATGGGAAAGGCAATATATCTGGCGGGAAAATGTAGAATGTACCCCATGAAAGGGACCGACATCCGACAGACAGTATCATTGTTAAGTGATAATTCATTTTAATTTAACTACATACATTTACAGTTTTTAGAGTACATTAGAAGTGTATTCATTAATAGAAGAACGTTTTTCATTTTTACTAACGATTTCTCTTTATTTATCTTAAGAAAGGAATAAAACTTATTCTATGCTATAAATATTGCTACGAAGATCCTAAGAAAACAATTAGGATAATTCTATTAGCGACGGCGCCGTGGTACGGTGTTATTTTCCACATCCAGAGTTTCTGGATTCAAAACCCAGTGACACCAACGACCAAGAATTATGTGAAAATTTTGTTAAATTATTCTATGTTTTTTAAGACGTTTTTATGTATTTCACTTGGTGTGTGTCATAAAATTTTTGATCGTTAATATAACCAACTTCCCAACAAACTAGAGCTCTGAAACTTTGGAAATCATTCTTACTCGCCTCACAATGCAATATTCAGACATTTGTGGCAAGTTTTAACTAATATTTTCTTAAATAATGCAGTTTAGCCCAACCACTTGGTGCGATTTCAAAAATTGGCACCGAACTTGGCGATTTTATTTTTTGGCTGTACGTTAAGTTCGTAAAACGGACCAGGGTAGCCACATTTGGCAAAATACTGCCAAATAATTCTTGTCTCCAAGGGTGGTTGGGTTAAACTGCATTCCAACCATTTAATTTACTGGATGAATTAATTTTAGTTAGTTTTAACGTTTTTATGTATTTCATTTGGTGTGTGTCTGTCTGTGTGTGTATCAGTGTGTCATCAAATTTTCTATTATTAATTTAACCAACTTCCCCATCAAGCTAGAGCTCTGAAATTTTGGGAACCTTTCTTACTTGCCTAACAATGCAATATTCAGATATTTGCGACAAGTCTTAAGTAATATTTCAATAATTTTCTTTGATAAACTTTGCCACCATGTAAAAACGTTGTTTTTAAAAACGTTGGTTTTTATCTCGAATTATTTATTATAATTTCTTTAAGATTTCGAATAATTTTTACATTTCCAGAACCTTGTTCTTGAATATTCCTCTGTGATATATAAAGACATGTATTCTCAATCTAAAGAAGCTCCAAGTGTGTAGCTGCTCTAAGTTTGTTAATAAATCACGATATTCGATACCTCTTGTGTTCAATTCAACATCTGCATGACAATATTAATTTAAATTCATACACAAACCGTATTCATTTAAAATTTATAATCCAGTAAGCATTCGTTAACTTCCACATCTGGCAGAGCCATTGCCATTATTGGACCTCAATCGAGTTGTAAATGAGATACAAAAGATTATTAATTTTAATAGATAAAATTTAGTGCATTATGTGCTTTTCATGTTCTTTACTTGTGCAGACAGTATAAAATTATCCAACAAAAAATATTTCACCATTCTAGCCAACTATAAAATTAAATTCAAACATTGAACATCAATTGAATTATTTTAACTATTAACAAAACGCTGAACTTACATAGAAAAATTAAATTGAAGTGTAGTAAAAACAAATGAGATGAGCTACTCTCGAGCATTCTTAAATTTATTTATGCATCTACAACACTACTTTAATACCTGTTAGGGTTTCGGAATATGCTACTGTAGGTGTGGTTGTATTATTTGCAAATGTGACATGTAATCCGCGGAAAATAACGTTCGTTTGGTTTTATTAACAACGCCCTAGAAGCAAGACGTTTGATCTATTGAGCACGGACCTCGTAATTTTGTCCCTAGGTAAGTGAGATCGACAACAAGAGACAAAGGTTAAACGACAGATTAACGTGCATCAGCCTCCGGCTACACGGTGGATCCTATGGTACCAAGGCCTCGAACCTGTGACTCAACAAAACCGCCGGCCGCCAGTCCAGCCTTAATCCTAGCCCAGGGATGGCAGACCGTGCCATATGATGCACGCGACACAATGACAGTGTCGCAATCAATCATTAGTTCACTATGAAACTGTACGAACGAGAAGCGATTATCCTTTAATGGAGTGTTCCGGGGTAGCGAGATCTCTGGCAGGAAGCCGCGTGTTAGTTATTACGAAGTTACATCGGGACTATAACTGCAAATCATATTTCGTTTGTTGATAGCATAATAGATAATTTCGTATGACCAACCTTATTTTAGCTTATTTGTGTTATCTTTACGATTTTAACGTTTTGGCATGGTTCAGCAAAAACAAAAAGTGCAAAAGATACTAAGTATATCAGAATTTCAAACTATGGATGAAATCGGCATATTGTAGGGTAAGGCGACAAAGCGGTTTGTGTTTCATATTCTTGAATAGTGTAGTGAACATCGTCGCAAAACAGGATTTTGAAACAACTCCTAATTCGTTAGCAAAAAAAGCGACCAGAGCAAAAGGAAATTAATTGCAAGCGTTATGAAAGGACAAGAAATAAACAGCTACTCTATGACTAAACTATGTTGGCATAAAATTGTCATCAGCGCTGCGTATGACATTACTCGGCTGTGAATGTCATTGCTTGGCATATAAGCCTTTTCAAGAGGAGAGTTTTTGAAGAAGCTTGGTTAGCATGCGCACCTTTCACTTCAGGATGATTTCAATAATAAAGCTAATTCAGACCCATCAGTACCTCCAGCAAACACAAAAAGAAAGAATCTTAAAACTGGCCAGAAATGTAAAGAGAACAACAAAAAAATTGACATTTAATTGCCTTATGTCTTGACGAATGTAAATTGACGTCACTAAATCTACACGTTTAGCTGTTACTGTCATATTGCGTAGGAAACGTTCATTAAGGAGCAAGAATTCATACGATACACGATCGTTGCCAACAACCGTATAGGGACAGAGTATTTATTCGGCTGTTAAACATTCGCTTAGGTAAGAAAGTGTTGAAAAAAATGTTTCTGTAACAACTGATGGTTAGATTTGTTTCAAATCAGACTAATGAGACATCTCGATTTTAATGTAAAGTTGGGCATCAAAAATGGAATAATTTTCTTCTTCGGCTGCAAATGCTGTTAGAGCGCCACGTTTACTATTTGAATGTGATTGCAGCGCCGGTAATATTGCTTCAAAGAGTTGCAGTTAGAATAGTGCTTTCAGGTGATTTTGGACATGTGACAACGTTTCGTTCGAATTGAGAATGTGACTTGCAAGTGACAAATAAAGAAAATTATCCATAGCCTGTTGAGTCTTCACTTTTGATCGTCAGACTGCATGTTTTCTATACACATTTGCAGGGAACGATGTTAAAGAAGCTACAAGTATTGTTCATTGGAAGCTTGAAAAACTATCGAACGATTTAAGCAATACAGTAGCCGTGGTGAAGAAAGTCACTGAAGCAATTTCGAATTTATTCTTCATAATGTGATTTTCAGCAAGTTTTCTCAGTTCACGAAATATTATGGAAACACTCAAATTTGATTTCAGCAAGAAGTCCACTGCGTTGCAAGATTATCGAAATACTCAGTTGCTATGTGTCGATGTGACTTGTTTGATAAACTGGAGCAGTGCCTTATTCGATTGGGTGAAATTGAAAAAATTTGAATGCAGCTGATTGATTTCAGCGATGTTCAAGTATGGTTCAAAAATTTATTGACAGGAGAAGGTTGGATTAACTGAGCCGAAATAGTGTACAGCTATAAATAAAAATGCTAATCCAACAAAAATTTTGCTTATGAAATTCGTTGCCGAACATTTAACCATTACCCCAAGAAGCTAGCTCGGGCTATCTGAAACCATATTTTCATCTTACCTATACCGCATGCATTGTGTGCTAGAGATAGAATAAACATTAAAGACTGCTCACGAAATCTTTGGACGAGACGATTCAATTTGCAGGCTTCTGCTAAGAGAAAGTACATCTTATAACCTCTATTATAGCTTATTTGTCATCTAATCTGCAAAATTAACAAGTCACACTCATTTTTTAATTTCACATAATGTACAACTGAACCATATCAAAATGTATTTTTGTGAGAAATAAGAGTTTGGTATGATGAGTTTAGTAAATACAGCTCAATAATCACGAAGTCAAATATGTTTATCTTGGCACATCATGATCTCATTAAAGCATTTTTGTAAAAATGGCACGTTGATATAAAGTTGCCACCCTAACCTAGGCTATCACAGCCGCTAGAAAACAAGAATACTGTATTGAAAATGAAAATTGACAACTCGGGACGAAAATTAGGAGCAGCATGTGGAAATCTAGTAGTCAAGATCAATAAATGCCAAATCTATATGAAAAATTCTAGAACAATCCCTCGATCGTTGCTGGATAGAATGTGCCAAACTGTTTACAATCGAATTAAAGTATTTTGCTAAAAATAAAATAGTTTTCACTGTATGCTTCAGATCGATATCGATTTAAAGCTTTTCTCAATATCTTGCTCATTCACAAGTAGAAGTCTCCAAATAACACTCTGGAGAATTTCCACCAACCCTTCTATAAAAGATATTTTTGACTTGAATAGTTGCACTTTTTGTTTGTTGTCTGCAATTTAGCCAGTCGGAATAATCATCCGTGGGCGTAAGAAATTCTAAATTGTTTCTGTCATTCTGAACAATATTCAGAATTATTCAAACAGGAAGATATTCTATTCAAGAGTCATCTATCGGTGCAACCGAATACAAACAAAAGAAGAAAAAAAGGACATTTATTTCCTTCCGTGAGCATTTTACAATGCCACAGTGCAAGGTTGGATCCACAAAAAAATGTTTTGTTCCGATTAAAATATCATTTTCATATAAATCTATATCCACTAACGTGTTGTCAAAGGACTCTCATTTGCATTTCATGTCATCATGGGCGCTGAAGTCGCTTCTGGCAACGGGCAATGCAAATAAGACTGAAAGAGTTATACACATAAATGACGTCGCTTCACTTATGGGTAATTTTTAGTTCTTGTGGAAATTGTACAGAGAAAGTGACCATAACAGAGAATATTCTTAACGTTGCTTTCGCTTCCCTTCGAAGAGATAAAGAGGATTCAGATAAAAGGGCGAGTGAATGAAATATAGAAAAGCTTTTATTTTTGGAGTGTATTTTATAAGATTTACTTTTATATTAAGTTTTCATACCTGGGATTTTTTTTTCTCTCTTTTCTAAAACAAAAGTTTTTTGCTTTCCAATTTATTTTGCGCTTTAAATCTTCAGAATGAAAGATATTTCGTTTTTGGTTATTACTTTTTTAGAAAGTAAAAAGAATATTCGAAAAGAAAAATTGAAAAATTGTAAGGAAAAATTGCATTCCTGAATCGTAGAAAAATGTACATTTCTTTTCGCGGATCGAGAGTAAAAGCGCTTATTGCTAAAACATCTCTTGAAATATTTTTCCATCTCATAAGGTAAACAGAGACAAAAATCTGTGTTACCATTTTCTGATAATGATTCGCTAAAAATGTATTTTTTAAGATTTCAAACTTTCTTTTTTTTAAATTTGTGATAATTTTTACTGGTGTTTAAAACAGTTGCAACATGATACAGAATTAAGAAGTTTTTAAAACTATGCAATTAAAATAAACTTGTGTAAAAAAAGTAATGCAAAATATTCTCAAAATAGCATAAAGAATTGAAAGAGTGGAAAACACTATCTGATAATGATTTGCTTGATTCTGAGAAATACTTCTGTCATTTTTACCTTCTTAGTCAAATTAATGATTGTTTATTAGCGCCACATTTAGGAAGCAAATTGAAGACTATTGGTGACGTATCTCGTCATTTTAATTCACATTTAAGTGACGAGCACGACACAGGAGCTGGAACCCCCACTGTCAAACTTTCTGGAGGACTTGGAGCTCAACAGAATTAATATGCATCAGCCGTGCTACATGGCGGGTCTTTAGTGGCATCAGGATTCGAAACCACGGCTCGACGGAACAATTCCGGACGCGCGATCATGAACCTCGGCAGCCATTTCTTAGTCAAACCAGCACATTAATGATATATCATTCCAATATGGATGAGCCGACTGGATAAAAAAAAAAGTAAACTTTTCTTTTACTTAAAATACTTTGGAAATTGAATATTGTTATATTTATTGCCCTGACTTCATATTTGATTATAAATTTCTGTTTTCATCAATACTAAAAAGAGAACTCTACTACTCAATAAAATTTCTCACTTATATTGCTTACTTTAGAATGTTTTTAAGTGTACTTTTAAGATATGCTTTTAGTACATCATTTTAAGCAATTCTAATTTCTTATAATTTCAGACATTTTACTGTTTGAAAAATGAATTTTACAAGAGTTTCGATTTATAAAAAAAAAAAAAAAAAAAACGAAGTAGTTTATGGAAAATAAGGGGAGAAATAAATTAGTCCTAGAAAGGAACATAGTTTGAAAACATTTAACAACATTCGTAAGCAATAGTTAAAGACCAAAATTTTAGAAAATTATTTTGATGTAACCATTTATGAAAAAATAATATGATCAGAAAATAAGGTTCCATTTTTATTATTTTAAAATTTTTAAATGTACAATGGAAAAAAATGTAGGTGCGTATTTACTCAATTTTTACACATAATTTGTTCAGGCATTTATGGCACCTTAAAATAAAGGAATCCTAACCTTAGAAGCAAAAAACTGCATCCCATTGATGAAGCTTATTTTCGACAGCTTGAGCGTCATCATCTGAAAGGAAACGTTGTCCTTGGAGGTATTTTTTTTACCTAAGATAATAAATGAATATACGAAGAGGCGAAATCTGGAATGTGGCTGCACTTTTCACTGCCGGGAATCCAAAAAGTTTTATTGTCGCACAATGCATGTGTTCTTTCGTTTTCATCGCAGTGGTAAACCTCCCCCTGCGGAAGTGAATCGGGACTTTTTCTACTAATGGCCTCCTTAACACCAGACACAAGGGATATTGGCAACGAACCTCGGAATTGTGAACCTAGGTCAAATGACGAGGATGAAACCTGAGCTGACACCCTCCTCCTAACTTACACATCACGCCATCGGTAAGACTTTGAGCTACGATAACGTGCATCAACCCATGATACACAGCGAGTCCTTAGTTGCATCAAGACTCGAACCCACGACTCGATAAAAACCGCCGGCCACGAGTTCGGTGCCATATCCACTAAACTACTGCGGCCACTCCTTAACTCAGTACCGTATAGTAATTTAGTAATTTCACGACAGATTTCGTGGTCTGTATTTCATTTAGCCCCTCTCCCCGTCAAAACCGAATTACTGCTCGGAATTCTTCCTTACACTAATTGCTCAGTCCAATCGTTATTTGGAATGAATTCCAAATGTGAACAGACTGATTGTTCCAAACGGAATAAGGGGTGTAGTAACTTTAACTAGTATGAAACACCAAGGACATATATTGGTGATAATGTAAGCAATACATGTGGAGCGTAACTAAAATTTAAAATAAAAATACATCTTTTAGATAATTCAATCGGTAGGATTATTCTTACATTATATACCTATTGCATTTTAAAATGAAGCGATATTCACCTTTAAAACATGAAAAACACAGGAAGCAACGTTTTCCCCCTTTCCCGTATTTTCCCGTGACCATATGTAGCTATCCTCTCCACTTCTTATTTGTCTGCGGTTTCTGCATGCATTCTTTCTTGCATTCATTATTGAAGGGAATGAAACAACTTCACCGCCTCTGCTGGGGCGCACCGAATACAGGGGAATCCTCTTTGTAGTCACAACATTCTTTCGAGGATTTTCTCCGACAAGGAAATACGGAGAAACAATCAAAAGCATCATCTACAGATGATGAAATAAAATAACGAAACTTACTTTCTTATACAACCTCAAATAAAATCGAATTCTGTGAGAGCAATTCGTCTTCGAATGATCATTGCAACAAACAAAAATGATTAAAAAAATATTTAATTGAAAATACATATTAAATTTTATAATTTATTAAATGTCCTTAAATGTATTTTTCGATATGATTTACTCGTACTGTGGTTGACCACCTGACCCATTTACAAAATTCTTTCAAAATATACTAGAGTCTTCCCTTCTACGTTGTGACCTAATAGTTATGGTCGTTGCTTCCATCGAGTCGTAGGTTCGAGCCCTTGTGCCTCCAAAGACTGGTTCAACTAGTTGTGCTGATGCACGTTAAATCTTTTGAAGGTCCTAACTCCTCTCGTTAGCGTTGTATGGAAGTTGGAAGATGGAGGCGTTAGTTCAGATGTCGTCCTCGTCTTTTCACCGCGATTCAAAACTATGAGTTCCGTCGCAAATAAACCTCGTGCTTCTCATAGTGTGACGATAATAAGTAAGCACAAGTCTCGAAGAACTGTAATCGTGGTAGCCTAGTAGTTATAGCCTGCGTTGTTTTTATTGTGTAGTGCAGGGGTCTCCAAACTACGAATAGCGGGCCAAAAGTGGCCCGCCAGGCCCTCTTATCCAACCCGTTGAGACCTTTTTATCTAAGGAAAAAAAATTACAGAAACTGCGGAAAAATCACAGAAAATTATATGTATCCTGGGAAGAAAGCCATCGCTTAAGTGGAAGTTACGTTTTTACCAAATTAAAAGAGGCTCGCTGTAGTGTGTTATGAGCATGTTTCCCAACTGATTACTATATTGTAAAACTTTATTTGCAGCTTACTTTTTATAATTCTGTTCACAATCAATAAGATGATAAATGATGATAGAATTTTTGAATTGTTTAATGCTGGTTCAAGACTTGATTATTTTGATCACAATTTGCCAGTTACGGTTGACTGCTGCAGCTAGGAGGTGTTAGTGTCAGTTACTCTAATTGCGAAACATGTTGCACTACATTTTATTTAGTGATTATTTAGTGGTATACTCCTTCGGATAATTACATACTAGCCAGTATAAAGTGTAGGAAATGTCGTTAATTTAACAAACATTTTCCAAATATTATGGAGAGAAAACATTAAAAGCAAAAATCTCTCTCTACCATAAGTGGATATATTTGCAGGCTACACCCAGGTAAGTTTAACTTAAGAAATAAAGAATTTTTAGAAATTGTTTCGAGTCTTTAGCTGCTAAAATTACGACAAAATTAATCCTTACTATCAGGTTTTTTGAATGATATTGTGTGCAAGATACTTTCCGTTTTACTACTTATTCATGTGAAAGCACTTTAATTTAGTGCCAAACAGTGGTCGAGAAGAAGAAAAGAAAAATATTCAATGAGTATCAGTATTTTCAAGAAGAAATGAGTGTGAAATATTTCTTCATCAAATCCAGAGAGAGAGAGCATTGTGTTTGATTTGCAAAGGAACCCTGGATGTGATGTAAGAATACAACCGGTGCCGTCATCTTTGAAGCAATCAGTTTAAATATGTACAGTTGGAAGGTTAAGTCCATAACGATAAATTTTCTAAATTCGAAAATTAACTCACATTTTAGAGGACATTGTTTCTCAAATGAAATAGAATTCTTAACTAAGGCCAATTATAAAGTTGCCTACCTGTTGGCTAAAATAGCAAGCCATTTATAGATAGTGAAGGAGTGTTTGCTGGAGGTGGCTGAGAACTTTGCCCCGAAAAGTCGAAATAATTTTTAAACGTAGCTTTAGGTTTAAATATTATTGCTCGCCATATTTCAGACATGTCTGAAAACAATGTGAATCAAATAGCGAAAACAGGTAAGTTTCGCCATTTTTCAATTGTATTGGATGAAACGCTGGACATATGTTCCACTACTTAACTGCTTGTGTTCATTTGAGGTATGGATGAAGACATGGATATTAACACTAGCGTTGGATTCCCTACATAGCATGTATTACACTGTTACCGGGAGAGGATGTATTAAATGAAATGAAAAAAGAAAGCATTTGCTGATTATAACTTGGACTGGATTAATCTCAGCTGCCTGACTGTTGATCGAGGAAAGAACATGAGAGACATTACAGAAAGGCTTAGTTGGATAAGTGAAGCAGATGTCCAATGAGAGAACATTCCACTACCAATGTTCCTGCACTGCATTATTCACCAATGAGCTGTGTGTGCTAAATATGTGGACATTAGCAGCTTACTGAATCCTTTGATGAAGATGGCGAATTTAATAAGATCATATTACAGTTCAGAGACATGTTGAAAGATATAGGCACAGAATTGCAAGATTTACCATATTACGCAATAGTAACAAGGCTAATTTGTGAGAAAGTTACGAGGAGAGTATTTGAATTAAGAAAGGAAATAAGTGAATTGGTGGAAGGTAAAAACAAGCAACAAACATTACTGTCTGTTGGAGAGTGGGTATAACTAGTCATAAGTGGGCAGATATAACTAGTCATTTAAATTTTCTGAACCCAAAAATACAAGGAGAGAAAAAAAAAATCTGATCTTTATAGTAACTTCAAGGCCATCAGATCTAAACGTGTCTTGTTTTAAAATAGTAAAGGCTAACATCTTGACGCATCTTTATTATTTCTTCGAAGGAATATGAAACAGCAAGATGTCCTAGAGGGGCGATGGTATATAATATACCGGGTATTAAAAATCGGAAAATAAATAAAAATTAAATTTTCCGCTTGGTATTGTGTCCTTTTCACATTATTAATGCATATCAGAATTTTTTTTAAAAAATTTAATATTTTTATGTACCGCCCCTCAAAGGGTTAAGTGGGACAATCCCTGCCATTCCTGTAATAAAATAATTAAATGTACCTTAAATTAGTTTTCTAAAAAAATCTAATACTCTAACTTTTAGGAAAATAACTGTTAAGTGAATTTAGTGTGTGCTTCGGGATGGGGGTATATTTCGAATTGTTCGAATGTGTGAGAACAAAAGACAAAGAGAACGCAAGAAATGAGCCAGCAGGTTCCAGGTAAATTTTATTTTAAATGTATGGAATATCTCGTTTCTATATTAATTGCATGGTCTTCCTCTTAAGTGGGTTCATCCCTGCCACTCCTACGATAAAATAATTAAATGTAGCTTTATTTAGTGTTCTAAAAACCTAATATTCTAATTTTTAGGAGAAAAAAAAATACTGTTAAGTGTACTTAGTGTGTGTTTGGGGATGGGGTGTATTTCGAACTCTTCAAATGTGAGAAGAAAAGACAAAGAGCACGCAAGAAACGAGCCAGCAGGTCCCAGACATTTTATTTTAAATGTATGGAATACCTCGTCTCTATTATCTGGGTATTTTATTTATTTATTATCGAGTAAATGAAATGCACTGCTATTCTCGTAAGGGTTTTTATAATGCATTTCAATAAGATGTCAGAAATTTTCTCAAATTGCGTATGGTTCAAAAATGAATCGCGGTGTGTTTAAAAACCTATAATTACAGATAATACGGCACTGATGGCAGTATTATCTTCTCTAGTAGCTAGTTATAATATCAGCACATGAGCGTTTTCTAGTTTCATATGTTTATTTTATTTGATAATATTCTTGAACTTCTCTTTTGCATTACATAATTTTCTTTTCTTCTTATTTCCTCCAAACTTATTACCTCAAAACTCACCATCAAACAAACAGAGAATTAGAGGGAAATGGCATCTAGGGAACATGAGCTTAGCATCTTTTCTTATTTATATTCTGCTCGTTACAAATAAAAAAAAAAAGGTCTGTTCATAAAAATAATAATTTTTTTTTCATTGTACTCTTTGCTAAAGTGAAGTAAAATTTGGTAGAAATGGATTTATCGAAAAAAACAGGAAAATGGCTTTATTATTATCATTGGTCAGATTACCTGCAAAAGCAGGTGGGTTACAAAATTTTAAAATTGAAGATTAAAATCTGAAAAAAACTAAAATATATACTTTAGTCCCCTTTTTTCATTTTTCAACTTAATTACAACTATCACAATTTCAGTTTAAGGTACCTCGTCTATAAAATTTTGAAACGAATTATTAATAATGCAAAAGAATTGTTATTACATTTTTTAAAAAAAAGTTGTTCCAAATTATTTTGAATGCTTATCAGATATTTTGAGAAGTCTACATGGAGTTAGTAGACATTAAGAGTATTCCTTTTAAATCAATCATTATTTCAGAAAAAAAATGTTTAAATATCCTTAAATGGTTTATTTATTCATTTAATCAAAATCTTTAAACATTTCCGAAATTCTGAAAAATCATTTTTCTTATTAAATTGCTTAGATCAGAAACGAAAAACCAACCAAGTTATGAGTGAATTCAGGTTTTCAACAAGCATTAATAATCTGAAAAAGGGATTTCGGTTCAATATTGATCCCTCGGCAGAATATTATTAGATTGGCTATTTGTTGATTGGTTGGTTTTATTAACGTCGCATAAGAAGCAATACGGGAGTTATTGGCGATGGATCTCGTAATTTTGAGCCTCGGTCAAGTGACGATATATTATTTGATCATGAGGTATAGTTAAAAAATCGATTAAGTTCGTAGTTATTTATTTTCGTATTATGTGTAACATCTCATTATATTCGTTTGTGTGTGTTATGTCTCTTTATACTAGTCTGTGTAATATATCTTTTTTTAAACCCATTTGTGTTCGATAGTCCCTTTGTCCCAAATAGTCCCTTTTGATGACTAACAATGTGAAAGGGTATAAATTTTATACTTTTGCGGAACTTGAGAAGAGGGGATGAGTTTCTTCTATTTTAAATCAATAAATGTTTCTCATATAATTTGATATTTTGGGAATTTCGATAGCTTGTATGTTCTTTCGTAAATAGCTTGAATTTCACTTTTCCTATACTTTGGTTTATTCTTGACAAACCATTTGTTACGTCATTTTGGAATACAGCTGTTTTGTTGTGTAATAGTATTACAACACTCGCTCATAAGCAAACGAAAAACGATCGAGGCTTTCGGCTTTCAACCAACTGAAATAAAAGGTGATATTTTTAAAGATAGTCTTTTAAAGTTGAGACTCTCTATGATCAATGAAAATTTTTTTGGCTATGATTTTAAAAGATTTTAATTTATGTATATTTGAAGCTCGTTTAAAGAAAACAAGTTTTACCTACTTGATCCATTTATTACAATATCAAGGTCAATAATCACAGAGATTAACTATTACGAAAATTTAGTGCTTTAATACTATAAATTAAATCGCTTAGAATTTTTTTTAAATACAATTTGGAAAGAAATGCCGCAAATTAAAATTTTTACCTGTAATAAAACCCTTTTTCTTTATCTGAATACGTGAAGTGTTTGATGTTGGATTCAAATTTTATTTCTTTAACTATTTTGCCTCATTTTAATCTATCTATAGTTTGAATAATATTATTCTATTTTCAATTTTCATTCATATCTTTTTTTTCCAGTTAAACAATTAAATTTGTCATGATTTTGACATGTTTATAGTTGCGAATTTCGGGACTGTAAAATGGTTGTGATTTCTTATTGGTGAAGATCATCTTAATTGACTTTTTATAACTTATAGTTGTATACTGAATAAATAAATAATGAACATATTTATAGTAGTACAAAAACTCTATAAAAGTTCCACTTTTGGCTGATTATGCTTCTTAGGGACTTTTTCTTTTCTTATCTGTTTTTGTTAAGTGTTTCAATTCACTCGCATGATAATATTGTAATACTTAGCAAATAAAAATGGCCCCATCAGATTTAAAACAGTTCATTCAAAACTGTTCTCCTTCTCCCCAAATATTTTAAATGAATATAATGCATTTTTTTTATTTTCATCTTCAAATAAATTCTGATTATGAATGGAAGTAATTGAAATTTTCATTGTATAAAAATTTATTTATCGTATTACCGAATTATTTTAAGAGCTCGGGGAGAAACCTTATAATATTTTTAACCAAATTAATATTTTTTCAAAAAAAAAAAAAAAAAAAAAAAAAAAAACCCTCCAATGACAACCGATATTGTACATTATTACAGTCCAAAAGTATTTTTATTGACTTTAAGTGGTCTATTTGATCACTGACAAAAGAAAAATGAAGTTATGAAAACTGGCAGAATAATTCTTATGATATTAGAATGACTTGTTTTGGAAAGTAATAGGAAATGCAATTATATATCATTTTATGTTTTGACGGATTTAAATACTTATATAAAAATGTAAAGCAGTCTAGGAGACCGATAAAGGTAGTTAAAGATAAATTCAAGTAATTTTCAATAATTAACTGACTGCGCATGATTATTATTTGAGTGCGCATAAAATGTGTAACTGCTGTAATTTCTCAAGATTGTAATTTTTCGGAACTACATGTAATTGTTAAGCATCCATTTCATTAATAAACTCCCATATGATGCTCTGATAACAAAATACCAATTGGCTTGAATATTTAAATATGATTTTTATATCTCTTTTCAAATTGGGGAAGGTACGATGATATTTATATCATTAATTGTTTACATTTCTGGTTTGGAACCATTTAACTTTTTCAATGGAGTCCATATTATTCTTAAGTAGTTTTTAAGAATGTATCTAACACAGAAAAAAAAATTAAGTTATTTAGAATCGGCAATGAAAATATGATGATTAAAATTATGGATAGATAAAAGAAAATAACTAAGCTGGTATTTCTCTTGAGTTTTGGTTTATTTTAAAAAGTAATTTAATAAATAATCTGTAAGAAAATTTTAATGTCATGTCTCTAATTTTCTCACGACATATTGGCTCGAAATGATTTCTGTTCAGAATAAACTAACTCAGTCTATCTATTACCATTTTAGGAAGTTTCATAGCTTTATTCGTAACAATAAAATCTGAAAAATATTTTCAAAGATTTTGTTAAAATTAAAGACAGTGTCACACAGATCATGAAAAATCATATCATACTTCCTTAATAAATTGCCAATTGCTATCGAAAATCTCTCTTTTGAAGATTTTCTTTTATTATACAATTATGCTGGTACTACGTGGAAGACTCTTCACCACAGTCACTGCCTTGGAGAAAAGAAGACACTTTAGAAATGCATTCTTCTGAAGGCTTGTCGGATACTGAGCAACGAACAATTTGTAAAGCACTTTTGAAACAGTCCTGAGTAAAAATAGAGATTTTATTAAATAGCTATAGATTTCACTCTTATAAGTATCACATATCATCTACACTTTGATTCAAAAAGTACAATTCAGTATTTCAACCCTTTTTATGCAATGCAAACTCAATAAAATCGTTGGCCTTTTTTCATCTAATCACGGATTCTCTCTCATTGATTACTAATTCCCATTAATGTTTTTTTTTCTCTAGTAAATAAAACCATTCTATAATCTTCCCATTTTCATTTTATTATCGAACCAGTAAATATTATCTCTTCCATGTTTATCTAATAATCTATTCGTTAAATATCATTTAATAAATTTCAAATTTTGATTTAACATTTTTGAAATAAACGCTATTATTTATATTTTTCAATTCTCATTTCAATATCTTTGAGAATATAAATTATCAGCGTATACGCACCGATAATATGCTTGTGAGAGGCTGTTATAATATTGTATTCTTAAGTAAATCAGCTAGAAAGGACTGGTTAAATATTGTTCTCAGTATACAGTGCAGTGCAAAACTTGAGATAATAGTTCATATTAAACAATATATAAGAATTATTTATTGCAACTTTATAAATGTAATCATATAGTAAACTTATATGATTTTTAACAAGTTAGGCTGTAAACTTCAATTAAGAATAGCCTAAACGACAGATAAAAATTTTACACAAAGTAGCAATTTCAGTAAAATAAACATTATTTTCGAACAATTATATTAATTTCTATAATTATGATACTATCAATTATTTTTCTATAATTTTTCCAATAAATATTACCCAAAAATTCTTAATTGGAATTACATCTTAGCTATCTGTTGTCCATTTGAGAATTTTTTGAGTATTACAATATTTTATACTTCTAACCCTGTATGACTGCATGAGGAATTTAAAAAATACTGATTGGAGTACGGCTAGAAGCTCTCTTTTATCAAATAGTAATGCACTATCTTTTAATTTTGTATATAATGTTGAACATTATGATGACCTTTAAAGAAAACTGTAGATACCTACCTATTGCGGCAGAATACAGTTCAAACGTCAATGAACCACCAACTTGTTTAAGAATAAAATCAGTTTGCGGTTCCTTAAACTAATAGTGTCAATAGTATCCCAAGTTCCACTTCTCTCCCATTGCTGAAACATGCGCTGACATTGTTTCCGTCGAGCCTGATGTTGTGGGGCTGATGCACATTTAATTTGGCGAGGCTCCTTGAATGGCGAAGTCTGAAAATTTGAAGAGGAAAGTGCCAGCTCAGATGTCGTCTTCATCATTTGACTGAAGCTCAAAATTACGAGGTCCTTTGTTAATAGTTTTCCTTTTGCTTCTTAGTGTGGAGTAAATTAATTGAATCCCATTACTGAAAACAGCTGAAAGTCCTTTTCGTCATCTTGATCATACACTTTCAAGCCCGCTGTAATTTTTGTGTTATGTGCTCAGATTCCAAAGTTGATTTGTTTTGAATTTTTCGAAATCCAGCTGTATCTTTTTATCTCTATTTGTGAATCATATTTACTGACATTAACAGTTCAAATAATTTTCAGGGCAGTAATCATTTGGTAAGTGCCTATATTTAGATTTTTCTGTCTTCTTTTCTTATATGTAGCGGGTCATCCAAACCTTTGATAAATACTTGGCTTAATAGAAACCATACGCAGATAGACTTCAAAGAATATTGTACCCTAGAAAAGACTACTATTTTTGAAACAACCATTACTTTCCGAATTCAACTTCCATGCTCTGCTATTTTTATCAAACCCTATCTCTGTCCACTAACGCATCTAAAAATGCAGATGTCAATACCTGCAGAACTTAATTACGGAACAATGGTGAAATCATTTGAAATAAATTTGTAAATTTTGGCTATCGATCTTAAAAAATCTCGTCTGTGTTACATAAGATCTTGAAATTATACGAACTCCCATTTTCCGTTTTTCGCTAAAATGTACTTGTATTACTAATTATAAAATGTTTGTATGTAATTGATTGAAAAATATTTACAGAAGCATAATATATAACAGCAAATTTAAGCAATATTTTGGGCTGCTTTGATATATATATATATACATATCAAATATATATATTATATGGTGATGACGTGTTATATTTTTTTCATTTTGAGTATGTGATATCCATCTTGAAGCTTAAAGCAAAATTCCGTCTTACATATTTGAATCTTCATTTCTTTGAATTTTGGTAAGTAATTTTTATATTTTGATTTGTTGATAATTTTTAAAATTATAGATTTTATTTTTGTAGATTTTATCGCTGAACTTTTTTGCATCTTTTAATCATTGAACTCTTTTGTAATTTGGATTTCCCAATTCAACCTACCAAGTCTCAAAGTGGAAAGTTGGTACCATTAAACTAGTTTGACCCCGCTTATTCGGTCCTCAGCCCGAAATTGCATTTTGACTTGCTGGGTTCCATATTTTCATTTATTTTTTATTCTTTCATTTTTACATTTGTTTCTGAATTTTTGTCTTTTTAAATACTTTAAATTATTCTTTCATAAATTTTTAGTGTGTATATATATATATATATATATGTCTGTGTGTGTTTGCGTGTGTGTTCCTTACTTCCATTTTAGAGTCGCTAATGTTTTATTGACATATTAGCTTCCCAAACACCATAATCTGCTGAATCAACACAAATTAGGGAAAATCTCTTTTTTATACAATATAAAACTTCTAGATTCCGTCTAACCGTTCTCTTTTTCCTATAGACATTTGCTGCGTGAAACACGCAACGGCAGGCTGCATCATCATGGCGTTATCAATACCTCACCAGTGATGAATCATCCTGTGAACTGATTTGATAAACAATTACATACGTTTCATGTAAGTTTAATAAACAATTTTTTTTTCTTTGATTCAATTTACTACGCAAGAAATGTAAACATTTTAATAAAAAAATTGGGAGTTTAATGATATTGCATTACGTATACGTACTTCATCTCTGCATAATTGTGGACTTATTTTTCCGCTTCTCATTTGCTCTATAAAAAGAAACAAAATTAGAAGTTTGCTCACGCATATATTAGCACAAAATTATTTTTAATATTGCTCAGCAAATTAATTTAAATTATTTTTAATTAATACCTATGTGGGTTCTTAAAAAACAGCGAATTCATGATTTTAAAAAAAAATTTATTTTTTACACAAAAACATTACTCACTGTTAATGAAATTTGTGCATAAGGGATATTTATTTGATAACTATATCATAAAATATGGAATTATTGTGTCAAAAATAGAAGAATACCTCATCATAATAGGTATTACAGAAATATTTCAAATAAGCAAGATATAAGAAATTTAAAATTAACTTAATAGAACTTATTAATTAATCAGAAGAAAGAAGTCTTATGGATCGAAGAGAGAATTTAGAATTTTCCTTCTGCTTGTGTAACAGAATTCGAGACACAACGATTAGTAAATCAGGAAACTTAACCATTAGCTTACTTGCACTATCAACTGGTTTATCCTCAAAAGTAAGTATAAAAGTAGGTCATGGTCTGTAATACTGAAAATCGAAATTTTCTTCGATAGTACACGATCAGTAGTAGCGCTACACATGCTTGTAGCATTATAAATTGACTTGCTACACACTCTTAAATATATAAGTATTGACGACAAGAATGTCTGAAGAATATCTGATACAATAGAAAGACATCGTTTTACGTTAATATTCAACTTTGAACTATATGTGGGCTGAAAGCTGCAGCATGGTCAACTTGAGTGAATCATTCTGTTTAAATTGTACAAAGCTATTTATTTACATTGCGATTAGATAATTGATACCTCACATACATTGCATCTGCATGAATGAAGTAGAAAGAATAAAAAAAATATCGTACACAAATCACTAGCGAATAAAGTGGCTAGCTAATTTATAATGTTGACACAAAATATACATCTTTGTCGACATTTGAAAAAAAAAAACATGCACCATAAGCTTTATATGAGTGCCTGCCTTCAATATCGGAGTATATATTTATTCAAATTTTCGAACGCCAAGAGGAATTTGTATTTTTAATGATTGATTACGATTAATTTTAGAGACAAATAATCATTATTTTGGATAGTGACATCTCTCGGTCGACTGCAGAAACTCGCCATCGAGTTACGTACTATCACTAAACTGAAAAAATGATTTAAGAGCTTCGTTTATAATGGCAATTTCCTTCTACTTGAATTAATACTGAATTAAAGGTGTGGTGATGCGATTCCAAGCCTAATGTCTTCAAATTGCTTGTGGCTGGGATTTCTTCAGAATAAATTACTAATAGCACCAGCTGCTTAGTACATACAGACATCCATGCTTCCTTCTATCTGGATTTAACCGGATGAACACGTGGGAGAGCAATTACAATGATAATCGACGGTGGAGTATCATTGTACCTTAATTCAGAATCTTATAGTTGTTCCTCCTTTTAAATTTAGAACAATATCGGGTTCGTATACCATTCTGTCTTAGGCTTAGCTATATTATGTATCCATTGCAATGAACCAAAAAGGGATTCATTCAAGGTATTAACAATTGAATATTTGGCACCCAAACATCATTCACGCTTGCTGCTTTTTTGACGATCTGTTCAAAGCTTTAAAATTCTTATTTTAATGCCTTAAAATTATTTTAATCGATTTAATTAATCCTTTCTTCTGAGATTTGTGTATAAAATATCACTCAAATTTCGGATAACTATAAATTATCTTTAAATTTAAATATTAAGTGCTTAGTGACAATTTTTAAGGAAATAAACTCAATTTTAATCCTAATTCAAAAATAATTATTATACGCATATGCAACGGAAAAGATTAATAGAAGAAACAGCTCGGGTAAGGAGCAAGTGATCTTACATGTTAAAGAATCCATTTTCAGTAGTTTCAATCGAAGTGTTAAACCATCAGGAATATATATATATATATTCCTTTGCATATGTAAAAGTTGTTTCATTTACAAGAATATAATTTTAATACAGCGACCAATATAAAGTAAGACCACCTCTCACGACGATGAAACCAGAACGGAAAGTCACATCCCAAGTATGCTTGATCGGTAAAAGATCAAGAAATATTGCAGGCCAAGAATATATTTACTGATGTGCTGCAAGGGTTATCTGCTGTTGAATACTGTATACATTCGTTTAGCTGCGCATTCCCTGAAATTGCAAATTTGTGTGATTGAATATCCATGACTTGCCTTTTCAATGTTAGGTAGCGTCTAATACACACACACATATATATATATAGCTTGCCCTTTGGGAGAACACCATTTTGCCGCACTGAAGTTAACATATTTGACTATTGCACCTCATTCTCGTTGAGCCGTCAATGTGGCTCTGATACGTACCAGAAATAATATATGATGGCAACGCAAGCAATTATGCTACATTGACGAACGATATGATCTTCAACAACAGTGATCGGATTGTCTCTATTTCTCCTACACCTGACGACCCTCACGAGAGAGTCTCAGAGTAGAATGGCATATTGGGAGTGTAATTTTGATGTTTGACTTTAAGCTCTAATATTATCCTAACAATTAGACTATGGTTTGATTCTGCAAGGTACGTAACTCGAAGTCCATTGTGTTGGGCAAAATAGTTAAAATTTAATAAAAATAACCTAATAAATTTTTTAAAATCTATAATATTACATATCCAAATTAAAATTAATACTTCTTATAAAGCGCACAATTTAAACTTACCCTTAAATTTACTCATCATTGCATCACCAAACGATTTGCATTCTGGAAACACATTCATCAGCTGGTGGGGTGAAGCACCACCTTTAGGACCCCTGCTTTCAACAAGTGTTAAGCCGCTCATGCTGAAAACCAACAAAATTATTATAAACGCATTCATTGTGCTTCGATGATGATCTAAAAGCTGGCACAGAGAATCATCGACTGGGTTTTATATCTGCTCTGATGAAATACAGTCTCGTTTGAAAAAAAACGGGTATTTGACAGAAATTATAATGTAAAATTTGCTAGGAAATCGTTGATGTTTTCAATTTATTTTCCTTGCTTTTTAAATAAAGAATGCTGTTTAAAAACATGTAATTTGAACAAAATGTATTTTTTGTAACTGTTAAATAAAAGAGTGTGCTTTATTGTGTTCTCAATCTGCATAGTCGCATATTTCGACCCCGTTCTTCAGCTGTCATAATAAGGTTAAATTCTGTGAAAGCGTTTCATTTTACTCAGCATCTTCTCTTTAGTAACCGGGAGAAGTAGATAAAAAGGAAAGAGTTATTTCAACATGCCCATACAATAAGTATTACGACAATAAGAATTGGTTTCCTCAGTTTTTATTGTAAAGCTTAAATTACATCATACTAAAACACCCCTTTCCATTTATTGAATTTACATTGTTAGGATACTCGTATTCTGATATTGAATGTAATGAACATTGGAAGCTATGTGCCACACATTTTACACTCAAAACAGACTACTAATCATGTTAACTTAATTATTGTTAGATAAATATTATTTGTTATCAAGTGCTGATGATAGAATTACATAGAATAGAACAATCATATTAATTAATCATTTGAAAACCGCGATTTCTATAATTAAGATTACGAGTATATCTTGCAATATTATTTTTCAGAAAATTCACTTCAATTTCGGGATTTTTTGAGTACTTTCTAAGAACTATTATATTTTATAATCATTCCGTATGAGAAAAATCAAATTTTTCCCCTCTAAATTTGCAAATAAGAAACTGAGTAATTGGCGTCAATTTATTTTCTGATAACAATATTAGTGAAAAGACTATTTATGCTTCTGATAAATAACAATAATATAACACATCAATCAATAACTCCCGAGTCTAACATTGAAAACAACATTTGTTTTGCAAAATTTTTTTTATTCATCAACATAACACCTTTTGTTAATCACCTTTTAGGGTGATACAATCGTTCCAACGCTTTTCCA
>BMAW01016541.1:32813-115096 GCA_019974015.1 Nephila pilipes
AATGTCTTTCTGTAACAGAAGAAATACGTTATCGCAGATGCTTTTCTCGTCATCTGAGTATGGTTCAAATTATGTGGCTATTTGCCAATAATACTTAGTGCAATCTCAAACGATGTTAATTCAAAGACTAATATAAATATGCGTGTGGTACAGACTGAGTATCGATTTTTAAAACTGATCACGGTATTCGATACATAAAAAAGTAAAATAACTGCAATTGTGTGCGTGTGTAGGAGTATGGTTGTAAAAAAAAGAAAGGAAGTTCTATTTATTTCAATAAATATTGTAAAACAGTTCCTTATATGATACCTACAAGCCAAAAGAGAGAACAGTGAAAGTAAATGTAAAAATTAAAATTTGAAAAAGAAACAGGATCTCCTGTTATAGAACTAACCATTTAATCCTCAAAAAAGTGAATTGGTATATATATTTTTTAAATTTGAGTTACTAATGGCCATTATTCTGGTCTATTAAAGAGAAAAAAATGTAATTATATTCCTTAAATAAAATATGTAGATCGATCTTTTATCGTGATAAGTAAAGGATTTCTTTTAAAATACAAATAAAGTATTATATATATATATATATATATATATATATATACACTTAATTTTAATGTTTTAAAACATAATTAAGGCTATTGAAGGATAAACAAAAGGGACAAACAAGGTAATGTAACTTAAATTTTCTTAACAATTTTAAAAAATAATATTCATCATAAATACAATCTATACGAATCATTTAAGAATTTCTTTCAAAATTTTTTTATAAGTACGGTTATATTATGTCCTATCAGCCATGTACAAATAAGAGAATCAATAAATTTTTCATTCAAACGGTGAAGCAAATTAGATGCTGCTCTCATTTCCGGCTAAGATTATATCACAGGAACTGACTAGGCATATTACGTAAATTATAAAAGATAGCGATATTTTGATGCATCGATATTTTCTCTTCACCAGTGTGCTTGTGTTATAGAATACGGGTTGGAATCGGAAATAAAATTGATATTCGGGTTCATCAAAATATCGGAAACTTTTGCAGAAATGGATATGACTAGTAGAAGAGATATGCATATTATAAATAACCCTGCAAATAATCGTGACCGCTACAGAAGTAACAGCCTTCTCATTGTCAAAGACGATTACCTTCATAGTTCTCTTATAGTAATTATCCTGAGGTGGATAATGATAAATTTTGTTAATAAAAATTTAACTCTTATCACAGTTACCGTGTCGATTTAAATAAGCCTGGGGGGGGGGGAATCTACTCCTCTTATTTATAAAGCTAACTCGCAATATTTCAATGAATGTCCTGAAGGGAATATATTGCTGGCGAAAATTTACTGCTAGTATTTTTTTTTTCTTAGCCTTTCCTTAACATACAGAATAAAGCCATGTGCTGCAAAAATGCTTCAAAAGTAACAATTGTAAAAGTTATCAAATACTTTCATCCTAAATTTGAGCACATTTTTTCAGAATTTCGAAGGTTTACTCAAAACAATTCACTTTTCCTTTCTTAAGAAAAACTTGATTGGAGATACTATATTGAGAGAAATAAGAAAAATGCAAAAAGATGGAACAAAGAAAAACATTTTATAAAACAACAGATTATGCATTTTAATCTAAACTCTCTAATAACAATACATTTTTGTACAGCATTAGATGATTCCGCATTAATTAATAACCATTTTCTTCCGTTTGAAGTTGTTTCAATCATTCATAAATGCTTATTCGAAATAAAAAAAGAAAACGCTGAAAGCACAAACAATTTTCTGAAAGCTAAGATGTAGAGCCCGTAATACGAAATATGTGATTTCCAATTAGAATCAAGGCGTGTACATATAAATTTCGACATTAAATAGATTAAGTAACTACGATATCTTCGACAATAATAATAACATCGGTAAAAAATGAGTTTTTCATATATGTTTTTTCTTACAAACTTCACACTTTGCGTAACATAACTTTTTTTTATACCTAAAATTTTAAGAACGAAAGGGAATATATATATCTCTTATAAAGAGTTGAGAGATGCTTTCTTGCGACGCTTCTCTTATAAAGGAAAAGATGGCTTACAAAGATCTTTGCAGGTTTCAATATTCAACTGTTTCACATAGTAAACAATTGGAATTATGAGTTAAATTTAATTCATAAAATAATTAACTTTAATCAATTAACTTTTATTAATTATAATTAAATTATTATATTGTCATCCAAAACAATCGTGTACAGAAAATTCTAGCTCAATTGAGATCTTTAAGATATGACAAAAAAGCTTTTAAAATTTTGACCTAGATATAGTTATATTGCTAGAAGAAGAAAACCCATTAAAAATGAGCTTATTTTATGCCACATTTAAACAATCCTCATTCTTTGAAATTAAAAACAATGGAAGTAGCATATTTCAACATTGAGATAGCTGTTTACTTATGTATATATTTATGCAAAGTAAGTTACATATTTTTTTGCATAAATAATTGTGTATGAGCAATTAATAGTAAAAACCTGACTTTACATTTCCTCTACTTACCATTAGAAACATCTTGCTTAAAATCCACCACATTTATTGCTTTAAAAATTTGCAGAATATTTATAATATTTCGTATACTGAACGTAATTATAATTTCAAAATCTGCATTTAATAAAATCTAAGATTTTCAAACATTGTAATTCAAATGACTCTTGAAATTTATAAATTATTGTCTGATACCTTAAATCTCTAACTATGTATTGCGAAAAAATTAAGTTCATAGTATAAAAATACTTATTAGACAATGTAAAAAATATCTATACTTTGGATAAAATAGATTTTTTGAAAAAATTGTAATTGAATCATGAGAGAAACTACATTTTGAGAAAAACCCAAGGACACATATGTTCTTTACATCTTTAAAATTCCATTTTACGGTGATAAATGTATGAAATTATAATTAATAATGCATCTATGAAATTAGCGAAGCAGACTTTTATTTTTGAATCACAAATATAATTTTTGAAGCATTTTTTGCCTCAGTTCCCTTAAGGAAAATATTTTAGAAACCGTAAAATACATCAAGGGATCATATATTTTAAGGAATTAATATAAATATTTAAGACTCCCATCTACCCGCCATTTTGATTTCGTGGACATAATATTAATCCTATGGAATTTTGACTTTAATTCTCACATCTTAGCTATTTGATCTATTTGAATGCAATAAAGTGCATTTAAAAGAGCAAAAAATAACAAATTCTTCCGATGAATTACTTTTTTTCTTAAGATTTTTAAAAATATATTTATTCTTATTTAATTATTCGTTTTTGAGATTTCCGGTTTTAAAGATTGTTTTCAAATATTTTTAAAAATCTTAGGAGCCTTAAGTCCCTTCAGTTGAAGATTCTTGCAAACGGCTTTACTAGATTATTGAAAAAAACTAATGTGACTTAAAAAGTTCCATCATCCTCTCTTGATATCAACTCACCAGAGAATTTGCTCGCCATCGCAGCGTCTAAAGTGTTGCAGGCTGGAAACAATATGTTGAGTATATGATCAGATCGTGAACCTCCATCATGTCCATTGTGACCACTTTCAGCTAGTACGGTCAAAGCTAAGCTGAAAACCAATGCAATTATTGGAAATGAGCCCATGTTCTACTTGAGCACGGTCCGAGTACCTTTACGAAGAATCAGGGAGCTATTTTTATATTCAGTGAAAAGGTAATCTAATAATCTATAATGTCATTATAGGCCATGCAATTATATTGTATCGTATGCGTTTCCTGCTGAGCTAGGAGGAAAAATGAATATTCATTCATTTTGGTGGTATTTTAAAAATGAGGCTAAAGTGAAAAAGACATTTTTGACACATTTGAAGAAAAGAATTGAATTCATTATGATGTGTTTCATGAAAATAATTGCTTTTGTTCGAAATACATTTATTTTGTTTTCATGAAGCTCATGGCCGCGAGGGAAAATGTGACATAATATTCTTCTTTTCATTACAGGACGCATCTGACAACGAAAGATAGATTATTTTCCGCGTTATTATGGTGCAAATCTATAGAAGCTCAAAATGTCTCTTCAGATTAGTTTGCAGTGTTCTAACATCAGTTTCTAAAGTTAAGATTTCGAAATAATACAAACGATGACATTGTAGCTTTTAGAATGTTATAGTTTAATGCTTGTATATTTTTTGAATTAAGGAGCTAGAACGACATTTAATTAGATATTCTATTTTGAAATGAACAAAAAGTATAGGTTTTGGGGTTGCATTCTTAGAATTATGCGGCGTGAGTTGGTAAACGCAAGTATGGCTTTATAAAAGTTATCACTTTTTGGGATTAAATAAAGGAAACAAAATTAGAACGTATGTAATGTTTAATCCTTTGCTTACAAAAAAATTTCGTTTTCAAAAATTCCAGAATAAAAAAAAAATTAGGCAACCACGAAGAAGTGAAAATTAACTACGAGTAAAATGTCTAGTACATGCAGGAGACTCAATCCTTACTGAGAAAATGAAGAACATTTTAAATTTAAAAATGTGATACAAAAATAGTAACTAATATTATATGTATTGTAAAATATGATTATTATTTTCCTTATTGTTATACTTTTGAAATTATTCTATTTTCGCAAATTGAGTTTTAATTTGAATTCGGCTCCGATATCAATAAGAAGTTTTAAATCCAAATGAGTTTTTGTTTTTTATGTCCTCTTTACTCTTTCAAGAAACACTAGAGAATATTAGTCCCTTATGTTCAAATGCTCTTTGTATCGCTTTAAAAATCTTAGAAAAAAGGAACGAAAAATTAAATTTTCACTTAAGTTTGTTCAAAATACCTCACGTTAATTTTATATTACAAACTATAAAATGTTTTTTTTTAAATTTCTTTAAAGTCTAGACATTTATAACATATGAAAACACATTTCTTTTTTCATTTTTTTAGTGATATTTTATCTTCTGTGGTTATTTAAGTATTTATATCATAAATTATTATTTTTCAATTTGTAAATTAAATTATTTAAGTGAGAAATTAAAAGAAATTAAGTTAAATCATTATACTCTCTCTCTCTCTCTCTCTAACACACACACATATATATATTCGCAAGCTATTTTGAAAAATATTATAGAACTTAAAGATGCTGCTATTATTACAAATAGTAAAGAAGTAATTAATTCCATAGGCAATACCCACATTCGTTCATTGTATTATGATTTTCAGTATCTTTTTTAAAAAATAGATACAGAAGATATGATAGGGTCCTTTTAGTTTTGCACAGTAAATATAACTCAGAGAGTATAATAACACTTTACAAATGTAAGCTTAATCAATTACAACCCAATCATTCTTGCGCAAATTATAGTAGATCATCGAGTAACATGGAATATATCGACGTTTATCGTATATTTGAACATTCTGAAAGTTTACATGCTCTTCAATGCACCGATTACTACGGCAATGGAGATTCAAATTGATTCAATTCAGTTCAAAATATTTATGGCAAGGAATCTGTGAAAAAATTAGAGTGTCTAGGGAATATTCAAAAAAAGGGTTGGAGCGAACCTTCGCAATTCAAAACTAACTCGAAAGGATTTGGTGGCAAGGGAAAAGTGTCAGATATTTTCATAAATAAATTACAAAATTATTACGGGATAGCTATTAGGTACAATGTAGGAAGTTTATCAAAAATACTAAGTGCTTCAAAATTGCTGCATTTTCCCTCTGTTGTTCAAGTAAGAGCAAACCAATTCATGGACAGTGTCTTAAAGGTGCAAGTATCATCGACCTATTTCTTTAGGGAAACCTCACAAGGATACCAGTATGGGTCTACATCAGGAACTAATAAATATACATGAAGTTATGTGAACAAAAATTGTACAAAATATCTTCATATCCTTACGCAAAATGCCAATGAAAGCTTTAATAATGTCTTATGGTCGGTAATACCGCAAAACGTTTTTGTTGAAATGTTTACGCCTGGAATGATATTTAGTCATTTTTCAATTTAATGATGCATTTTCTCCGTTATTAAATTTCTTAGAAATCACTCCAGGTCATTATACACAGAAATAATACAGCAGTATAGATGAAATCACACTGATTAATCATAACATCTTTTTATACCCGAAACTAAAGAGGCCAGAAAATAATTGAGCATCAAGAAAGAAAATAAGTGATGCACATGAGGAAAAAAAAAGTGCGATTTTAATTGTGAAATATTTTAAATGTTTATGCTTAATTAATTTTTAGTAAGATACAAAAGTAAACCTAAATTGCTTTTTTTCTGAAAATCATGATTTTTTTTTAAAAAATGTTGCTTATTCAAAATATGATTTTGCAAAGTGTGAATGTGACAACTATTTAAAACTAATAATTTGGTTTTAAAATTGATGTTTTTTTTTTTAATTTAAAGGTGTTTTTGTATGATGGTATATATATAGGAAAACTTGTTAAAAAGATAAACTGAAATTATCACGAAGAGTTGTAATTTTTTTACATTTAAATATATTTCTTAGATATTAATTTTTTGAGTTAATCTATGTCATAAATATGTATTACAAAAATTAAATTTAGATTAATGCAGCAGAATTTTTGTATGCAGTGTTTTGCGTTTGGGTCAAATTTTACCAAATTTCTCCTTAAATTCCTTATTAAATTTTGTTAGATAAATGTGGTATTAAATTACTCTTTCTCCTTAAATTACTTAATTTATTAAATTTTGTTAGATAAATGTGGCATCATGAGTTTTTTAAATTATTTTGAGTCATAATCTTTTTAAAAATGTGGTGAAAGTTTAAATACCTTTTTAAAAAAAGTTGCCTCAAACCATGTCGGATACCTTAAAACTAACCTTTTCCTGACATTGTGGATACAAAAAAAAATTGTACATAATATAAGAAAACTTGATTTTCAAGTGAAATAAATATTAATTGAAATGGCATAAATAACCCTATTGTTTCTAACTCACATTCTGCCCTAATCAGTATATTAACTAAGTTTGAAATAAATTATCAACGAAACCAACAACGAGGAAATTGACGCGATAACCTAGTGGTCATGACTATGAACTCAAGGTCGAGATTGCATCGTGGGCTCTAGCCTGATGCCACTGAAGACAAATTGTGTAACAGGACTATTGTACGTTAAATCTGGTCGAGGTCTCAAGTCCTCCCTTGGCGTTATGTCGAAGTTAGGAGATTGAGATGATGGCTCATGAATCACCCTCCGAGAATAAAAATTCTTCTTCGATTGCCCTCGTATTATTTCAGAGTGAGACGTTAATAAACAATCGATAAATCACAAGAACAAAGACAAAAAGGTTTTATTAAAATACAATTTTTTTCCCTTTTTTGTGAATAAGAATAATTAAATACATTTGTTTTCTTTAACTGGAAAATATCGTAATTAAATATCAATCAGTTCAAAAAATGTATCAAAGAAAACGTTTGGTTATTAAACAGTAAAAAAGCGTAATTCCTTAAAATTTCTTTGATTTTATTCCAAGCAGCCCTCTCTTTTCAAACGTATCATAACGCGGTTCAAGAGACTTTGCAAGTTTCTTCTATCACCAACTTCTTTTTCATTTCTCCACATATAAACTGCACTCATTTGATCCAGCAAGTAACGGTACCTGAAAAAGAGGAACAAGTTATTGAAATAAGCTGTCGTCAATTCAAAGATTTAGCATGGTAAAGATCAAAGAATCGGTTGTCGGGTGGTCATGGCATAGAGAACGTGGTTGGCGATCTTTCGGTCTAACTACATGTTTGTAATCCTTCGAAGGTCATGAAAGAGCCTAATTCACATTCGTATAGCGCGTCATAGTGCGCCGAAACGAGTTCGTCTCGTCAGAGGTTTTCCTGTCAAAACGGTTGCAACCGATACCTACTCGCACAGCGAAATCTTTCTCCAAGCCGCTCTGACGATCTGAGTACGTTCGCTTATATTATCCAGAATTGTTCAAAATATAAAAGATACTTCCTCGTCAAATTTAGTCAGTTTTGACAGAGCACAAATGGCAGTCTAGGTACCACGAAAAATTTCTCATAATGAGGGTAAAGGCTTCCAGTCTAGTTAGAGTTTTTAAGTGTGTAATTTGGCGGGATTATTTCTTACTGAAATAGCTCAAAAAAATTATATAATTCTGAGTATGTTATGTATAAGTTGCAATATATGAATATGTGAAATTACATGAAATTTTAAAGTTCCGGCACACTTAAGAAGAATTTTAGGTAAATACAATGTTGAAATGTTTCGTGAAGTTTAAAATTAAATGCGGTTATTTACATATTTTAATTTAATACTTTACAAACAATTATTTATAATATTTATTCCTCCATTCATTGTTTAAAATGACGAACAATAAATGTTATAAATGTTACATTAATGTACCGCAAATAATTCTTTAAAGACTGTTATTTAACACGGAGGAAACTATCTGCATCAATATCAGAAAAGTATGATAATTTCAGAAGTAACTAGGACAGCTACCACTTCCCAAATTTGCTTGGTCGTCATATTGCGCGTAATTAGAGAGAGAAAACAGTTAATTTTCCTAACCTTCGAAGGGTTGAGACGGATGTGAAGATACGAATCTCAAGAGCAGTGCTCAAAATTAAGATGTCACAAATTTTGTCGAATTTTTCGAAACCTTTTGAACGGTAGGTAAAACTGATGCTTCCAAACAAAAATGCATTTTTAGTGTTGATTGATAAAATAACTATAAATCTGTGTGCAGGTTGTGCATTTAAAGGAAACTACTATGAACGAAAACGCAATAATGTTATCTCTTGCTTCTTTCGCACACCTCAGCGATTTCCGTGGTATCGATATTATCGATAACATTTAATACAATAACTCCTTTTTTTCCATTAATTATTTCTTTGTACATGTATAATGTTATACTTCCAAATTGGGAAAAAATAAACAAAAATCTTTGTATGGAAATGTGCGCTTCCCAATTCCAACAGCGAGGTGTTTGACTGTTGTGCGCATGCGTATATAAGAATAACCACAAAGCTGCAAGGGAAAGAGAGCATTGACGTTCCCGTAGTGCCGACCCTGAGGCGTAAGAGTATATGAATATAATTTTTGCTATATTCATAAGAGTAACATAAAGCATAATAACAAAGCATAATATATAGCATAATAACAAAGCATAATATATAGCATAATAACAATGCTATATTCATAAAAGTATATGAATATAGCATTGAGGAATATAGCATTTTTTTTTTATAATTCCACGTGAGTTGTGCTTAAAACCCGTGTACTATATTCTTGAATGTGATAAATTGTAGAATTAGATTATTTTATTCTGCTTTCGGCCATTCTATTTTATTCAATTTTTTCGGTTCTTTTAATTAATAGAAAACTTTAACACTGTGGCTTTACATCTTCAAAAAATTTCTGTAACAGCTTATGTTTTCACAAATGTCTCGCCATAAGAAAGGTACAATTATGAAAAAAGTTCAATAAACACCTGATATTCTACTCTCTCAGCTAGACAAAGCAGTAACAAGAAATATATTAGTAACTATTATTCAAAATGGCACCAAAGGAAATGATGGCTTTGCGGCCGTGAAGTAAAAAATGCACTATTTCCTTCTCGTGTTTGCTGTTTGGAGGTGATTCAAAGTGGACAAAAGATGGTTTTAGAAATATAAGCAAAATAAGAAAAAATTGAAAAGCATAAGAGGAAGTACGTAGGCGATGTATTTTCATTGTCTCTTTTATGAAGCGTAAGTATCAATGATAAACTTAATGAGTATACACAGACTTTCAATCAATGAGCATAATATAAATACTAAAAAGAATCATGAAATATATTTTGTCCAAAATAATAGACTGCATTTCTTTTTATGGAAACTTTGAGGCTCCCTTACGCGGACATGATGAAAAATACGATTCAACAAATCCAGGGGTATTTAGAGGATTAGTTAATTTTACATATGTATTAGATTCAGACTTGAAGAATCACTAAGAAATAAGTTTTGTCCTCAAAGGTGTTTCTATGAGTATTCAGAATAAGATTCTTTATGCCAACTACAAATATACCATGAGGAGATAAAGACGGGAAGTAGAAAAGTTTCATTTGTAGCTATCATGGCGGATGACACAGCAGATGGTCCATGTTCTACGGATGTATTGAATGGAGAAATATTTGAGCGTTTTTTGCGATTCTCTCTTTATTCAAGAAAATCAAACTGCAGAGGGCATATCAAAAAGTATTTTAGAACAATTGAATATTATCCTTCAAGAGAATAGACAAACACTGATAACTGACATTTGATGGTGCACATGTCATAAATGGCAAAAAAGCAGGAGTTCAATCAAAAATAAAAGTAGTTTACAGTAATGCGCATTTCATTCACTGTTATGCTCATCAGCTTAATTTGATAATGAGAAATGAAGCAAGTATTTCTCAAAACGCAAGAATATTTTTTCTCATATTTTACTATTCCAACAATCTTCTCAAGATTATAGCAACGGACCATAAAGGGAGTTCAAAATTTGCAACCTTGAAAAAACAGCATCAAATCAAACTTAAAATCGACATCCAATACAAATCAAACAAGTGCAGAAACAACAGGAATTTTAAAATATCTGAGTGATGATAATTTCAAATTTTGGTTAGAGATTTTTCATCAGATTATGCCTGTTGCTGGAATAATTTACGAATAAATGCTATCTCGAGAAATTGGTGTGCTAAAAGTTAACGATGATGTAACAAAAATTTTCAAAATTCTATTTAAGAATTGAGAAACTCGAAGTACTACGAAATTCCTTCAAAGACACTCATGGCAGAAGCGTGTGACTGCATATGTGTTGATATAATGGACATATATTCTTCCACTAAACTTTTAGTGGCAGAGAAATTGTTCACAAAAAATGTTTCTCTATAGTATTAGGAATGAAAATCCTACAGAATAGATTATATTGATCGGTGAAGCCTATCCCATGATTGACATAGAAATTTTCGAAATTGAACTAAAAGTATTCTATTGTAAGTCTGATATTCGTGAATATTGCAAATTAATTGAGCTGCTGAAATTTATTTTGGAAAATAATCTAGATGTTTTTAGGGAAATTACGAAACTGATAGAAGTCCTTTTGTCAGTTTTCACTGTCATCAGAGGCAGAACGCTACTTTTCAATACAGAAGAGAATAAAAACTTTTCTAAGAAGTACTATGGATTTGGAAAGACTAAATGCGCTTGCAATATTTATCAACAAAGAAAAATTTCCTCTGTTGTCATCCCGATATCAAGGAGAAAATTACTGATCTTTTCCCCCAAAGTAAAACAAGTAGAATGGATTTTATTTTTTAATGAATATATTAAGCTTGAGCTCTAAATATTAAGGTTAAAATTAATAAATAATTTTTGATTTTGTTCTTTTAGAACAAAATCAATTTTTTTTTGTTCTTTTCTTTTTATACATGTTTGTTTTCTTTTACACAATTTTTAGATAAATGCTGAAAATTTTCTGCTGAAGCACCTTCTAATTTTAGCTACGAGCCGCCATTACTTTAAACGTAATATTCCGTTTTCTGTGCTACGTATGGAGGCAATTTAATGAAACCAAATCCATAAAGAGGCGTGTGCAAGGTCATTTAGCCCCTCGACGACCAATGTAGATCGATATTGGTACATTATAGCGAGGCATAACAGGACTTCAACAGTTTCTCAGCTGTCTTTTGAACTCCATGCGACCACAGGATCCCAGGTTTCAAGAATTACTGTTTCCAGAAGGCAAGATGAGAGAGATCCATTTACAAAAAGGCCTGCATCCTGGAAGAGTCAGACAGACAGTACAGGGACTCTTAAACTGTCTTATTTTAAGCATGAATTCACGTCGTGAAAGTTGCATAAATGTAAGAGGGGTGATACTGTCAATTAATCCATTTTTTGTTCCATTTGGTTACACTTCTTGTAGACTCTCTTCCTCTAATGAGACATAAACTCGATTCTGTATGTGTACCATAACTGTTTAATGTTTTTGTTTCTTTCAAAACAATGAACATACCTAATTTCATTGCATTCTGTCCAACACTTCTGGACATAATTGACCAAAAATAAAATTTCCTTTAATTTTGATGATCAGTGCAACAATAATCTTGTTCAGGATCTCAAACATCTATAATCTAGCTTTTCTGAAATTAGAACTATCTGAAAATTGAGACATTTTCGATAATGCACTTGAATTTTCAGATATTATTTATTTTGTTAAAATTTGCATTTCAAATTATCTCTAAGAGCATTTACGCTATGCTTATTTATATTTATATTTATCATCCATCTCAAATGATAAAAGTTCAATTAATTGATGAAACAATTACCTTGTAGGTAAATAATCTCAAATTCCAGGCTATATTTCAACTTAAATTCGTTTAGCATCAATTGTTTCGTTTGGCTTTTTTTCAAATGATGGTTCAGTACCGATTAAAGTATTGCCATTAGCATTTTCTAGTGATTAAGAATTACATCAATTTTTACTTCCTTTGAAATTATCTGAGTACCTATCCTGCGATGTTTTTAATTATTATTATTAATTTTTCTTATTTTTACTAATTTTTTAAATAATGGTATGTAGGAAAAAGATCCAAAATTCGAGTAAATCAAAAGATTAATATATCGAACTTTAATTATAGAGTCATTAATTACTTGAAAAAGACAAAGCAATGTGAGAACATATAAAATGGAATAAACTTATATATCTCTTTCAAACTCAATCTCTCTCACGCACACGTATGTAAAAAGAATCCAGTTTATTAATAATTAAAAACCACTAAATTACACACATTTTATTCAAATGTAACACTCCACTCTTTTATGCGTCTTTCGAATTAAATATTATTACTATATGTCAAATTCTATTTCGAAATCTATGTTTATTATGTAAGGAGTTGACCTTTCTTTCATTGTAAATATTTTACCAAAAAGACCGTGTAAAAGACTGAGTTAGTCTTAGCAGTAAAGATGCAAAGTACATAAGACTGTAAAAATCAAGCAGTCTGTATAAGCTACGCACATACACACACAAACAGCTGTATGTAGAATTTACAATTAACTTTAATTCGAACTTATCATTCAAATACACTCATGGACAAAAAAATTAGCGCAGAAGGAAAGAAGGAGTCGTCAAAAGGAAACGAAATTTTACATACGTAATGACTACTTTGATATAAATAAATGATTAGAAAATCAAAGAAAAATCATTATGTATTTCAGAGAAAAAGGCAAAAGAACGGAGGATTTAATACCTTGTTGAATGCACGATGCGATACGATCGGGCATTGAGGCATACAAGTTCTGTATGATGTCTTGAGACATTTCGTTAGATATTTGCTGTAACCTTGCCTCTAGTTCGTTCAAACTCGTGAGACGCCCAACTTGTCCCAAATGATCCCAGATATGCTCGATTGAAGACAAATCCGAGGATCGGGCAATCCAAGGAAGGATAGTATGTGGGGAGACAGTCTTGTGACACCCTTGCCGTGTCAGGCCGAGTATTGTCTTGCTGAAAAATGGCTCCTGGGAGCTATCGCATGAGTGGCAACACATGTGGTTGCAGGATATCATGAACATACCGCTGGGCTGTCATGGTGCCACGGATCAATACTAGGGGTTGCAGTGTATTGTAGGCACTGGCACTCCGTACCATCCCACCAGCTGTGGGAGCGGTGTGTCGCTGTAAAGCAAAGGCAGGATTAAGCCGTTCACCACGGGTCTCCACACTCGAACATGATTGTCGTCACTGCTGAGATTGAATCTGGATTCGTCGCTAAAGACGATCTGGTTCCATTCCGCTGCAGTCCAGTTTCGTCGTGCGCGGGACCACTCCAAACGGAGGCGTCGATGGGTGGGCGTCAAGGGCAGCACACGTAATGGGCGCCGCGATCCCAAATGTCCTTCAGCCAGGCGCCTTTGTATGGTGCAGGAAGACACAGGAGCCCTTAGTGAAGGTAGTACCTGTGCTTGGATGGCGGCCGATGAAGCAGTTGGCTGTACGCGTGCATTTCTTAAGATGTGGCGGTCTTCTCGACAACTGGTCTGTCGAGGGCGTCATGAGCCTTGTCTTCGTGTAAATGACATCTCTCTCGGATCCACTGGTCCCAACACCTCCTCACAACACAATCAGAGCGGCCTAATTGACGAGCAACTCGCCTAGCTTACCACCCAGCTTCCATCATGTCGATGAATCTCCCCCTCTCAAAATGTGATAGCTGCTCATATTGTCTTCGAAAAGGGTTTAAAGGCATGTCTACCTCTGCTCTTCCTTTGTAAATGATTCAGCACACTCAAACAAGCTTTGGTTACCTGTTTTATACTCCAATGAGAACGATGTTAAACGCCCTCTAACGTCTATACGTAATGCGCAATCACGCTGCATTTTTAATCATTCGCATATCTCTCCGACATGTACCTTCATGCCAAATTTCGTTACGATCCCATAATTATTTCTTGGTGCGCAATTCTTTTTTTTTTTGTCCATGAGTGTATTAAGTGAAATTATATAGCATGTGATTAGATAAAAGAATAATTCAGAAAGACTACACGTTTTCAAAATTTTATGTTTTAAATGAAAGTTTCCAATATAAAGTTCTCAAAGAACATTTCGATAAACACACAAAAATTTCATTTTTTACATCATTGTTTAACGCATTAGATATGTTCTTAAAAATTTTTAACTTCAACCAATCTAGAATTAAAACGTTAATGTTGCAAAAAAATGATGTTTATAAAGCTTTAACTACTTAAAATGTTTGACAAATTATGTCGAGTTAAAGTGAATAAAATAATATACGAATATCAAGAAATTTAAAACATAATAATCATTCCCTTCTATTCTTTGTACTTTTAATTCAAAACCTCTCTCTTTGATACATCCATTGATATTCATAAAAATTTAAAAAATATTTAATTCATTTCATTTTAAAACCTCTCACCCTTAAGCGCATACTTCAAATATTGTAAATTTTTTATTGCAATTAAAATTAAAGCAAATATGATAGAATATGTAAATGTTATTATACATACCAAATTTGTCCATCTTCGTTTTTATACTTGTTACCGTCTTTTCCCAGGATTAGATACTTTTTGTCAAGTATAAATGGGGAGCAATTATCTCGTACAAGAAGATATCTTGTATCTCCTTCAATGATGTCTTTACTCTCAATACCTAATCAAAATAAAAATGCATTAATAAAGATAATTATAGATAGTTTTCGTTCTTTGCTTTTACACACTTTTACAATTAGTTTTATTCTCATACTTTTAGCTGGAAAAAATGCTTAAAATGTGACTAAATTCTATTATGTTTCCTTATTATATTAGAGTATAAATATAATGTAAGAGAAGCAATATGTGCACTCATTCTCATGTTTTCTTTTTAAAAAATTGTCGATTTTGAGGTGCTAAGGAAAAAAGATTATTTCTAGCTTCAGGCTGCCTTTTTTCAAACAAATTATCCTATAAATTCTTATTTCGATTTAATTGAAGTAAATTCTAGACTTTAGAATGATAATATTATGCGAACCTATTCCATAATTTCCCCAACTTTCGATTTATTCTAAGCCCCACGGAAAATTAAGAGTATACTTGTGACGTTAGGCGATTCGCGATTTTCTCTTCACTAACCTCGAAACTGTATAGTAATTTGAATTGCATAAAATTACAATTTCTTACCAACCAAAATGAAACATGATTAGGCAAATTAGATAATGGTATGAGGTGCAGTGGATTCAATTACAGATAGTAATATACAAGCGAAATAGAATTAAAAGTAAAAGGAAAGGAGGTAAAAGTGAATGACAAGTTAATCGATATTTAAAAATGGGATGGAATCATCGTAATTATTCGTTTGGGTTGAAGCGAAACTTAGTTAAAAGTGCTAAGATAAGAATCGGCTGTTTATGAGAAGTGTATGAATCAGGAAAAGTGATTTGATAATCTGAGATTTCAGGATTATAGATATTAAGCCTGAATTGACGAGTTACATAGGATTCGAGAAATGAACAACATTATCTATTCTTCAGTGATTAATAAAATATTTTGTCATGCTCTAACGTATATTCCATTGGATTCTAGTTATTATTGACCATTTAGTGAGATGGAAAGATAGCAGTAAAATTAAATAATGAAAGACGGTGGTCACAATGGTGCCCAATCGTTTCAATCCCCGGAGTAGAAGCCGCCAGCAGGATATGTATTTTTCCCGTACAGTTTTTTAACGGGTCAAAAAATGTGATGGACTTTTTTGACAGCTAGTAGGATAAAACTCTATAACACAATATACCTACCTCCCATCAGCCGGCGTATTAAAACATCACTCTCACTGGTCGCACTTGTGAGTGGGGCACGGTGATAAGAGAAAAACCTAGCGCTGAGTAGAGAATTATTTATCGAACCCTTAAAGCAAGGCCTTTAGCAGGCCTATCCGGTTAGATTTCACTAAACAAGACAGAGTATTATGCACCTAGACAGCAACCCAACCATTCACCTGCCCAATTAATAAATCTTGTCACAGAAACAACAATAGTCCAGCACATAATAAATCGCATATTTAAAATGCACTAGATTACCTTGAGTTACGTAATCCCATTGCAAAGACTCAACACTTAGAAATAGCAATTATTTATGAAGCTCTCCATTCTTCTCATAACTCACCATCCACACAAGAGCAGTGCCACCATTCAAGATGTTTTGCACATCTAGAAAGCAGACAAAATTTTCATCACCGACTATCAACAGTTAAAAGAGTACCGGATAGGTGACCGCAATAAACAACAGTATGTTCAATCAGCAAGGACGTCGTTATCCACCTTCAGAATCACGTCAACAAAACCATAGTTGATTAAATTGATAAGCAATCGTATAATAAAGTCGTAGATTACGTTGTGATCAAAACCTTTCTATAATCCTTAATGTCATAAATTTATGACCCGTAAACATTTTCCATAACCTTGTGGTCATGCATGATACACTTGTCCCACAGATATGGGACAAGAAAACCGAAAAATCATTTGTGTCACTTTCAGTAATCATATTTTCATTTTGTCAAAAGAGGAGCATTTAATATTTCAATGTGTACAGCGCGAGGGACTACAGTAAATTCCTAGATTGTGTGACTTTAAACATTTGTATAAGGGTCTTCAAGAACGACAGGCAATTTCATATTTTCGAAGGTTTGCAATTTTGTGTGTGGATTTTATTTTCTCTTACAGGATTACCCTGGATTTTGAAACAAACATTTTGGCAATTCCTGACTCTGATATGCGACAAAAAATATTGTGGCGAAATTGGTCAAACTCGATTTCATGCACACAAAATTGCCCGAATCAATATAATTCGCACATTCCCTGTAGGTGATATAATTATTTTATGCAGATGCCATTCTGTGAACTGATAGAAGTTTATCCAAATAGAATGTTTGGGACCAATAATTAAATAATATTCGCACACACCTCTGTTTGGACTATAATAACACCTTCGTTGATGATAAAGGACTATACACTACTGGCCACCAAAATGCAACACCCTGAAGGAAGCATGCAAACCATGTGAAATTTACATCAGGCGTTTGCGACGATGAGCTATGTAAATCAGCAGCATTGCAGCGCAGACGCACATCACGGGCGACCGTAGTGCCACTCTCAAGCGCTATATAAGGGGAGAACAGATTGGCTATCTGTAGTACGACAATTGTTTTTTTCGAACGTTTTTTTTTTTTTTTGTGTGTGAGTAAGCTGTTTACCTATGCCTCGTGGAAGACATCGAGCATCTTCTGACTATTTTTTTTAAATTCGACCGAGGAAGAATACTAGCCTATAGGGATTGCGGATTATCCTTCAGAGAAATCGGTCAACGTGTTGGACGAAACCAAGCAACTGTGATGCGGATCTGTGATCGATGGATGCAGGAGGGAACGACGGGCCGATCGCACCCACCTCGTTGCATCACTGGCCGTGATGACAGGTAAATTGTGCGCATGGCAGTGATGGATCTCGCAGCCACATCACGAACCATAACACAACAGATTCAGTCTGCTACGCATCATTCGGTTTTCGCTCGTACTATTCGACGCAGTTTGCAGTAGAGTGGAATATCCTCAAGGCGTCCATTGCTTCGTGTACCCTTGACTCGAAACCACAGGCGTTTGCGCCGCCAATGGTGCGATGAATGGCAGACATGGACAACGGAATGGAACGACATTGTGTTTACTGACGAATCCCTCTTCTGCCTGCAACATCTCGATGGTCGGATACGACTTTGGAGACACCGTGGTAAGAGGCTGCTGAACTGTTGCGTGACGCATCGCCACACTGGTCCTGCAACCGGTATCATGGTTTGGGGTGGTATTGGATTTCACTCCCGCATCCCTCTAGTACACATTACCAGTACACTGAACAGCCAGCGCTTCATCGCTGAGATGTTGGAGCCCGTGGTCCTCCCATACTTTCAGCGCTTGCCATCAGCCATATTCCAACAGGATACTGCACGACCACACGTGGCACACAATGTTCAAGAGTTCTTCTTCACCCATCAGATTGAATTGCTTCCTCGGCCTGCTTGTTCTCCCGATCTATCGCCAATCGAAAACGTGTGGTCCATGCTTGCACAACGACTGGCCCGGGATACACCACCCGCTCCTACACCAGATAAACTTTGGCAGTATGTGGAAGCCGCACGGTCTGCTGTACCCCAAGGATACATCCAAAGCCTCTTTGATTCTATGCCGAGGCGTGTGGCAGCGGTAATAGCCAACAATGGCGGCAACACTAACTACTGATTTTGTCATCATCCATACTTCACAAAAGGCTGTAATTTTAATCGTTTGAACTTTGTACAACATGTTATCTGCCAAATAAATTTCGCTGTGTATCTCTGACCCTTCTGGGTGTCGCATTTTGTGTGGCCAGCAATGTACAGTTTTGAATAGGAATTTCTGCTTGCATTAGGTTTTATCCCATTTTGCTATAAAGAAATTTACTGATGTGTGAAGGTTGGATCCTTAATACGAATATAACCACGCTATTTCTCATTCCCTAGCATGAGACAGTTTTAAATTACATTATTTCCATTTATCAACATAGTTAGTTTTTGAGATTATAAACTTTGCAGCATTCTTACAATTTCAGGTTTTACTTTTTAATTGTTTATATGATTGATATATTTTTTAACTTTTTTAATATATTTTCAAACGATTAATGACTTTTTTTGCATTATTACACTTTGTATGCTTAAAGTTTTAGATCATCTATGTTTAAATTTAATATCTAGCTTTTATTTTATTATATATTTATTTTTGCTCTTTATTAGTTTTTATAAATCATTTTAATTTTGATTTTTTATGAGTTATAATTTTGAATTTATTAGTCATCGTTCTGTAATTTATCAGTTGTAATATAAATTTATATACTTGCTAATAATTATATTTATTTAACATGAGTAATATATATATCACAATTTTAAGATTTACTTTGGTCGTGTAATATTATTATAATAATTCAGCACTTTATTGTGTATAATTTTTAGTGGAATAATTTAAAATTCATATGTCCTGAAGCAATAAAATTTTTCATAACTTGTATCTCACAATTTTATTATTTATAATGATCGTTTGATATTTCATGCACTTAAAAATCAAAAGACAGTAGAATTTAACTGTGATTTGCGATTTAAAAATACTACTTGTTTAACATTAATGATTAGATTTCTTAACTATAATTGCTTCACTAACTGTAGAAAGTGTAAACAATTTTGTAACATTCATCAAAATTGCGGTAATAATTTTTAAACAGCATAAAAAGAATTTCATTCAAAGCATAAATAAATAAATTATAGCAAATAGTAAAAAGCACAGTATTTTTCTTTGAAAAAGATCGGTTAAAAATGTTTTCTTATATATCAAAATGCTAAAATATAAACTTTTATTTAAACTTACCTGCTTTAATAACATCATCAATTTCGAAACCAAATCTCAAAAATCCACCTTCTTTCTTTTCACTTACGAATTTTCCCATCCAAACTAAAGGAAAAACAGAAGACGTATATATATATATATATATATATATATATATATATATATATTGAATAGGTTTAAATAGTTTATTCATTTTTGACAAAAACATAAATTTTACGAACACACCACATTATGTGTACACAAAAGTACTATTATACTAGAAAAAAATATTTATATAAATTTTCCCGTACGTAAATATTTACATAAATTTTATAAAAATTCATTCTCTGGAGGTTATAACATCCTATGGCTCAGTACTCTAGTAACACGTTCTTTTTATGAAATAGCGCCATCTTTTAATCAATTGAGTTAGTTCGCATTGAAATAGGAACAGGCAGAATGCATGTCGATGCTTGAGAACAGGTTCATGATGTGCAATCATTCCGCCAATAATGATTCGTGTTTCATACGAGGTGTGGTTATTAAATACGAGATTGACGTTGTAAAACAATTTATTTTGATGTCATACATTTTTTTTTATTAACACCTTTAATATACACTCTCCTTTATCTCTACAAAGCTCCATACGAATCTTCCATTGTTCGAAACAGTGCTGGAAGTATTCTGTCAGATCCTTCAGGACGTATGCCGTTTTCCCTTTCACAGCTTCAACGACTCAGTTCTTGTTCCTTTTAATGCAGATTTCCCCATAGCAAAGAGATAGAAGTCACATGGCACAAGACCAGGCGAATAAGGAGGATGACCTAACACTGGGATGCTGTACTTGGCTAGAAACCTCTTGACAGATAATGTGGATTGAGTCGGAGCATTGTCTTGGTGGAAAAATTTGCCGAACGGATTCTTTGTCCTTCTTTCCGAGCAATCGCACGAATACTTAACCAACCTTCAGATCGAACCAGATTACCAGATTTTGGATATTATCAACCGTCTTTGACGTAGAAGGGCGACCCAGGCGTGAATCATCTTCAACGTCTTCTCGACCATCTTCAAAACGCTTATACCACTCAAAAACACTCGCACGTGGTACACTCTCATTGCTATACACTTCTTTTCAACAAATTATAAATTTCAGTAGCTGTTTTTCCGAATTTCATGTGAAATTTCATGACAATTCACTGCTCCTTTTTTATTTTTCCGGAGAAGCAAAATAATAATAATAATAACAGTAATTCGAACCAAGGCTACGGATTTATATGTTTGTTTACAGAAATGAGAGGCATAGTATTCGAAAGAGAAGGCTTCACGATAAATAGCTGTTTGTCGCTGGTATTTGACCAGGCATACTTCTTGTGTAGCAGCGTCAGTCTCGTTATTTAATAGCGACTCCTCGTTATATATATATATATATATATATATATATATGGGGGAGAATTTTTGATTGGCATAAGTCAATTTAGAATCCGGTTTACATTTCCAAGTATGGAACTAAATTGGGTGGGAACGAGATTTCACGATTGAGCCATCTTCAGATAGTTAGATGTTTTTTCAACTGTTTGATATTAATTTTTTTTTTCACAATTTTGAAACAAAACATTTTGCATTACTTGAAATTATTTTCATAAAATTACGCTTTAAAAAGTTGATTTAAATTGGCTACAAAATTTCTTAAAAGATGTATTTTTTTCAATCTCGATTTTTTAAATAAAGGAAATTATTCGTTGTATAAAGGATGTTTTAAAGTAAACTAAAGCTGGGAATAATATAAATAAAACAATTCAAAATAATAACACTATTAAACATGGATCTTACAAGTTTGATAAAATAGCAAGAAAACAAAGGAATTTTTGCTTTTAAAACTGAAAAATATTTTATGCATCTGAAAAAAAAATATTCATCATTAATTTCAGAATTTGGATACCAAACTGTTAAAACGTTTTCCTCCCTTAAATTTTAGTGTTATAATGAAATTGTCAGCCATAAGCATTTAAATTAATATTTCCAAAACAATACGCGATATTTTCTATTTTACCAACAATAATTGTAATTCAAATCAGTACTCAAACTATACAATGAATAATATTGTAATAGTTCGAGTTGTGAAACTTTTAAACTGAATTCTATGCGATTTTATTAGAAAAAAATTCTCTTGAAACCAAAAAATTGAAAACTGAGTTGGCTTCAATCATAATAATTAAAAATTACTTCATAAATCTTCTCTCAACAGATTCGAAGTAAATAACGATGAGAAATGAAGAACTGTTTCCAATTATAACTTTATTGCATCAGAATTTTCTTAAATAACAGGGAAGTGTAACAGCAATTTCTTAGTAGTTCTCAAAACAATTTAAGAATATACGATAACTTCCACATATTTAGTCTGAGTCTATTTACAGATAGACCCACCTTATATTGAGAAAAGTTTATTTATTTCAAATAATTGTAAAGGTATTTTAAAACTTAGCGGCTAATTTGAAGTTTGACATGTTTTTTAGGGTTCCACAATTTATTTCTTCAAATCTAGAAATGTTCTAAATAGTATGATATTTCAATTTAATTTTCAACCATTTATAATCCACATTTTTACTTAAAAATAAATAACTAATTAAATGAAAAAGGGTGAAGCTTTAAATTTTGAACGTATTCTATACAAGAAATAATTAGTAAACCAGAGATGCTAAAATTCAAACATCGTAGAAAAAGCCAAGTTATGGCCGTCTTCAAATAGGTGCTTGTATTAACTGTTTTCTTTTTCACAATCAGACAAAAAATATCATTGATTATACATACCATAATCGAAATTATTGCAGGCGTAATTCATCATTTCTGTTACCCTTTCAGCAGGCTTAAAGGTTTTAGATATCTCAAATGGCTTTCGTGGAGGACATCCACCTGTAAAAGATGCGATTTACAAAATATACTAATAAAACGTAACTAACTATTGTAAAGGATTTAAATATTTTAAAGTTTTCTAATAAGTGTTTGATTTTTGGGGATATTAGGTCAAGAAAGTGATTATTATTAATTTTCTTCTTGATTCCCTAATTTTTCTGAATTTCAGAAGCTTTTTTTTCACTTAATTTTCGCTTATATTTTTGGTTATCTGACTTTTTACTATATGTGGCTTAAATCGCTTGTATATAAGTAGCTCCAAAAGCACCAATTTCTGGAAAGACATGGTATTGAGAAAAGAAGTTGGTGCTATCATTGTGTGTTTCCAACTATTAAATTACACCAAAATCTAATGGGACGCAGCATCATAAGCAGAAATTTCGTTCCACATTAAAATGTCATTGGTGCCGCGACGAGTTGTCGTCATTTTGCGTCGAGGAGACTAGGATTCATCATTATACACCACCGGAAATCAAGAAACAATCAAAACAATAGATCGCTCCCTTTGAATCACCTCCAAAGAAGATGAAAACAGTCTAATAGGCAGCAAAAGCTATGGTGGTGATTTATGGAAGTGCAAAGGGTGTCATATTCATGGAGTTCTTAGAAAAATGAAAAACTATCGCTGCGTAGTACCACATCGTCGTAATTAGCATGGGCGTTACTAATATTAACACAATTCAAAAACACAAGTTGCATGACGAAACTATTACTGGCGTTATATATGTTATTCGTTCGATTCTAACACTAAATTCCAAAAAATAATAATGTAATTGTATAGTGAGATATTCTATTCACTGTATAAGCTAAAATTACAAAAATTTTTAAATACTTCTAAAAAATAGGTATTTCAATTTAAAATTTTTAAAACACATATTTTCCCATTTATTTACGGGTATAATCATATTTTAAATTTGACGTACTCATATCGGCATAGTTTGATTATAATTAGTCTGTGACTCTCAAATCTTTTTAAAAAAATTATTATATTAAAAATCTTCAAATTGACTCAAACTTTTCTTTAAAAAAATTTCAAAAAATTGTTTTATTTTACTAGTCACTTTTCATTTTTTAAATGAGTATTTAAAAACTTAATAGGATCATTAGCTTTAATAAATAAATGTAAAATTTATTGTAATAAAATAAAATTTCTGTATTTTTTGGAAGCAAATATTTAATCACAGTAATTATGCAATGAAATATTTTATTTCTAAAAATACATATATTTATATTGTTAATTCAGAATGGGGTCTTATTAACATAAAAATTAAAATTTCTATTTTACAACAAATAATGCAGTGAGTTTTACTATCAATAATTTCCAAAGTAATATCTAAGTAATCTATTTATTTTTATTGGTTTGAATTAAAATCAAATAAAAAGTATAAAAAGAGAGAGAGATAATTTAGGTTTAGATTCATTGTTTTTATTATAATTAAATTATTAAAGATAATGAAGTTGTCAATATATATATATATATATATATCAGTTAATAAAAATGTAAATAGATGTTACCTAGTTCCACTGTTGTTCGGTAGATGCCCTATCTTATGTAATGTTTCTTTTTTGAAAATTAATTTTCCTTAGAGTTGCTGAACAAAGCTTTGATGGGACTAAATTTAAAATTCCACATACCTCTTTTCCTCTTTGATATTAGCTTGATTAGTATTTTTATCACAATATTTAAATAAGTTTGTCAATTCATAATTTCAAAATTTCATAATATGGATAAATAAGTAAATAATAATTTTTGAACCATTAATTTTAAACTCTTCTCATACTCAATATAATAAGCATAATTGTTATTTAGTGCAAATTACTTTGAATATTTGTAATCTGACTATATAACTTTTGCAATCTGACTGACACGCATTGACATATTTCTGTAATTTACTTCATGTTAGCTCCCATTGATTTTTATTACACCTTTGTTTTAAGTATTTCTTACATAGGAACATTTCTTTGGATTATAAATTTTCTAAATTTGTTGAATTGTTTGTTTTTTTTTCCTTAACAATGCACAAAAAGAAAATTACTCTATAAGTAACTGGCTGTATTCGTCCTGTATTACTTACATTTGCATACAAATGCATATAAAAATAAATTTATATTTTTGAGAGATCAGAATTTCAAATAATGGTCGATAGATACCTCATGATGAAAAATGTTTTATTCATTTTTGATTTTAAACTGAATATGTCTCTTGCTTCACATATGTTTTGGAAAAGAATAAATCGCTAACTCTCCGTTCAACTACGCCAAAATTTCAGGCGAGTAAGAATTGAAACCATATAGAATTTTAGATTTTTAATGCAAATAAAGGGATGGAGTAGATACTACTGTAGCGATTAGGAAAGCCTACTTCCCCCGTCAACAGCAATTAAAGCATTTCTACGATTTTAGTTGATTCTAACAATTCCACTTATAGATTCTGCAAATCAGAATTACCATAAATTAAAATACATAAAATATAGACGAAGGAATCTGCAGCAGGCACAAGTAGATCGTAGATTAGAGTGTTGAGAAAGAAAGAAGGAAGGTTGATCGATAGAAGTCCAAAAAAGATAATGGACAAGAGATTGTACAATACATGGCATTGATGCGGATTCGATCCTAACTCAAACCCACCTAAAGAAATATACGCATAAGCACGAGGGGGGTTCAAAAAGTATTTGAAGAAACATGGCATCATTGAGGTAAGTTGTGGATACCATTAAGTGCTATCATCTGTGCTAAACGGAGCTGAAACAAATGTGGCATTAATTCATAAATTAGTTTTGATTAGTAGTCATTTGCTATCAAAATTTGACTCCTGCCGTGTCGAGTTGTCAACATCATTTTGCTTCGAGTTGTCATCGCCGGTGAGACCTGGATTCATCGCTATGCCACAAAAATCAAGCAAACATTAAAACGTTGAATTGCTTTAGTTGAATCTCTTCAAAAAAAAAAAAAAGGTGAAGATGGTCCCATTGCCCGGAAAAGTTATGACGAAAACTTTTTGAGGAACGAAAGGCGTTATGGTCATGAATACGAGTAACTGAGATTTAGAAAGCTATCTAGTGAGTCATGATGCTTACTAAGAACAAACCATTCTCCATGCTATGAACACCATCTCTTTGGATTTCGAAGGTCTTATCGAATAACCCTCATAGCCCTAGATACTTTTTAGTTGAAGATGCATGAAGGTTTGCTCCAACAGGCGTAATAAATATCGTTAGTGTTGATTTTTCCATCAAGAGAATAAACGAAAACTGAAATAACATTAATCTGCCTGGTTATTCATCGAACTTTATTTATTAGTGGTGACATTATTAAATGAAAGTAACGGACTCATGACATCCCATTGCTGATAAATTGTTACCGCGTATATATAAAAAACGGAACTTTATTTTTTTTTTGTGTGTGTGTGAATATAGGAGACGGTTTGCCTCTTTATTCTACAATATAATTCGCCAATCTACAATACATGCATTTGTTGTTTTTATGAATAGAAATTCTTCACTTACAGTTTGAACGAACCATGCTAAATATGCTTTTTTGAAAGAAATGGAGGAAAATGGGATTCGAACTTCAAAAATACTGTGATTAAAAATATCCGAGTAACAATAAAGGAGAAATTGGTTATTCGCAGTAGGTGAAAAACACAAAAACATCAGAACACCTGAAAGATGAAGATGCAAAGGATACGGTCTAAAGAGAGGTTGACAAACGGATCTTATTTAGCTTATATAAAATAGTTCTTATTTAGTTTTTCTTTGACTAGAGTATGTAAATGTGTACTGTAAATTTTGCACGATAGTAAAGAAATATTGTATCAAGAATAATGGAAGCGAAGTTCAAAATAACAAATTCGTAATTAAATATTCTTTTCACCTCTCAAGCTTTTAAATATTTAATATTGTTTATTCAAAAAACAAATTCATGAACTAATAATAAACTTATAATATTAAAATCGAATCATATAAAAAAACAATGAAGACTTTATGTAAAAGAAGATAAAAGTAAATGAAAAAAGAAAAAAGTTTCTATTTTATCCAAGATTTATATTCGAGTTATTAAAGTTATATACGTATTGTTAAAATCAATGTAATACATTGGTGTTTATGCCAACACTGAAAGTTATAAATTCCCCGTTTTTATTTAAGACAATTACATTTACTGCACCTACGCTACTTATATTCTATTTGAAAGTGATTTTTAAATCACATGTAAAGCTCACAGCAATAACTCTTTCTGGTGTTAATAGGAATTTACTCTTGATAAAAAGTATTGGATTTCCACAGTGTTATTTTACATTCAAAATTTTGCAATAGTATATTTATGTTTGAAAATTATGGACATTCTTTTTATCGGAACAATTTAATACAATATTTGATAAAGATTATTCTGTTTCGTTATATGAAACATACTCATGACTAGAAGTATTTTACCTTCAGCGCACTGGCAAACTCCACCATCACATATTGTTCGAAGTAATTCACTATTCTTAGTCGGGCTATAGAACACTGAACATGTTGCGTCTGTAAGAAATAATGATGTGGATTATTATTAAGGTGATAAACCCACATTTCCTAACATCAAATGGAATAACAGTACAAAATATTTAGAATATATTGCTTAAAAATTAATAGTTCATGGTCAATCGATTCATGTTAAGCAGAATTTCTGAAAATCGAGTAATTGCAGAAAAATTTAGTGTAGATAGAATCGTAGGTACAAACCATTTATCTGTATAAAATACAGTGCACGTAACTTGTTTACTGTTTTTAAATTTTCGGCATCAGTTTCAGCAGAAAGTCACTCCCTCGGTTAATCTTGGCTGTGATTTTTCTCTTTTTTTTCTACAGCAGATATCAAACACACGGCGCAACTTGTAATTTTATTCACTTGTCTTACATCATCACATATTTTTAATTACTATTTCCTTCATGATCTATAGTCTAGTACTCGTGCGACTGAGATTCTTAAAGACGTTTATTGGTTGTTAATATTGCATTTAGAAGCAACACTAGAGTTGCTGGCGACGTACCTCGTCATTTAGAGCCATGGTCTAGTGTGTGACGAGTGATTCAAGAAATTTCTAGCTGGATCAAAATAATTCAACATCTTCAATTATTTCGTAAGATATTAATACTCGTATTATTAATACCACTGATGTTACATTCAGACTGAAATATCTAGAATATTCAAAGTATCAACAAATTTCCAAGCATTAGAGATAAAATAATGATAGATAAAAACCAACGTTTTTAAAAACAACGTTTTTACATGGTGGCAAAGTTTATTAAAGAAAATTATCGAAATATTACTTAAAACTGGTCGCAAATATCTAAATATTGCATTGCTAAGCAAATAAGAACGATTCCCTAAATTTTTGAGCTCTAGCTTGATGGGAAGTTGGTTAAAATAATGATAGAAAATTTGATGATACACTGATGCACACACAGACACACCAAATGAAATACATAAAAACGTTAAAACTATCTAAAATTAATTAATTCATGCGGTAAATTAAATGGTTGGAATGCAGTTTAGCCCAACCACCCTCGGCAACAAGAATTATTTGGCGGTATTTTGCCAAATGTGACTACCCTGGTCCGTTTAATGGACTTAAAGTTCAGCCAAAAAAAATCACCAAGTTTGGTGCCAATTTTTGAAATCGTGCTAAGTGGTTGGGCTAAACTGCATTATTAATGAAAATATTAGTTAAAATTTGTCGCAAATGTCTAAATATTGCACTGTTAAGCGAGTAAGAACGATTCCCAAAGTTTCAGAGCTCTAGCTGATGGGAAGTTGGATAAATTAACGATCGAAAATTTGATGACACACATACACACCAAGTAAAATACATAAAAACGTTTTAAAAAAAGATCTGGATACTACTTGATTTAGCATATGAGCTTTTAACAAATTAAACAGCGTGTCAATATTTTGCCATGTTTGGAGAACAATATAACATAAGAATGGCAATTTTCGTATCGCATGAATCTATTTACGTTTGTTGAAAGGAAGCCATAATTTGAAAGTAATATATAGTTAATTATATTACAATTAAATTAAATATTTATAAATTTTAGACTTTACGTTTCTATATTTTGCGTTATTTTGTTTATTATTTAAAAAATAAATATTAATTAATTTTCTTTTTTTTTTTTTTTGAGAAAGACCAGTTGAATAACTCATAAAAAAAAGAGAGATTCATGTACTAATTCTAATCTCAGATTTCTTACCTGGATCATAATAGTCATAAACTTTTATAACACTTCTCTGTGTGTTTCCCACATTATAATCTTTATGTACATGGAAATGGAAACAATAATTTTCTTTGGTTGGAACCTAATTTAAAGATTAAATAAGGTATATAAATTTACACACAATAAACCAAAAAAAGAAACATATGAATCATTTTAAGTTTAAAAAAAGCAAATGTGAATGTGTTATAAAAGTTATGAGTGGTGCTGAACAATATTCACATTTAGAATTAAAAAAAATCATTAAATTTACTAGCGTCATAATGTAAATTAAAATTTAATATTCGAACGGCGAAGTTAAATATTAAATTTCAATGTCTAATTTACTGGTGTTCAATACTAATAAAATTAGTGTATTTAGTCGAATTTCTCAAAACGTACTAAAGCCAAGGTAAAACTATTGTTTCCCAATAGATGCAAATTTAACAGTCGATTATGTAAGCGTACACATGCGTGTGGACTGTGCATTTAGAGAAAAATACTGTGAATCACACGCGTCGAACTCGGGGCTTCGCTTGTTCGCACACCTTGTCAGCATAGATCTTATCTTGTGAAGAATTTTTGGAAAGTTAAGATATTCGTGGATAGATGAGCCAGCCAAATCTACAGATCTTAATCCTAAAGCATATGAGAGGTGCTCGCGAGAGGCATCGAAAGTTAGCTTCGAATAATTTTAAATTCTAATTATATCAATTTCCATCATAAATTGAAGTTGCCAAACTCCTCCTCTAAAACATATTTCTAAATGTGCCCCTAGCTTTATAACAGAGAGATCTCTGGTTCCTCGTCTAAAAAGTTGTATTCAAAATTAATTATCTATCTAGAGAACCTAGTTACAGAAACAGTTTTTCATAATTAATTTAAAACAATGCAAAATACATATATATCCTTCAAACAATGCTTTGTTTAAAACTACTTTGCTTAAAATAAAAGTTAAAATAATTTGAACAGTTCCATATGTTGCAGAAAAAGTTATATCATTTCATAAAATAAATTTACATTAATGTTTCCCCTGAGATTTAATTCTTGAGTACCTGTAAACGAATAATTAAAGTGGCATTTTTGTTTTTAAAAGTCTGGTTTTTTTTTATACAAAATTTGGTAAAGCTTACTGTACCTTTTTCAAGTAGAAGACAATTCCTTTGCTTGATGTTTCATACCGTTCAATCTCATGTTTTTTATCATCTTGCAACTAAATACAAAAATTTCATTCGTATAAATAAAAGTGCTTTTCATGCATATTAAAAATATCTATAACAAAAATATCTTTCAAATGCATATTAAAAATATCTATAACACAGAACATTGCATTTTAAAAATTATTAAAATGACATTTTATATTTTCAGTTCAAGTAAAATCATACGATCTCATTATCAACAAGCATTTAAAACAATGTATTACTTGACAAACAAAGAAATTTCTGAAAATACTAATAAAAATACCTTTTATTTTTATATCGTTGAGCTACATGACAATATGAATAGATTTGTCAAAAGAAATTTAATACATTAAAATTCAAATTTAATGCGTAACACGTAATTCAGCGCATTCAATACTCAGTCTTAATTTATTGAAATTTGATTTCAGTATGAGACTGCAACTTAGTTCAAAAGTGATAAATCATCAAATAAAACTCTTGAAGAAGATCCTTACTTCTTTGAGGTCATCTTCGTTTGGAATAAATCCTGTAAATATTCCAGCATCAACAATACTCATTCCAGTAGTTTTATTTCCTAAGTACCTAAAATGTGAGCAATCAAAATTAATAATTCATAATTTAAAATACATTTTTTTGAGTTTACTATGATTTAAAACACTGGAAAAATACGTTGGTCCTATTAAAGTATACATTTTACTCACGTATCCTATTAACGGAAAATTTAAAATGAATTTTATGTTTCAAAAACATTTACTTCGGATCAGCTTTTCAAGTTCAATAAGAAAGACCTTTGGATTTATATGAATTACGAAATTTTTTCTTGAAAGGTGACGGAGTAAGAAACACCCAGAAGCATGTTGGTTTAGAAGATTTAATTCATTTTCAATCATTAAAAAAATTTCCTTTATTCGAAAATTGTTAAAAGTGGGAAGAAACTCTTTTGGCAATGTCATTTCACATTTCAAACGAATAATAACGATAGTATAAATTACATTTAAACAAATGACGCATAACTTAAAAATAGTTTTTTTCTTATCATTTTATAAATATTAAAACAAATATATATTTAAATCTGCATATTAATAATTCATTTATAGTAAACATTTTTAATTAAACAAAATTATATTTTAGTTTATATACCAACATCTATATCCAAAACCGAAATGGTACTAGATTTTCCTTTATTTAATTTTTTCTGAAGCGATTATAAATATTTTATTTGACTCAGAACTAATATGCATTATCTCTGATATTCTCTTCTCCGTGCTTTCTTTGTCCTTTGAGAGGTTTACTGGACGAAAACAAATTGAGAAAATGAAATCTGGAATAAAATGATTCACTCTCTCCACGTCCTCATCATTTACCCACTTGATCTATTTTCAAGGAACGGAATTAAAGGAATAAAAATTTTAAAAATACTTTCCGAAAATACTAATTTATTTGAAGTTTCGTTTCATTTATAGTTTTACCAAGTTTAAATATAAAAAAGGATTTTTGATGCCTGAATTTTTTCTTGGTGAAACATAACGATTTTCATTACAATTAATTGTCAAAAGTTCGCAAAATGGAAAAGATTGTACTATCTCCGAAATGTTCGGTAGAAATTTTGTGCATTTCTTTCTTTCTCAACGAGTCATATAATGCTAAAAAAAAATTAAAACTAAAAATAAAAAGGGCACCGATTATATTAACAAAATTGTATCTTCTCGCTCCAATGAGATGATTATCAGTGGTGAAAGCAAAATTCCAAGATAAAGTAGAAAATATTGCTTATTTTAGTTTTATATTTTGAAAAAAAATTTCATACCTTGGAAGTTGGCCAAAGGCGAAGGCACAACGCTTAGACTACATATTTATTCTTCAATATTTCTCACACGAGAAGTTTTGCGAATTAGCTTAAATCATTTTATTCAAGGTCTTATAACATTTATTAAGCCATCATTTACTGCCTTCAGCAACCAATCGGCTACAATGGATCCTAATTTTGCATAACTGAGAACTGAAAGATGAGTGTCTATTTCTTTCTACCACGTATCCTCAAATTTATCACATTTTATGCTGCATGTACTAAGTACAGAATAGTTGCGTTATGATACATACATTTATTAATAAATATTTATTCCTAAAATAGCTTCCACATACACAAATCGAACGTAATTCAGTAAGCCAAAACTCGTCCCTTCGGTAAGAAGTTTGCTTTATCAACAAGATAACAGTGATGTGTCAAGAAAGAAAAACATCCGTATTAAATTACACCACTTCTTATAATACATGCGCACATCAGTCAAGAATCTTTCAACGTAAAGAATCTTCATGCCTCAGATTCATTTAGCAACCAAACATTATACATATATATATATATATATATATATAAATGATTTGTTGGAATCATTATCACATGATTAAGTACTGAATTAAAATTGTTGCAAACAATACAAACAAAATTACTAATTTTGTCACAAAAACAAGTACATGGAATAAAGAGAATTCGAATGTAAATTTAGTTTACCTAACACAAATTGTGATTTTCATGATTACTTTGCTATTTTCTTGACCAGCTTGTCTCTTGGCTCTTTTAGGTGCTATAAATAAATAAATCATGTGACACTTTAAGATTTTCCATGTCTACATAAAGTAATACCAGATGTAGAACAAAACTGTTAAGACTCTATGTGATAGAAATTACATAAAATTATAAAATTTTCGTTTTAAATGAGAAATTAAATTAAGTAGAGATCATTCGCGGAAAAACACAAATAAAAATTTTAAAAATAGCTATGCATACAAATGATTACATCTAATCGACAAGAATTCATTTAACATATAATTCCCCAAACTTAACTGGTTCAATACAATTGATGTACAGCAATGTAATTTAAAACAGGTTATTTTCCGAAATATCAAAGAATGATAATAGCTCAAAAGTTAGTATCGATTGGTAAACGGACACAAAAAATAAGCCTTTCATTTTTAGAAGTGTATTTATCTGAAAATAAAAAAAGATAGAAAAATTTAGAAGATGATTGATACCACGCCCGCCCCAACCGGGGTCAACCTTTGGCAAGTGGAACTGAGTCATCAGAAAGAGAATTTAAACTTTGATTGTACATAAAATACCAAAGAATATTCCTCCCTAAGTTGTTCGTATCATATCCAACACTAGGGGAATATCTCAGCATATTGACTCAACTGCCGTCACAATTTTTCTTCTATATTCTTGTTCAAACACAGTTACAAAGTTGAGCTCAGTTTGAAACGGTCTCGGGCCGTTTTGTATGATCGAGTGATACACAATGTATTTCTAAACAGAAAACTACTAAAGAGCGCGGATGTACACTACTAGACGCGGGAAGAGAATGCGATGTGCAGATCGGGCGAAACAGCAGCGGCCTGTCTATCTTATTGCAAGCCTAACATATTTAACCTAGAAGCGTATAGTTTGAGAAAAACTTACTGTTCTGGGTCACTTGATGTCTAATAATTTAGCACCAGCATTGTGTAGTAACTGCTGGACAGTTTTTAAATATATTTCGCACAAATTCATTCCATTCAATGCAATATAAATTCCTTTAATTTATTGCTGAATGTTCTTGATTTACCTAACTGGGCTCGGGAGAATTAGTTGTTTCCCGTGACTCGAGAGATAAGTAGTGGTATTTGAAGTGAGAATTTTAATTAAAGTTAAAAAAGCCCAATATTAAAAAGGATATAAATCTAATTCATGATGCACACACACACACATATATATATATATACATGCTTATATACGTGTGTGTCCACACGGAAAATTCAGATGTGCTTCCTCTTGCACAGCATAAAGTTGCCGTCTACACACAGACCTTAAATTTCGGTAGTGCTGTTAATAAGTTTCGTGCTGTAAGTTTCCTTTTTTTATACTCAAATATAAATTATTACTTTGAATTGCATTGAATAACATGCATTTGAATGATGGTCAATGTGCTGTCCTACTTCTGAGTGATTCTTCAGAAAAACAAAAGACGTGTTTCTCTGGACCAATTTATTGTGTCCAAATCAGCATGTTAATTAATTATATGCTAAGAATATAAACAAGAGAACAAACACCCAAATCAGAATTCCCTAGTGTTACTAAAGAAGTAGACTCTCCTTTTTCTGAAGTCGTACTTTCTTGAAGTCTCCATTCCCTTTGAACAACAAAATTGAAACAATCAATGTTTGAAACAATCAAACATCTGTGCTAACAATATTCACGACAAAGCTAAAATGCAAAACTGAACACACATCATGTTTTTACAACGTTTTTCTGAATTTCACTTGGTGTGTGTGTGTGTCATCAAATTTTCGATCGTTAATTTAACCAACTTTCCATCAAGCTAGAGCTTTGAAATTTTGGAAATCGTTCGTACTCGCCTAACAATGCAATATTTAGACGTTTGCGGCAAGTTTTAACTCATATTTTTTTTAAATAATGCAGTTTAGCCCAATCACTTGGCGCAATTTGAATAATTGCCAAACTTGGCGAAATATTTTTTTTTTTTTTTTTGGCTGAATGTTAAGTCCGTTTCGCGGACCAATTTAGCAACATTTGGCAAAATACCGCCAAATAATTCCTGTCTCCAAGAGTGGTTTGACTAAACTGTATTCCAACCATTTAATTTACCGGATTAATTAATTTTAGTTGGTTTTAACGTTGTTATGTATTTCACTTGGTGTGTGTCTGTATGTATGTGTACCAGTGTGTCATCAAATTGTCTATTGTTAATTTTACCAACTTCCCATCAAGCTAGAGCTCTGAAATTTTGGGAACCGTTCTTATTTGCTTAACAATGCAATATTTAGATATTTGCGATCAGTTTTAACTAATATTTTAATAATTTTTTTAATAAACTTTGCCACCATATAAAAACGTTGTTTTTAAAAACGTTGGTTTTTATTTCGAATTATTTTCTATTAGTTCTACATAATAAAGCATGATCTTACATTTAATTCTATATTTCTTTTTAATGAACCTCACAAAAATAAGGTAACTGGATCTGAATGGATCGATCCTATTTTCATTTAAATGGGTAAAAATACTGTGGTTCGTAAATGTTTTCACTTGGGAAACGAGCATCGAAACGAATTAAGTTCAAGATCCGAGGTATGACTGTATCTAAGGTACTTCATTTTATAAATAAGAAATGAGGTTGATATTTCAATTTTTTTTTTTTAAATATAAAATAAAAATTCAGTAATATTCATACGTTGAGCAACCAGTGATGCTTTCTGTGGTACTCTGTTCCTCGGGTCTAAATCCAAAATAGGATAATCATCTTCTGGTGGCTCATCTACCAAAAAAAAGAACAAGAAATTAATTTCAGAATTGAAAATAATTATACAGTATAATCATTCGACTGCCTCCTTAAGAAATATTCTATTTTTAAGGACCAAAGACTCACAAAGGGGCAGAAATCTATCAAGACTTTTTTATATATAAAAAGAAAGATTTGTTTAGTTACAATAATTATAAATTTACAAATATTCTCAACAAATAGTTTTTTAATCATTGCAAAATCGTAACATACATGGAAATAGGATTTCTATTTTATTTTAAGACTGCAAAATGTGTTAAAATTCGATTTTACGAACAGAGAATTATATTCGAAAGAGTACTGATTAGTTTGTGTCTTTCTTAGAAATAAGTCATTTTAGAAGAAATTTCTGTTATGTTCATTAATGATTATCCGGTTAGTTACTGCACTTTACGATGTGTTAGTAACTTACATCAGCACGTATAAATATGCACATGCAAATTTGTTTCAGATGTAGTTCTTTCTATTTTATATCTGCCTCGTAAATAAACAAAATAATGCATTCTAGTTAAATCCAATTTGATAAATACATAAGAAAATATAGAATGTTTACGTATATCTATTATTTGAAAAAATTCGGTTATCATCCACAAACTTTCATTTCCAATTTTTGAACATCTAGAGGACTTAAAGAATTAGAGGAAATATAATGGATGGTATGACAACAATTTTGAATTACCAAAAAGATCTCAAAATAGAATTATTTAGAAATTTCTTATTTGCTAAATTTTTATTTGTTAATAAAAATGATAGAAATTTTTCCACGTACTATAAAAAGAGATTTTTTTTACACAACATTTTAAAATATTTATAAGAAGCTATCGACTTTTATAACTGCAAAGAGTTTAGTTTTTTCTGTTTTCCTGAATTTTTATATTTGAATTCGGGGTATTGAAATTGTACTTCTGGTAACACACGAATAATTTGCCTCTCAAAATATCTGGCAAGAAAAGAAAAAGAACATTTCCCCCCAAATTTTCTTACCGTAATTAAAGTACAAAATACACTTTAACACGCTTAGGAATTTAATAACTATTTATGATTAAAACCAAAAAAATATAAGCAATAAAAAGGATATTTACCAAGTTTTTCAGCAGCACCTCTTATAAGATCATCAGGAAAACGTTCAAATAAATCTTTTCCTTTAAAATTGACAACTGGTGGTACAGCTTTTCTCTCTTTTTTCAATTCTGTCACATTAACAGTAACTTCAAACTGAAAAAATATCAAGTTTCGTTCAAATAATTAATGTTATATTTCTATATAAAAACATTCTTTTTAAATTTTAAATTAAAAAAAAAAAACATCTAAAAGCAGTATTCAGGATGCTAAGTTATATAGCAATATAATTTATTTATTAATAGTCGTCTACGTGATGACGAATGTTTTAAAATTTATAATGAGACAACATAATTTCCATTACATAGTTACATTACCAGAGTTTCACTGAAAAGTACTGTTACTATGGCCATTGAATTTATTTGTTACCCGGTTCTTAAAATTTCTCTTAAAACTGAAAGCTACCTGTGTCCTTCATGTAATGCATTTTTTTTTATTCCCAGAAGTCTCTGATGTGCTGAGAACAAAAGATGTCAATCCCCCTCCACCTAAACATACATGGAGACGAGGTTGAAGCAGCGAGGTGTCATTGCACGCAACCTTGCAATTTGCGATGTTCACCTTTTCTCAAAAAGAAAACAGCATCTTAAGGTATATCACTATCGTTCAGACTCTGAAGTGAAAACTGCCATTACGGTCTGATGTCGACAATCACCACCGGAACACTTCTCCGACGGGTTTGCCATACTTGTCACGCGTTGCTGTCAATGCATCGAAAGAGAAGGGAAATACTTTGGAAAGTTAATAATGCATTGCAAAAAGAATACATTTATTCAAGAACAGCAAGAATTAGGAATGTCGGGAGACAAATTAGCACCTTTGATGACGCATTAGAATGGCGAAAATTCATATGCCGGCGTAGCTCTGAAACGTCGGTCAATTATCATACGTTATATGCTTTATTTTAGTGCGGTATCTAAAGGAGCCCACCAGCGCGTCCGTGGAAGTGAATGTGCTAAAATATTATGACCATGGAGTCATACTTTTCAATCAAGCCTCGTGTAGTATATTCATCCCAGGTAAATGAAACAGTGTTGTTTCTTCTTGAATCAGAGTATAAGGAAAATAATTCTATAAATTAATTTTCGTGAAAGCTCATTTAATACAATTTAAGAAAATTACCGAAAGAAATTATGAAAGATTTTTAAAGAAAAAAACAGTTCCTTTACCAAGTAACAGATTATTGAAATGTTATTTAACCATGTAGTGATCTACAAAAATCCAACAAAATATTTATGATATATATATATATATATATATATATATATATTTTTTAATTTTTTTTTCAAGATAATTCTATGTTTTCCCCATCGGGGTTAAGGGCTCAAATAAGTAAACAGGGTTTTATAAACGCTACATCAAGGATTATACAAAGGGAGAGTAAACAATATCTCTCAAAATTTCTGATGGGATTGTAAAAAGGCTTTAGCATACAATTCCTAATTTTCAGCAACTTCATTGAGTATGAATGATAACTGGGAATATTAAGATTTTGTTATTTCCTCTCGAACTCTACTGTTTATTTAAGACATCTTTTGAAGCAATTACAACAAGATAATAATTGGATGTGATTTTTTTTTTTTGCGAGGAATACTTTAAATCAGTGATGGACGAGCCTGTTGGGGAGTCAGCCAAGAAAACAGAAGAAGAAAAAATTAGTGGGCCAATGTAATTTATTCTACAATACAAATATTAATATTATAATACAAATATCAATTAGATGAATGAAACTGCAACTGCACTTTTAAAAGCTCGTTAAATTCAAGTTCAAAATGCGATGTACTAATGCTGAGAAGAGACACTAAATGCTCCTTTGTCAACCTATTAATAATAGAATTCTTCCTAAGATATATCATCAAAAAATACTTGTCAAATGGTAGTGTTTCAGTTAGAGAAGGATGTTTTTTTTAGATACCTTATCTGATGTCACGCGTGATATCTCCCATTTCTCATTTCTGTGATAAGCAAGCGAAGTTCTCAGATCTTAGTCTGATGAACCTTATGCTCCCTACCTTTTGATTCAAAAATATTTTTAAGTCTTTTCTTACAACGCGCGGTAAACCTATTTACTTTTTTTCTTAAAATTTCTTACGAAAACGTAATTTTTTTTTAAAAAAAAAACTGTTTAAAAAAATTGCTATCATATCTCATTTTAAACACAAGACAGTTTTTATATTAGGTACAAACTTAAATATCACTCACCTTGCACACTTTCTCTGGAGGATTGAACACATTATAACGTAGTTTTACTGACAGAGAACCAACTCCGTGACCGACTGTATTAAGGAACAGCATTCCACCAACTTTTTTCACCTTAAAAATTCAAAACATTAAGAGATTTTATACCACTTAATTTATAATTATAATAATATTTTGCTCTTTAAATCAACCTCTACACTGATTTCAAGAATTAAATGAAGAGAAAATTTAGTTTAATATCACTATTTTTCTATTGGTTCTAATGAAACCCAATATTTAAGGGGACTTAGTACCTTGCGAAATCAAAAGTAGAACATTTTGACACACTCTCTCTCTTTTTTCGATTCTTCATAAATCAACAATTTTTGCTCATTTCAATATGAAACTTTACTAGTATGTGTAATAATGTGTATAGTTTAAAATATTGGGTCAAATTTTGCTATTAAATTAATGTATTTTCTTATACAACATGAAATATGAGTACAAAAATTTAAAAAATAAATTAGCTTACCTTACGTTACCCACAAAATAACATTTGAAAGATGTACAGTAGAACCATAATTCTTATACCAAATTAAAGCTAAATAATGACCTTATTCTGTAAACCTCAAATTTTAAATTTATCTTACATTAAAAAAAATTTAAAAATTAAATAAGTTATCAAGTTTGTATTTAGCAATTCTTTTTTCATGTATCATGTTATAAAATTAAATATAATCATCCCATTAACAAAATTGAGGTTCACAGAATAAAGATCTACAAGTACAACACTGATGTAAAATTTTAAAGCTCTACATGCAAAACATTTTTTTTAATCCTGTGGGAAAGTGTGAAAATAACAAACTGAGAAAAAGAGGTTTGTTTACGTTGCATTACATAGAACAAGCCACTTTAGACACTTACATTTTTTGTTGCACAGGCCGTAATAATTGTCGGATTTTGACGCGGTTTGCTTTAAAATGCTCCTAACTGTCAACACTATTTTTTGAAAACAAATTTGAAAAATCGAATTTTTAAAGGTGCAAAGGTACTAAGTCCCCTTAATATGAAGAAAAAAAATAAGAATTTTACGTTTAAAAAAATACGTCTTTATGAAATTTAATGTTCTATAGCTTTAAAATGAACAGAAAATTGATATTTAGATAAACAGTTATTTTCGGACAAAATTCTTATTCGAGCATTAAAAATACAAATAATAGGTAATTTTTCATTAAATTTCATTATACAATATCTTTGATGAATAAATTTCCCTCTTAACCAGCTAAAATATGTAAAATAAAACTTAATTATATAAAATATAAACAAACGAAACAGAAAATATATGAAAAACCTAAATTGCACAATTATTAAAGTTAACTAACAAAAGTGAACATCACAGAAGGGAATGAAAGAAATGAATTTTTAGAAATAAACTTTAAAAATGAAGAAATTTAATAATGTCTTTGAAAACATTATGCTATATTCTTAGAAGTATTGTAATTTTTTTTTCAAGTGTAAATAGATATATTACGACAGAATTTCATGAGAGTTATGTATACTTCATTACATCTCGATTGCACGAGACTGTTGTTTTCATAATTTTGTTTCTAATGCCTGCAGTTGTTTATTCGCTATTGACTTTCTATTGCCATGCTCTAGTTTCATTCAACATTCAAACTCTATCTAATCTTGTATCTAGCTTCAAAGCATGAGCCATCAAAATACTGGATATAAATTTTAAGAAATCACGCGCGCGATTTTCTCAATTAATAATAATAAATACTTCTGACCTCTCTTTTAAATTTCAATTTCTGATGGTATAAATTATTTCCATTGCGATGGCCTATTCTAAAAAAAACTCTGAAATGAAAATTCTTTCGAGAGATATTTTTTGGGGGGAGGAATAAGAACAAGAAGAAAGTGGAATGTAGATTTTATACCTGTTTGGTGGAAAGAAAAGAAAAATCCAATGATATATCCAAATATGAGAGATTAAGCTAAGAATTTAAAAGTGTTTTGCGAGTTTTTTTTATCGCATTGGGCTTCACATAACAAGGTATTGACAATGAACCTCGTTATTTTAATCAACAATTAGACGAAGAGGATAGCAAACTACCCGAAACCCTGGTTTACCTTATTTTTCCGGACTGTTTTTAAACATTAAGTCCGTATTGCAATTAAAGGTGTAACAGCTTTTTTTTTTATTTTTGTAGAAGATTGACATTAATAAAATCGGGATCTGATCCTATGATCTACTATTACAGATATCAGGATCCAGAAATAAGCCTAGCGAGGCCTTATGGGAAGAAAGGATACGGCTTAATAGTGAAAAAATTCCGAACTTGTGCTAAAGATTTAAATATGAGATAATTGAAGTTGTTAAATTTAAAATCCGTTGAAGCTTTAATGCATGTTCAGATGCTGATCTAATATTCGAATGTGAATCAGAATGCAGAGTTCTATAGCCTGAACTTTCATTTTTTTCTCTAAATAGCCTTATTCTAATTAAATAAATTTTCGAGATATTATAATGTTCTTCTTTGATCTTTTTAGTAGTTTATTTAATATCTATTTCAATTCATTTGAATTCAAAACACTTCGGGTACGCTTTATCAATTTTCCCTTACGATGATTCATGAAACCTGTTTGCTGGTTCCCAAAAATTTCTCTTGAAAGGGTTTAAATACTATTCAGTTATCTTAATTACAACTCGGTGTTCCTAAAATCTGTAAAAAATAATCGAATGATCTCTTCTTTCATTTAGAGATTTTGATAATTTGTTTCATTTTTGTAATAATCTTCAAAATAAACATATGAATCTATTTTATTAGTCTATTTTCTCTTATATCAGATTTTAAACATTGATATTGGTAAACCCTTACTGGGATAATCACTGTTTAGAATTTATAGGGCTAATTTTTCTTTTATTTTTATTAACCACATAAGCAGCTTTTGTTAAAATATAATTCACTTACTTTAATATTTTGTAAGACATGTGAATTTTTCTCATCAAATTTTAGAACTTCCGTGAAAGCCATATCGTTATTAGAAGTTATGTTGGTTACTAAATTCATTACAGGCATTTGTGCTCTAATTGCATATTCTGAGAGAGCCTGTAGTCCAATTACGGTGTCCTGAAAAACAAATTAACATTTTGAAAATTATATAAAAATTTTCAAAGGACTATTGTGAATAAATTTAAGAAATTTTAATCATATAAAATTTCGCTAAAGGTTATTGCATTTTACGAAAAATGACATGCAAAAAAAAAAAACATTAAATTGTACGATATATAATGCATATTTTTAAATAAATATTTTGAAATTATACAGGAATCTCAAAAAATAAATAAATAAATGAATAAACTATAAAATAACTAAACTATAAAATCATGAATATAAAAGCAATCATTATGATGTTTAAGTTACGAATTATCAAACTTGTTAGTTATAATTGTAACGCATCGAAAGCATAAAATTGTTCAGGAAATAAAAGTTATTTTCATAAATTATGCTAAACGCAAAATGATAACTTTAATACATGAAATATAAAAATATTTAAATAAAAACAAGAAAAAATAATTTCTTAACAATGTGTTTAAGATTCACGTTTTATCAATAATATAACGATATATAGAAACGATGGGTATTTTTCAAATAATGCACTGATTAACTTACTAATTGCTCATAGAGAAGCAATGCTTCTATGTTGATTTATCTATCATGAATAAAACTAGATGGATTTGCTCTAAAATTTAAAAAAAAAAATGAAATAATCTAAATCAAATGTTTGTTAAATCTGCTTTAAATTTTGCATTAGTTGTTCAACCTACCATGCCATGAAATGAACTAGATTTGAAGAATGCAACAGAAGATATATGAAATTAAAACTGTCTTTGCGGAGTTACAAATTTACCTATTTCTGAATAAATTCCAAGTACACTCAGAAACATAGAAAATATCGCACCATGAAGGTAGCTACAATAGCGAAACGTTGCAGACTAGTTGAATGATATCCGATATGAAAATGATCCAAGTTTTGACTGCTGCCGCGACGAGTTGTCATACTGAGTTGATTTCTCAACGTTGAAGAGACATGGATTCATCATCATACACCGGAAATAAATCAACAATCAAGCCACAGGTTCCTTCCGGTGAATCTGCAACACATACGGCGCAGTGGTCTCATTAACCAAAAAAAGTTATAGGGACGATTTTTTGGGATGCTAGAGTATCATTCTCACGGACTTCTCGCAAATAGAAGAAACGATCAATATGCAATTTTTAAGCCCTATAATTTGTTACAACCTAATGCTCTATTTACATTCTTAACACGTGTACATTTTGAGCTTTTCCCTGATAGCTTATGTGTTACCCTGAGAGAAGCATAGATGTTTCATGACAGGCTATAATAATAGACGTAATAATGAAAACACAAAAAACTAATACAATATTTTTTCAACAATTTTACGTTGTCATAAAAAGGGGATGTTTCATGATAGATTCGATTTAATAGATATGTTACTTGTTGTAGCTTATATCACTTTGCTGGACAGTATCATCATAGCAAGTCCATGAACCCGTAAATTACGAGTAATGGCAAGGATTTGAGGGTTGGGGTTTCATTAGATCCGAGGATCCTAGGCTCCAGAGGAAGAAGTCTGACTTTTGTCTTAACAGATGGCAACACTATCGCAGATATTCCTGAATTTAGACCCAGATCAGGGTCCGTATTTAGAAGATATACTCGATAGAACGAAAGAGTGACTAACTAATTTAAAAAAAATACATTTTATTTACCTGAGTTGATTTGAACGAACCAGATTGTAATCTCTGGTTATTGAGCCAATTAACAATGGAATTACTTCTTTCCATGTCATTTGACATCAATTGGTTCAGAAGAGCATAACTAGTGGCCTCGATGTCCTGAGCTGAGTTGTCTACTCCCCAGTGCATTGTATTTGTACCTAAAATAGTATGAAAAGGTAAGTATTTATAAGCATTAATGTATAAAAAGTGCATGTAAGACATCTGATATGATTGACTCGAACAAATCAGCTTTTACAAAATAAATTTGTTGGTCTGACCATTTCAATCCGATGTATAGTCGCTTAAAAAAATATGGGTCCATTAATTTCCGCAATTTTCATCAAAGCGTTACAAAAATGGTATCTTTCTTGATCCTTCAAAGGAAACTAAATTCTGATGCTAAAAGATTATTTTATTAAAATTATTCGGCATCTAAAACAGAATTTTCTCATTAGCGACACCGTTTCTTTCCCATGTATCTGATTTCGCATATTAAAATAGGCCCAAATTTCGAGTTGAGTGAAATTCTTAACAATTTTTAGAAGGAGTTTAAAAAATGGATCCCCTAATACAAAATTACTGCCTATAATATTCGACCATAAAATTCCATGTACCCAACACTTTTCGAAGTTTCTTCACAAATAGAAAAATAGTTTTTTTTTTTTTTTCCAATTGTAATAACAAATACAAATACTGCAAAAGTATCAACGAAATTCTCTCCAATATTTCAAAAAATAATCAATTTTGATTTTATGAACGGACATCACGGAGTTTTAAGGGGCCGTACACTAATGTATAGTTTTTAATTCTCAATCAATTTATCACGGGCAGTGTTAAAAATGAGAGAAATAATAAATGTTCCAATTTTTGGCCCTTTCACAATTTTTTTTTCTAATATCTCTTGAACTTACTATCGGATTTGAATGAAATTTGGAAATTTGATTATTTAGACCATTATCTAATTCATTAAAAAGGGATTTCGTTTTGGAAAATTATTTTTTTAGAAAATTACTATACTGATTAAGTCAATTACTTCATTCTTCAACATAATTTAGTTCCCTTTAAGTTCTTAATACCAATACCCTGATTCTAATTTTATCCAGTTGCAACGAGATTTACAAAAGTTTTCAAAAGTGTCCCATGTTTTTGACGATCGTATCTTAATATTTCATAAGCATTGATATATGTTATTGAACAGAGACTGAGTATTTTTAAATAAACCATTTATACCTCGTAGCTTTTAGTGCCAACGTTGCCTTCTTATCACGAGTTTAAATTAGGGCAACACCTTAAGGCCATTAATTTACCAATCGAATTAGAAGTAATGGGAAATAATGATTGTACAGATTTTCTTTTTATGTATATAACAAATATGTCTAAAAATATATACTGTTGGTTGAACATCAAGACTTTTACTTAAAAATATTTCGTAAATGACTTTGATATATATATGGATTACTAACGAAAATTTAAAAATCCTTTTCCTTAAGTAGATAATAACTGTAACTTCTGCATGTTACCTCTTGCGATGCGTTTGCAGAACCCAATTATTCGCTTTATTGCATTCATAATTTATTATGAACTGCTTGATGTGGTACTCGCTTCTCAATATTGGTACATGTCAGAGAGATCCAATTAGATATAACGTTGTGACATTGGCCGATTCACGGTTTCTCTTCACAAACCTTGGGGACTTTTTATTAAGATTGATTGCTTTGGCTAAACAACCTTTGCCCAACCAAAAATGAAACGTGAATATGTAGATAGAAAGCAGGTAGAAATGAAGTGAAGCGGGAGAGTTAGGAAATATATAAACTCCGACTGAAAGTCGCGATAGAGAGGTTGAAGGAGAAGTTGAAATAGGTGGAAAGAGGCTGAAGGAGAAAGTATAGAGAGGTTGAAGGAGGAGTTGAAAGAGGTGGAAAGAGAGGTTGAAGGAGGAGTTGAAAGAGGTGGAAAGAGAGGTTGAAGTAGGTGATTAGAGTAAAAGCGGAGTGATTCAAGAGATTCAGTTATTCCAGTGTGCTACAACTGATCCAGAATCCGAATTGCAGTCGAGGAAGGATTAGTGGTAAGAGTCTGTTAGATTATTATTGGTGGGTTGATTTAAGGTAGTAAAATCCCTTCCTCGGGAGAGGATTAATAATTGTTGTTATATTAACTAGAAGTTAATAAATTCTGTTATTATTGTTCTAGTGTCTCTTTGATTGACTAATTGAATCTTAGTGTTTAATAATTGAATTTAGTTATGGCACAAGAGGCTGCCCGGAACGGGCAGCCATTACAACGTAAAAGACTACATCTATCATGACACATATATGTTGCCGGTGTAACTTTATCATGAGTTCCTGATTCAATTAGTCGCTCACTGAATCCATGCATTTAAAGTGAATCCATCCACATGGCATACATGCATTTTTTTATCGGTAAGAATATAACCTATTTTTACAATAAGCAATATAAATAAAACTATTCCCAACAAAACTATTATTCTCTTTTTTTGAGTCAATGCCATGCGTAATATCTTAGCTATTGTTGAGAAAAAATATTTATAATGTTTCGACTCTGCCGAAATGTTTTGGTTTGGTTCTATTTATAAAGATAGCGAAACGTTTGATTCATAATATATGAGGGAATAGTCCAGCTGCACTGAAACAGCCCCACCTACAACGCAGATTAGCAGGTAAGATCTCGTAGTGCAGGCATGCAGAAATGCATGTTGGTTTTTTTTCTTCAGAAATTTTCATTAATTAATAAATTAATTTACCCCTTAAAAGGGGCGCTGTGCATTGAAATATTCAGAGGCTATCCTCCCCATATATGATTGAAAATTGAAAATAAAATCGGTACTTTAGATGTGATTACGAATTTCAAGAAAAGAAAATTGAATTGAAATGAGTCCTTGGCTGAAAGTCAAGCCGAAAAGAATTTCATTAGCCTTATTTATCAGTGACAAACCTTCATCATATTTGGACAGGAACATCAGTTTATCATTTGCTGCTTGCTTGAGCACACTGTCACTGAGAGACAAAGCATAAGCAGTTATGGCGACGGCAAGAGGCTCGTTTACGTCTCCTAGATGGTCTTCCAAATACGCAAGAGCTCGTTTCTTGCTTAAATGTAAATTCTGAAAAAAAAAAATTGATGAATTTCAAAAGGGGAAATTCAAAATAATACGAAATAAACCATTAAAAAATTATGAGGTATGACAAATCATGAAAAAGTGTTACTGTAAGGCGTTGTTACATACACAAGATGTTGTAATACGTCGTCTGTATGACATTGTTAGATATATATTGCATATATACAGAGGTTCCCAAATTTGACTACACACCTCTCACACCACTCTCTATTGACCGTTTCAGAATGAAGCAATTTTAAAATTTGTTTTTTTATTATACAGTGAAATCTTGCAATCATACCATTCACTACTGGAATATATTTGCACACAAAAAAAAATTTATCGTATAGATACTTTAAATCGTATAATCGTATCGTATAATCGTACTTTTTTTTAATCGTATAGCCTTCAATTTTCAAAACAATTTTTTCAATCAACTTTGTCTCGTTTTTGAATTATGTTCTTGTTCAATACTTCAATTATCATATATTCTTATGAAATAATTGTTTCATTATATTATACATAATAATATTTACATCTCGCTTTTTCGGGATATTTTGCAATATTTTCATCTAAATCTCAAAGTATGTAGGAAGTAAAATATGACAGTTACATTTATTAAAATTTAAAAACTATTAATAAAATTTATTTTTTACTATACGATTTATATTTCTGAATCATAATATTATTGTTATATAAACATTGTTATTCATCCTAAATTTATCATAATGTCTTAGAACTATAATTGTAATTTTCTTAATAATATTTTCTTCTTTTTATTTGCATCACAGAGCCTTTAATATTAATTAGTTCAGCCATACTTATTATTGCGCAGTATAGGATTCACACAATATTATTTTTCATTTCTTAGAATAACTGAAGTTTCCTTTCTTCTTGAAATTTTCTTTCCACTTTAAATACCTGTTTCATGTTCACTTTAAAAACGACATTTCAGGAATAATAATATTTTGATCATATAACATTTATATAAATATGTACAAGATTTTTAGCAATTTAAGAACGGAAATTTTTTGAGAGTTAAACCTTAATTGTTTACATGTGTTTGCCAAAATATTATCGAATTTAAAAAAAAAATGAGAAACAGAAAATCTATCTACGATATTGAATAAGGGAAATAAAGCTGCATCGAAAACGTAAGTCGAGACGGTATTTTAGGGATAAAAATATTTTTGAGCATATAATTTATATAGATATACATAATTTTCTGTAATTTAAAAACGTAAATTGTTTGATATTTAAGCATTAATTTCTTATAGTTTCGAATAAAAATATCATTACATTTAAACTACTACAATTATATTTAAAAACAAATTTCAAAAACAGGGATTCAATCTATGATACTGAAAATGGAAAAACAAAAGCTGCACAGAAAAAAAGAAAATAATTGTTAATATACTTGAAATCAGTTGATCACGAAAAATAATGCAGCTAGAGAAAAATAAAGTTATTTTTTTGCATGGTTTTCAACAACTTTCTATATCACAAAGAATTTTTATGAAGCACCATTTGACAAATTAAAAATTATCTCATGCAGTTATTTAACGATTGATGTTTCATTTGAAAACTTTTGCATGATTCTCAGCGCAATAATTAAATATTATTTGCTACTTGTGTCTTACTGCGCCTTCAAAAAGTTCAAGTTATTAGTAACTAAATGAGCCTAATCACTATCTACCACTATTAAAAAATTCAGCTTAAGATGTTATTTTTACGTCGAACAAAATTGAATTTTATTACGCTAAATTAGTTACTTTACAATAACAGAAACGGAAACTACCTTGACAACTTAGCGAGATATATGAAATAAACTGGAAAGCCTCATCTGTGTTATAGTTTACCACTTTGACACCTTTGTTCTAAACCATCAATAATTATGAAATGCCAAAGCTCGTCGACACTTGCTAGTCAAAAGACGATACTTAACTGTGATTATAATCGTGTTCAGCAGATTGACAATTGATGAGATATCGAATTCGAAAATGAGTCATGTATGCATTTACACAATCTGTAAGTCTCATATACTAACTCGATTTGTGTGTGATTTGGTGTTCTTATGTTTATAATTACATTAGAAAGTGTTGTAGATATGGTTAGTTAAAGATCACAATGTAGTCTAAACGTGGTAGCAATATTCCACAACATGATGGTAACCTCAAATCTTGATAGTCCGAATAAATTCCATAATAGTAGAAGTAGCCATTTGATGATTATGCCAGCCCCAGAGCTTCACACGGAGGTTATTATTGATATTGGAAAACTACAGAAATCCAGTCTTCTCGCCCTGCCTCTCTGGCGTTACGAAATTCTAACCGTTAATGGCTTATTGTTATTAGAGTCATTAGCAATACTATTTTGGACAACTAATCTTCCTCAGTTAATAGAAGTGATGACGCTAGTTGCTGGCATTTAAGTATCCAAAATTTCTTTTTACATTTTATAAAATATTACCATTTGTAGATTGTAAATGAATTGCAGTATGACTCTTGATGGACTACAAGCTTTTTATTATCTACAGCTTTGTACATTTCTTTCCAAAGGTCACCGTCTCTAAATGTAATTGTTGGATAAAACATGACATTGCATTTTTCCGTAAAATGGACCCAAACGGTACGAACACTTATTGTAGCTTTCGTGCAAGATTGTTGTTAAGTCACCTGTTTTACGAAATGGCACCGACGACAAGCATTAAGATTCCTTTTTCGTTTTCTGGATATAAAAGAAAGAAACAACTTCATACCTCACAGTTGTAATATGATACCATTATTAGTAATTTCACATGTAGATTATAAGTTCAGTTTGAATGATATACCAAAGAATTTAATCATTTGCGTGAATTATACATGCAAATAGAGCTTGAAATTTCGCATGATGCTGTTTTTCTTTATCGTATAGCATTTTCTTCATTACGCATTATTCAAAGGAAATTATCAGACAAAATTTAAAAAAATAAAGTTATTTAAATGTGTTGCCTTTTAATGTAATTGAAAGAAAGTATAAAAAACCTCAGTGGTAAAATTTTAAAAACTGCTTTATAAATCATACCTCTGCGCCACATTTACATTCTTCTAAACTTATTAATACGAAGGCAGTTAGAGGTGTTTTCCCTTGGACACCACCCTGAAAGAAAAAAAAAGAACTTAGTCACCAAAATAATATTTTTTAAGTATACGTGCATCAAAATGATTGCCTTTATTATTACATTCATTAAATATATTAGTTTAGTAAATTTATTCATAATTGAGGATTGTTTAAAAGTTATCAGTTAATTATTTTTTTAAAGAATTTTGATTCAATATCTAGAAGCAAACTAAAAGATATATACTAATTCGAAAGATATTATCTAGTATATCTGAAATTATCAAATATCGTTTCTACTCTTCATAATTATTGGTTTGAAATACGTGCTGAAATAAAATTCTTGTTATAAATTTAAAAATTAAAATTTCAAACAAATTTAAATCGTTAATATGAAAGATTACAAATTCAGAGCAATCATTTTGCATCTTAATTAGAAAAAAAAAAGAAGTTCACTATCAGACATATGATTGCTAAATAACGAGACTGACACTGTATAACATTTTATTTTGATGTGATACATATTTGCTCATTATCATCTTCAATATTATGTCTTCTCTATCTCTACAACGCTCCATATGAATCATCCATTATTCGAAACAGTGCTGGAAGTCTTCTTTCGTCAGCTCCTTCAGAATGCGTATCGCATTCTCTTTCACATATTCAACGGAAACAAATCGTGTTCCTTTTAACGCAGATTTCACCTTAGGAAACAGATAACAGTCGCATGGCGTACGAACTGGTATAACAGGTCAATTGAAAAGTCCCCGGCCTGACACATAGATGGCGCTACTAGAATTAAATCTATATATTTTACAGTTAGCCCTAACCCTCAAAAGATGCGTGTATAAATTTGACAGCTGTCGGATCATTAGTTTGTGAATTATAGCATTTTGAGTGAAGCAACTTTAGTTATTGTGAAAAAAATCTATAAATAGGAATTTTAGCGTGTTGATAAAATATTGCTTTTTGAAGGGAAAAAATACAGTTGAAGCAAACACTTGGCTTGATGCCGAGTTTCCGGACACTGCCCCAGGAAAATCAACCATCAAGGATTGGTATGCTAAGTTTAGACGTGGTGAAATGAGCACCGAAGACGGTGGACGCCCAAAAGAGGTTGTTACCGATGAAAACATTAAAAAAATCCACAAAATGATTTTGATTGACCGTAAATTTAAATTGAATGAAATAACAAATACTCTAAAGATATCAACTGAAAGTGTACATCATATTATTCACGAATATTTGGGTATGAGAAAGCTCTGTGGAAAGTGGGTGCCGCGCGAGCTCACTTTTGACCAAAAACAACGACGAGTTGATGATTCGGAGCAATGTTTGAAGATGATCAAGCGTAATAAACCCGAGTTTTTTCGTCGATATGTGACAATGGAGGAAACATGGCTCCATCATTTCACTTCGAAGTCCAATCGACAGTCATCCGAGTGGACTGCACACGATGAACCCGCTCCAAAGCGTGGGAAAACGCAACAGTCGGCTGGCAAGGTTATGGCGTCTGTATTTTGGGATGCGCATGGAATAATTTTCATTGACTACCTTGAAAAAGGAAGGACCATCAACAGCGACTATTACATAGCGTTATTGGACCGTTTGAAGGACGAAATCGCCGAAAAACGACCGCATTCGAAGAAAAAGAAAGTGTTGCTTCACCAAGACAATGCACCGTGTCACAAGTCAGTGAAAACGATGGCAAAAATCCATGAATTGGGCTTCGAATTGCTTCCTCATCCACCGTATTCTCCAGATCTAGCCCCCAGCGACTATTTCTTGTTCTCAGATCTCAAAAGAATGCTCGCTGGGAAGAAAGTTTCGTCGAATGAAGAGGTGATCGCCAAAACTGAGGCCTATTTTGAAGCAAAGGACAAACCGTACAACAAAAATGGTATCCAAAAGTTGGAAGGTCGCTATAATCAGTGTATCACCTTGAAGGGAATTATGTTGAATAAAAAAAATTAATTTTGCCAAAAAAAATGTGTTTTACTATGGTAGGCCAGGGACTTTTCAATTGACCTGTTAGAAGGCGGAGGGTCTAACACTGGCTGTACTTGGCTAGAAACTCTTCTTGACAGACAATAAAGGAACGACTTGTCTTTCCACAGTTCAGTCCGTCTTTCTCGAATTCTTTCACGGAGTTAAGTAAGAACGTGAAGGTAGTGATGTTGATTAATAGTTTGACCTTCAGAAACCAGTGAGGGTACACAAACTCATGAATATTGGGAAAAAAAAAACAATCATCATTGCTTACAATTTCTATTTGCTTTTTCGAGCTTTTTTAGCTTTTAATGAGAATGAGCTCTTCCTCTGTATGAATTGGCTCTTCGTTTCAGGATCATATTTTAAACCTACGACTCATCACACGTTATTATCCTTTCCAATAAGTTTGGGTCCTTTTCAATGGCATTCTAGGGGTCATTAAAAATATTTTTGTGGGTTTCTTGTTCTTCAAACGTGAAAATTTTAGGCACCATTTTAGTACAAACTTTTTTACATGTTAAAATTGTTACAGAACATTTGCCATATGGATCCATTGTCAATTCTTATAGTTTCAACAATCGCACGAATTTTTAACAGACGGTCAGATCGAAAGAGATAACGGATTTTTTCGATATTGTCATCCGCTTTTGACATGGAAGTGTGACCCGAGCTTGAATAATAGTCACCGTTCATTCGGCCATCTTGAAAACGCTTAATCCACTCAAAAACACAAGCACGCGATAAACATTCATTGTCTGTCATACACTTCTTTCAATAAATTATGAGTTTCAGTAAGGGTATTTTCAAGTTTCGTGTGAAATTTCACAACAATCCATTGCTTTATTGTTACACTTAATCCTCCGTATCCATAACCATGTAAATCAATATATCCTTAGCCTTCGCTGCGACCGAAGGCTACGGCTATAAGGATTAGTTTTCAAAAGCGAGAAGTACTATATTCGAAAGAGAATGTTTCACGATAAACAGCTGTCGGTCTCTAGTGTTTGGCGCATGAATACTTCTACTGTAGAAGCGTCAGTCTTGTTAATAGTTACACCACGTATTTATTATGGTTGTTTGTTCCTAACTTTCTGATTGGGCGAGCTCGTAGGTAGGAAAAGAGATGACATCTTTATTTATTGTTTGTTTTTTATTTGTACGTAATTAAAAGTATATTGATAGTTCAATCGTTTGTTATTCAAATTAATTTATCTCTTCCTGTAGGATAGAGCAGCTATATAATACTAGAATTACTTTAGTAGGAAAAAAAGCTCTCAAATTAAATAAAAATACCATGAATTTAAGCAACACTTCTGAGTTTTCTCATAATTTTATGAAACTTTTCGAAGCTGAAAAATAACTAATTAAAAAGCAAAACTTTTTTAACTACAAAACAATGATTTCCGCGATGAATCTTTGTGGCTGAAAAATTTAGATTAATGCATATTTTCTACGTTAAATATTTGATCAATGGATTTGGTTAGATTGAAAGTGATTCATAAGAGAATTAAAATTTATATTCGAGATCAATCATTGACAGTAAAATGCCTCGTTAAAATTATTTTGAATTTCATTCCTTTGCAATCATAATATTTGCTTCTGACATTAAAATATAATAAGTCGTAATATATATGTTATCGCTTTAAAATGTGAAATTATATCTTCAAAAAATATTGTGATTCAAAAGCTTACCACCATTTCTATGTGATAAACAGGATGATCTTCTACAAAGGATCCATCAGGTTGTTGATGATCTAAGAGCCATTTAACACCACTGCACATCACATGTTCATCAATATGCACTAATTCACTAGCCTGGCAAAAAACCTTAACGACGAAGGCCGTTAACCTTAAAATTTAAATATATGTGAGCATGAATAGACATTCAAAAAAATTACACTGATCATTGAAATATTTTATTACTAATGAGACTTATTGGCATTTCATTTGGGTCCCCCGCGTCGGGTGGATTTGGTTCACCAATGTTAACTCGAATTGACGATGTCATGCAACCATATTTGGCGAAGAATTAATATAATTTGAGTACAAAAATGCTAGACTTCTTTGCAGATATGCTCATGACCGCAGAGTATATTTATTCTTCGAATGTATTCTGTAAGTTCTTGGAATGCAGCAAATTGCTCATATTATCGAAAATTCAAGATTAATTACTTAAGTTTAATGTTTTATTACTAATCAATCTAATGTATTTCATTATCTTTTCTATTAATAGTTCATTTTACGATAAAATACATAAAACGGACTCAAAAAATCCTACAGATTAATATATGTGTTTATTTGGAGTTATTTCTTTCAGGACTGTTAAGAAATGTACTGATTGAATAAAAAAAAAATTTAAAAGGAGATAAATATAAAAAAAATGGATTTAAAATTATCATAATAATATGAATTCTTCAATATCGCACATAACAAGTCCTGTTAGAGAGACATTTTGCAATTAATTAGGACAATCAATGTTTTTCAATGAATTGAAATTTTCAAAATTCGAAACCTTAAGAACTTTGTGTGTGTGGATGAATTCTATAAATTTTTAAACAATAAGACTGAAAAGAAAATTTCTGCCGTTAATTATGTTTCAATTTCCATACCTTGTGATAGAAGGATATAATAAATGAGATACGGAATCAAATGCTATCCTCGTAATTTAATATTTGAAGAAATAAATGTAATGAGAGAAGCAAAACTAATGAAATATGGATGTAATTCTTTTACGCAAAATCTTGTTTAATCAAAATGTTGTGTTTTCCGATATTTCATCTACGTAATATAATGTAGTGTGTTTTACCTTTTTACTTACGATTGAAAAAAAAATTGAATTTTTCAAATTTCAACATTCAAATTTATATTATATTTTTGATCCTGATATTTATGAAATTAGGATTTAATCAGTAAATCTCGAGATGTTCTCTTTATTTATCAAAACACAAAGTTATATATAAATCTTTTGGCAAAGATTAATTTTATTTCACTCATTCAGTATTGATATTTAATTTTGAGGGGAATAAGATTCCTCCAATAAATTAAACTTTTTGCAAAAGCGAGGTATTTTGTTATGAGCTTGTTTAAAATTACAAATATATATTTAGCAATAGAGCTAGGTGTATGGTTAAGGGATAAATAAAGTGTTATATTGTATAAAGTGTTGTTGTATGGGTTTAAATAAAGTTGGTTTAAAGATATGAAAACAAATTTAAGATATAGCCTTCCCCTGTTCACCAATATGTTACCACATTACATTGAATGAAAAAAGCGACATGTCCAGAGTTGGATTATCAGTATCGATGAATAACATCCAATATCGATGATGATTGAATTATCAGTCATGAGATAACATTATAACAGCATTAACATAAATTTCAAGCTATCATTTTAACTATCTGGTAAAATTAAGTGATTTTCAATGGTTGGCTGCAATTATTATTTTGTGATTATTAAAATAAACAACTAAAGAGTAAGAGTTTAGAAATGTAAAGTTTCAACAATCAAGAGGAAATTAAGAAATAAAATAGAATAACAGCACCGAATGCTCCAGTCTATTGAAAAGTTTATAGTAGATAAACTTCCCAATTAAAATAGTTTGTACAAAATTCTGTTCCAACTTAATTATTTAAAGCATCATTTAAACCAGATTTATATGATGTATATTAATTTCATATAGTACTTTCATTTTGTACTGTTTGTAGAAATCTTTATTTAATAGCATTGTAGTTAAATGTCTAATAAAAGTACACCTTGACTCATTGGTAATAATTAGATAGATAAATCAATATCAAAGATAATATCCGTAAAAAATTATTTTAAGAAAGCAGTAACTTTATTTAATAAAGTGCTCTATAACAATATGAATACAATACGGAAATGAGTAGAAAAATGGAATAATTTCATTGATATAATGACGCTGAAAGCCGCTACTAAAGCATACCTTCGCGTGTTTGATTTGAACAAGGATGAACTCAAGTATTTACCAAAATATACATATGAAATAATGCACTAGAAATTACAAATAAAGTTTAAACTGAAGAACGATTAAAGCTGCATCGCATTTATATTTAGAAATGTCATTATTACTGCTATGTATTCTAAATACACTTACCACGTGCTTGGTGCTCTATTAGTGAAAGCAGCATACGATCCATCATCCTTTCTGAATGCTAATTGATTACCATATCCTTAAGAGACAAAAAAATATATATAAGCTTTACACAACAACAAAAAAGGAAACAATATATTTTTAAGCGTATTGATACATTTTAAGTACTTGAATATTACTCAAAAATAGAATCTTATAAAATTAAACATTTGAATCACGAAACTTTATTAGGAAGAATAATTTTCATGTAATACATACACAGATTCAAAATGCTGAGAGCTTCAGGTAACATTTTGTCTTTCAGTTTATTAATAGAAACAAAAATTCTTTAAAAGTTAAAATATGGTTCTTACGCGCAATGATTTTCAGACAACTAAAATATCAGCTAACTGATGAATGTACAACATTCATATGAGAAAATTGCTATTTTTAGTGGCAAAAATTTATATCAGTATCATAAAAACATTGGGTGTTAAAATATAGCACCGCATTATTTACAGACAAAATAGGAGGAAACTTATTTAGGTCAATAAATTTTAACTGAAATTCTGTACATATTTAATTCAAATAGTCTATGATTGAAAAGATCTGAAATGGTTGGTATAGCTAAAAACTAAAGATTAGTATGGTACTGATATCCAGGCTATTGGTATCCAAGTATGGGTATACAGGCTATTGGTATTGGTATAGCTATCCAGGCTAAAGACTGGTCAATTATTGGTATGATCATTTGATAACACTTTATCATTCCCAACAGCTGCAAAATTATTTGTAAACTTCAAAACCATATCCCCGGCAGCAATTCATTTGGAGTGCAATGAACAAATGTACAAATGCGGGCGTAAAGAATATTAAAACATAATAGATATACACTGAAATGTCAAAATCATGGGATACATCCTAATACCTTCTGAGACTTCCTTTTGCTCGACAAAGAGCAGCAACTCGACATGACTTTGTCATGGAATTGTTGGAAGTCCCCTGAAGAAATATTTAGCGATGCTACCTTTACAGCCGTCTATAATTGCGATAGTGTTAACTGTGCAGGTGTTTATGTACGAAATGATCATTCAGTCATGTCCCATATATGTTTGATGTCCTTCATTCTTGCCATCTAGTTGGAAAATCCTTCGCAACAATTCTTCAGAATGTTCCTCAAACCAATCGCGAATGATTTTAGTTCAATAAAATGATATATCGTCCTCCTTGAAAATTCTGTCATTGTTCGAGTATATAAAGTGAAGGAAAGACTGAAAATAGTCTCCACCTAGCTTAACATACCATTTCAATTATTGGTCCGATTTGATCAGAGGACCTAGTCTATGTCATGTAAAAGCAGTCTACCCTTTTATGGAGCTACCCCAGATAGCACAGTGTCTTGTTGACAATATCGGTTCAGACCTCGTGGAATTTGCGCCATACTAGAACCACCCAACCATCAACTCTTACCAGTTAGAATCATGACTTATCTAACCAAGCAACATATTTTTGTCTTGTAGAGTACAATCGATATATTCTCCAGTCTAGCAGAAACCTGCAGCCGATGGCAAGTAGTAAGAAAAGGAAAATATGTACAGAATAAGTCTCCTGCTACCATTTCCCTTCAAAACCAAATTTCGCCATACTTTCCTCACAGATACGTATTTCGTACGTCCAGCATCGGTTATTGCTGTTATATGAAGCAGTGTTGCTTGTTTCGTAACACCGACTGATCTACGTCGCCAGTTTTGGTCATTAATTAGACATCGCCATTCACTGTGTAGTCCATAATAGGAGGTCATGCCTGAAATTATATATTCTCGACATAATTTTGTTACTGTAGATAAAGGAATGTTGAATTCCCAAACAATATCCGAAACTAATGCTTCTTTCGTCTAATTCCAAATAGCATTCAGCTTTTAAAGACTATTAATTTCCATCGTGCATCCCTAATCATGCCAGCAAATTTTTCACATGAGACACTCGACTACAAATGAAAGGTTTGATAATACATAACTCATTAACACTTTCCTTATGTAATACTACTACATCTATCTGGATATTTGTATATTGCTATTCCATGACTTTTGGTATTTTAGTTATCCAAGAGTGTTCATAAACTATTGGCGGGACTTCCTAACCTCATAATTTCTTATTACAGAACATGAAGATAAATTTTATCACATTTTTGCAAAGTGCACTCAAAAAATATTTTTTCAAAAAAAAAAAAAAAAAAAAAAAAAGTGAAGTAATTTCCTCATGTCAGCTTTTCACGATAAGTTACTAATCTAAACAGAACTCAGTTTCATGTCTAGTGTACTCTGCCAATTTATGTGATAACTCTAGCTGTGGCGCATCGTAAAAAATAGAGATATAAAAATTCTAAAGGACGAGTGCACAAGAGAAAGCAATGTACGAGTTATGGCTCTTTGAAATAATATCCGTCACCACTATGCAACATTGTTTCAGGAGTATGTACGGGAATTCTCTGCTTTCAGAGTCATTGTGTCCAATATCGTATAAGGTAAATTCAGGAAACGAGTAACGTTTTGCACAAAAATTTTGTTACCGCAATACAGCATTGCTTCAGGAGCACATAAAGAAAAGATTCGCCTTCTGATCAATCTACCATCCTGTTTCGTTGGTTACCGACATTGGTAAGCCGTTAGTTGATTGGCCTGACATTGTCTGGAGTTATGTCAAAGACAAATCTCTGTTCCCCCAATACACGAACTGAAGAGCTGAATAGCTGTCGCAACCCGAAGTATAGCACAAAAAATGCTAGAAATCACTTGGCGGGAACTTTAAAGCCGTCTTAATGTGTTATTTGTCGCGAAAGGGCGTCATGAGGAAATTATCTAACATTGTGCTTATAATTTCATTAATAAGTTTTTTGACGAGTTTAATTACATTTTAAAATTAAGTATTATTTTATTAATAGCGTTTTTAGAAACAACTTTTCATTTATGCAACTGTGTGTTTCTTGTTCAAAGAATTTTTTGAGTTGCAACATTATGCTAAAGTAACTTTGCATGTGTTATTAAAAAGAAGTTTTTCAGAAGAAGTTCTCGAATTTGTAATATTTTTTTCTAAATGCTCATTAATCAAAAGAAGCGAAGTAAGGAAATTTCAGCAACAATTGATGAACACGGTATAGTCGATATCTTAATTGAAGCTTGAGGTACACATATATTCAAACATCTTAAATACAATAAAATGATATTTTATTAAATTTTTAAGACCCAGGCCACACGATCGTGCAAGTTAGACATTCCTTAACGTTTTTGCTTCTGGAATAGCCATATGTAAGAAAACCCCCATAAGAACGAACGTGCTGGTTAGCAGAAAGTTTAAGGTATAAATTTTAATCAATAGAGGGTGTTTGTAGTCCATGTTTTATTTTCAGTGGCTAGTCTAACTTTGTTTACAAATACAACGGATACAGTTCGACATTTTATCTATCGTAAAAAATTAGTTATCAATATATTTCTAATTGCTTGGATACAAATTTTTGTTTTAATGTGTTAATAAGTGTAAAATAATAAAAAAGTATCAATTGTAATCTATTTATGTTGCTCTTAGTACTCAAAACTTCGCTACCCGTACGATTATGCGACTTGGACGTTACGCATTCAGTCCTTAAGTCTAAATTTAAGTAAAGTATACATTGAAAATGTTTCAAAAGACAATAAAATTGTCCTTGTCGAGTGGAAAGATAACAAAAAAGTGATGATGATATCAAATTCTTGTAGCATGGAACCAAAAGTAAAAGTACAACGCTGGTAAAAAATCTCATATAAATATATTGAGATATCGTGCCCTTCTGTGATGAAAACTTACCATCAGTGCATAGGGTGAGTGGATATTTGTGATCAGCAGATGGAGTGCTAACAGAATGTAGTTTAAAACAAGGAAATGGACCTGGAAGCTCATTTTGCATTTCACTAACTTAACTGTAACCAATTCTTGGTTTCAATATAAACGAGATGCTATTTCGAAAAAAATTCATAAAAAAAACCCAAATGGATTCATTGAAATTTAAGTTAGAGATATCTGAAGCTCTAGTAGCATCTCCATCTGCTAACAAAAACATCATAGATGAAGAAGATGCTACCGATTTGGATAGTCTACCTGTGAAGAGATCAAAATACTACAATCCACATGCAAAAAAAAAACATGTTGTGATAAATTGTATGATATGCATGAGCATTTCCCATGTGTTGCTGACATTTCAATGCCTTGCAAGTGCAGGTTTGAAAGTTGCGAACATGTTTCCAAAACACATTGTGAAAAATGCAATCTCTATTTATGTTTATCGAAAAAATATCATGTTTTCGATATTTCCATTGTACGTAACGAGTCGGTAAAAGAATAAATAATACTCGAATAATTTCTTTGTTACAATTTTAATTGAAAAAGTTTGTTTCTGCTATCAACTTAAGACCAGTAAATTTTGTAGATGATGGAAATGCCCATATGAAAAGTCCAATCCTCACGATTGTGCGGGCAGCTCCCACGGCTCAGGGAAGGAGCAAAAATTTTTTTAAAATTTGTTTCAGTTGAATGGAATCAGTAAAGAATTAATAACCAGAAAAATATTACATTTAAAAGTAAAAATATGTTGGGTCTTAAATGGTTAAATGAGGAAAAATATAATTAAGATTTATTGGGATGCTTATCTCTTGAATTCCATTGGTAAATGGATCTATTTATTTCGCATAATATATAATTTTATGAATATTCACTCATTGTAAAAAAATATTCTTAGGAATTACGAAATGAAAAGGCCCGAAATAATGGAACTTAAATTTGCAACAGCTTGATTAGAATATATGAACGTGAGATTAAAATTAAGAAATTAATCACAGATCAGCACTCAATATTTCCATGTTTCAGGAACAGATTAATCTCCAATGAAAAACTTCCAAAATTGTATTGTTTATTGATACATTTATCGTGTAATATTTTACCATTAGATAAAATATAACACTATAGTCATACACAAAGAAATGTACATAAAATTAATTGGAATACCGTAATGAATATCAATCATGGAATTTTTGGAAAATCAGAAACAAATTCATCTGAGATGGGCACTGTACTATATAAGAAATCGACACTTCATTATGAAACAGCTAGACAGCGAAATGTCTTAAATACATTTCCAAACGCTGATATATATAGTCAGGAGAAAAGTAATAACTTTTGAAAGCAAAAGAAAGACTAGTTTATCATGAATTAAACTTTGAGGTAGCCTTTGAATTTAATTTTTCCCACAGAAGTAATTTAAAGCGTAGTTTTAAATTGAACAATAATAAAAAAATAGGGAATAATATTTTTTTTTTATATTTTCTTAAGCATTCGGAACTCAAATAACGACTTTGAGACGAGGTGCAGATTCCTTTGCGTACAAGGTCTTTCAAATGTGAGTTATGATTTGAGGCTGAAAGAACATAAGAGGACATAAATATTATGTTCATACCTTTATAATTATTTCCTATAATTTTCATATAAGCTTTGGATAAAAAATTATTATGAATTTTTCAAAAAAAAATGAATTCTCATAAATGTGCAATTATAAATTCGAAGTAGGCAATCATATAATAATAAATCATATAATTTCAAACTAATAAATCTTAAAAATACGGTAAAAAAATAAACATAAATTTTAAAAAGCTCTTTCTCATATTTAAACTATAATTAGCACTTAAATATAAAACTTTATATCGATACTCGTACAAGGCTCATAAACTTTTCAATTTGAAATATGCAGATTATACTTAAAAGAATACTGTCATTAAAGCAGTTTGGGAAAAAAAATATATTGCAACGTTCTACTTACCATGGCGTATGAATGAAAAGCCTTTATCTTCAATTTCAGGTGTAATTTTGCCTTTTACCTTCAAGTATTTCATAGTATACAGAGTTGGAGCGAGGAACATCATATTCTGCTCGCCACAACCTCTTGGTTTCTGAAGTAGTTTATCAGGTTCATTGATAGCTGTTTCCACAGTAGGGCCAAATTGATCCCCTACGTAAAGTAAAAAAAAAAAAAAAACATTCCATTAAATTACATTCAGATAATTTTATTTAAAAAATAATCGAAGCAATTTCTTAAAGTTTAGCAAACATTCATGGCTTTTTTTGTTCGCATTCTTTCCAGGGAAATTAACGGGCAATGGTTGGTTCCATCACACTCATTACTCAAATCTCGGAACTCAAATTTGTATCGTTTCATCATCTTTCCCTATTTATTTTCAAACTTCAGTCAAGCGGGGAGGGAAAGCGAGGGGTAATAATTTTGTCATTGAAAGTTGATCCCTGAAAAATATAAATGTTTTCAAACAAAACTCTAGCCGCTGTTTACAAAGTTTTCTATTTATTGCTCAAAAGTTCTGATGTGTTTTAAAGTAAGAATGAAACATTCTTTGAATCATGATTTCATTCGGGGAAAAAAAAAAGTCAAAAAAAGAGTTTTTTAAACGCATAATTCACTTTTAGGCAGAACAGTCGACGTAAAGACACGATTAAAATTTTGATAAGTCTTTTTATTTATTTCAGTAAAATTCATACGTTTTTGAGTAAAATCAATATTTTAAAAATATTTTATCAACGAAAAAGTAACTTTAATTACCCCTTCAAGAAGCTGTGCCAATCGGCTGGTTTTCTGAGAATTACATTCCAGTTGCATATAGTAGGCCATTCTATTCAAAGTCATGGAAAAGATGACAGATATAGTTATCTTTCAAATCAATACTAAAATAATTAGCTTCTAGAAAACAATATGGTTGAAATATAATCACAGTACTGCTGATCAGATTTTATTTTTTACTCAATATATTAAACGTGCTTAGAATCTTAAATTTACTAATAATATTGTGGCATGGTTTCTTGTATTTCTTCAAAGCCTTCACTAGGCTTTGAGAAAACAATGATTATTAAACCTCATGAGTATTTTGAAATCAAGCGCTAAACTCTCTTGAATTTCAAAATTCCTGAAACATAGATAACTTAAATTAAAATATGACAACATTGTCCTCAAATCTTTTAGAATGAGTGGGAGACTCACAAGATTCTATTCTTAGTCTCCTTTTTGCCTCGCTGTTTTTGGTTAGTATTTAAAAGACGATTCCGAGAAATTGCGAAATTCCCTTTTTAATGACTATATTGTTGAATTATTCTCTGTCACAGATAATAAATCTTTTCAAGATTAACTCAGTTTGTTTTATTAAAATACATGGAAATTCGACACAGATCTCTGGATCAGCTTTAACACCTTTAAAATACTTGTCAGCTTCTTTACCATCAACAGACATCAGTATATAAACAGACTTAGATCTACCTAAAAAGGCCGGTAATTTTCGTTTCAGAAACATACAACGTACTTCACTTTTTCTCTCAAACAGGAAATAACTTCTTTTAAACACATAGAAACATTGGTGATATAAACCTACCCTTGAGATAAAAACCTCCAAAAGTTTGAAAGAGTTCGAGAAGTCACGGCTTTGAGAACAATGGGTAGAGTAATAAAATCCTCCACCAATCCAAAATTCAACCACAGATCTTCAGTACTAATATTGCTGCAACCAACGTAAACTGCTGAATATATGCAGAAGCGGCAGAAAAATTCAGCGACTGAAAAAAAGATGGCTTTTTTTTAAGAATTGATTCAATCACAGTTATAATCCTAGATATAGAGCCACAGCTCTTACCATTTAGCTTGGATCTCTCGGAACGTTTACAAAGAGTCTTATTCATTAGAACGTCTCGTCTCAAACAACCCTCAACCTGTGGGACAACTAGCTCTCGAGATCATCAACAACTTTCCAACAGAAGTGATAAAGATTTCCTCTGATGACCAAAGACGACAAGCGGCCCCCTTATAATAGATTTTCATCAAATCTACTAAAGGTGTAAAGAGATTGAGCTCTGTAATAACCCTCATTCATGTTTGATCTTTCGCTCTGAACTTACCACTGTTGAGAAGGTATTAAGAGTAATTCAAGTCGAAATTAACTTCTGAAAACTTTTGGCTTTTAGCAGACAGTCGCAGATATTTACATTACTTGAAAATTGTTAGAAAGTCGATAATAAGAGGAATACTTCTATATTACATAAGCTGGAATAACTTTGTTTGCCTTTCACATCTTGCGGGTACCTTCTCGCATTGGCGAAAATGGAAATAAAAACATTGATTGTCTGGTAGGAATGGGTGGACAAGTGAGGCTGATATTTATTTATCATCAGTTGATACCCTTAATTACTACGAAGTTTCATCCACATGGAAGAAGTTTATTCAAACATTATTGATTATCCATAATTGCTATTGGTCGTCATTGGTTAGTCAAAGATCGATATTTAACTGTGATTATAATCGTGTTCAGCAGATTGACAAAATACAAGATATCGAATTCAAAAATTAGTCTTCTATGCATTTACATAATTTGTAAATATATTAAGCTAAATAGCATTTACACAATTTGCAAATATATTGAGCTAAATCGAGTTGTACGTGATCGGCCGTTATTCTATTTATTATTGCTTTTGAAAGGGGTTTAGATATGGTTATGTTAAAGATCACAGTGTCGTTTAAACGTTATAGCAATATTCCACAACATGATGGTAACCTCAAATCATGATTCTCCGAATAACATTCCATAACAGCAGAATAAGCCCCCTGATGATTATGCCAGCCCCAGAACTTCACACGAAGGTTATAATTGATAAAAGAAAACTAAGAAATTCAGTCATCTCTCCCTATATTTCTGGCGTTACGAAATTCTAACCATAAATGACTTTTTGTTATAAGAGACCTTTGCAATATTATTTGGAAAACTAATCTTTCTCAGTCAATAGACGTGATGATGCTGGTTTCTGGCATCATAAAAACTAAATCTTGTTTTACACTTAGCAAAATATCACCATTCGCAGATTACATATGTACTATGACATGACATTTGATGAATTTCGAGATTTGGAATAACTACAACTTTGTACATTTTTTTTGCTGTCTTCAAATGCAACTATTGCATAAGACATCGCGTAGCATTTTTCGGTAAAATAAACATTAATTTCATTAGATCTAATACACGACGTTTATCATGTTACGATGTTTAATCAAACAAGATAGATATTCCTTTGTTTCTCTTTTACTTATAAAGAAAGTAGCGTATTGAATCATTAGGAAAGCTTTTGAGTACTATTTAATCTGAATAATAAAAATTCAGTATACCCGATTGTAAATTACATTTCTTCCTTTTCTACCTTTTTGATATGGCAAACTGGTTCTCTTGGTTGTGCTCATCTAAATGAACAGGAATATCCCAGTAGAGTTTTGAACATAGTTCATTCTCTCTTGTTCCATCTGATCTCAGTTTCTATTTTATGGAAATAAGTCAGAATAAAAATGACTTCAACTAGATAAATGTAATGTATTTGCTTTCTTTATTGAACATTTCGGCTAGTTGTGTATGTTTGTAGGTATGGAGGTTTTGTCAAGAACTCGTAGTGTTTGGGTGTCATGAGCTTGTAAAAGAAGTTTGTTTTGTATCTTTTTCAGTGAAATGTTTCGTCTAATTCATGGTCAGTTATACTACGTTTTGCGAACAGATCCACTCTTCTGTTCCTCGTCCATTTAATGACTTATTACGCAACAGCCCCGATATAAATTTACTTTGCACTTTCAATTTTTCTAAACGACTTTACGATAAAAATCAAGAAAATGATAAAATTATTTTTCAAATGCTTAAACACCATACAATGCCAGAAATGTAATTTACTAAAAGTATCAAAGGTTAAATATAAGATCATATGTAAAAAGTAAAATATTTATAACACGTTTTAATAATAATAATCTTACAACACATATTAATATTATTCTTATAATAATATCTGTACAAGTAATTTATGTATTAATCCTCAATTTTTATATATAATATTTTTTTATTCTTAGGATGGAGTGAAATAAACATATTAATTTTTTTTTCTTTTCTCAGACACCATGACGCAATTTCAATTCCTAAACCCCGTTTTTTAATGATTTATAATAATATGCACAACTAGTTCCCCTTTCTATTTGGACTGCTAGAATTTAAATTATTTTAATTAAAAATTAGATTACTAAATTAAATTAATTTTGCAATACATTTTGATTCTGTATGACATATAATAAGGTCTTTTTATTCAAATGAAACGTTTTGTTTTTAGAAGATTAACATTAACGAAGTATTTGTTTCAATAAAATTATTAGCTATAAAAATTTTAAATATGAAAAAAAAAAGTTTTTTTTTTCATCCATAACTTTTAGAATTAAAGAGTATATTTAAAAACTAGCTGACGAATGCTAAGCATTCATTTCTTTTCGGACATGACATAATCTGAATCTGTTCACTTCCAAACTTGTTGCTTTTAGTATAAGTCAATGTAGTTATATCTTGCGTGAAACACTGAGAATAAATAAAACATTTGACTTACCTAATGCTGTAATTGTGCAACTTTCAGTTCCAGGAACTGCATCCTGCGAAACAGCTAGATTAATAGCTGTAAACTGCAATTTCTGAGTCTCATCAATGGAATCTAAATAAGGAAACAAGTTATTGATATACTAAGATATAAAACATAAATAATAATAAGTCAGTTGAACCTATTTTAAAGACATTAGAAAACTCTTTCTCTAAGCCATTTCTAATTTTGCCGCTCTATTGTTAACGTAACATGTTGCTATACTTTGATGAATACAAATTATACGACTATTTATAAGGGCAAACAATCATTTTCCCGTATTATACCTGATTATTCGTTTATTTGTTTCTTCCTGTCCTTTTATTGCGAAAGGGAATGAAAAATTAACATAAAATTAATGTGATTTACAATCATTTCTCTTCTGCTCTAATAGCCCTAATAATTTAATCTCAAGGGGGAAATATGTAGTCTAAACTTATTCTTCATACTAATATGAAATCTAGTAGAATTGATAGTGAGGCAGACAATCCCGTATTATGAATTTTGAACTATGATGGTTATATTTGTATTTAATTAATTTAAAAATTCACAGCCTCAGAGATGTTACAAAAGTAAACCTTTTATTTGAGGTAAATAGAATAATAATTAACTCAATGTAGTGGGAAGAAAATGCAAGTTGAAACTAAGAGATCAAAAGGTTACAAAATGCATCTTATACTAAATTTGACATATTTAAAATTAAATCAAAACCTCCTCAATAGCGATTGGTGAGATTCTTATTATAAGTATAAAATTCTATCCTGCTCACAACACTAATCTCTCAGTCATCAGTCAACCTGTGTCTCTCCATCCAACTGCACTTGAAAATGTCATTATGTACAAAATTAGAACATATAAAACAATCCCTCTGTTAACATGTACATATAATGAATTTTCTCAAACGTATGTAGCTGGAAAAGGTAGAATCAAAAGAATATATAATAAAATCGTACCAAATTAAAGTCAATCAAATTGTGAATGAACTCCATTTGAATTTCATACCAAAAAAAAATTTGGCAATAAAAATGGTATTAGTTAATAAACACATTAAGTTATGTTAAGCTTAAAGAAGCACATTAAATTAGGAATAATGCCTGATAAAACTATCGATAAAGTACCTGAAAATTTTGGGGATGATATGTGTCTTCTTACTCTCTTCTGTTGATTTGTAGGATCCAATTTAACAGCGTAATCGACTTCAACAAGTTGGCCTTCAGCCTGTAAATATAAACAAACATTTTTGCATTTCATAGCTTTTTATTTAACTGAGTTATAGAACTCATGAAAAATAATAAAAATATCTATTCCGTTCCATAGAGCGTTGCGCTTACTCGTTAGGCTTATACAATAGGCTTATTCTAAAAATCTGTAATAATGATGGATATTTATTCAGGAAATAGAGAACTAAAAATAAATTGGACTTCTTCAAAATTACATTAAAATTTATTTGCAGAATGTATACAAATTAAGGACATATATTCTTTCAAATGAATCGTTTACTTTCCCATAATCTAATCACTAGGATCCTCATGATCGAAATCTATCCTGTATCCTAATCACAAAAATAACGAATCACGTGGTTGATATTCGCACCATCTAATAGAACACATCGAAATTATTTTGCACACGAGACTTACAAATACATTCATATCTCGTGCTTTTCCATTAAAAAAAAAACTTTCAAATATTGTACTTTAGGAATTCGATACTTTTGTGTAAATCGCTTAATGTTGACCAATCGGATGTTATTATTAAGTAGTAAATATGTTTTAATTATTTTTTTTTATTTTGCGTAATAAAATGATTTTTTTCTTTAGATTTCCAAAATGTATTATTAACTATTACTAATACTTCCATTAAAACTTAAGTCTTAATATTTCTTGAAATTTTGCATCTGATACATCCTATAAACAAATATGATTGTAAATACTATTTTAGAATATCATTCATTTCATAACGTGCTTTTAAATGTAATGTCTCTCATTCGTAACAAATATTATTACTCATTAACAAACATGGAATCATTATCTATATTGTTTAATCACAGCACTATGTTGTTAGATTTAAATGCGAATAAATATTACTAGATATTTCAATCGCACACTGTGGTTTGAAAAATTGCTAAAATATGTGAGGAGTATTTTTATACCTTTCATATATTAGATGTGACAAAAAAACATTTTTTTTTATTCATAACCATACAAAATATCCTCTATAAAACGTAAATATTTTTTTCACTTACATTGCACTACTAGCGCAATGTTTTTAATATATATATTTACAATTTATTAGAAAAAAATTTTAAGTAATTATTTTCATTATTATGTTAATTTATATTAATAAAAGATTTTCTCTTGTAAAATTTCAAAATGCATTCTTCAGTTTTTTTTAAAAAAAGTAATACAATACATCATGAAATATATTCACTCAACATAACACATTAATAAAATTATACGAGTAAAGTAAGCGCTAAAAGTACAAATATAACTTACAACCAAAGTGAAAAAGAAAAATTATTTTTTTTTTTAATTCTTGATTTCTTTAGACGTAAACAAGATTTTCATTTGTAAATATTTCAATTTTTTTGATAATTCACTGCTATATTCGTTAGAAACTTAAAAAGATTGAATTGTTTTTAAACACAGTAACAAATCCTTAAAAAATAGTATTAAAAATTATTAAACATTTAAAATAATACAAGTAAATTAATTTGAAATAAAAAAAATTCATTTCAAATGCCAATTTTAAAAAAAAACACACATTGCCATGCAAATGAAATAATTTATTTGAAAAACAGAAAATATGGAGTAAATCAAAATGAACTCTAATGTAGGACTAAAAAATTGCTACAAAAGTTTTATAAATAAAACAACTTAATACGAATATTTTTTAATTTTTGTCACAGTGAAAAGTAAAGTTTTTTGAATAATATAAATTATAATGAAACCACTCTCTGTTTTCATTAATACTAGCATGCTTTAAACATTTTCAGAATGATTACGAAAGTAGAGTGCACAATACACACATACACACAAATATATATATATATATATATATATATATATATATATATATATATATATATATATATATATATATATATATATATATATATAATTTATTGCTTCATTTGTTATTATTTTCTGCTTTTCATTTCTCTAAAATATTCTTCATTTTATTTTTAAAGAATCTCCAGGTTGTAAGTTTAATATATTCAATTATGATCGTTCATTTCTTAAATTCATTTTTTTTCCAATTTAAATAAATATAATGAATATATATGTTTTTGAAAACTTCCACGAAATGTTTTTAGTGCTACCAAGGATTTTAATCATTAAACATTTTATTTAGAAAAATAGTTAAAACTCTTTTTGAGAAAACACTAAATTTTCTCATATTAGGTATTAAATTCCTGAATTTGAGATTCTATTTTATGTCAGATTTTTTTTATGGAATACTCCAGTTTACCCTTTCTATTTTTCGTATAAAAAACGATGCAATTTGATGTCAGTAACTAGTAACCCAAGGAGTAAAACTGTGACTTTAAGAACGTTATGTACGAAACAGAATAAAGCTTGGCATATGTGTCTTTAGTAAGGTACTAGTATTTTTCAATATATACTCAAACAACATATATATAAAAAAATGTGCATAGAAGAGAGTGAATACCAGAAATATATCAGAATGTTTAATAAAGTTCCTCTGGAAGCAATATAGTCCTTTCTACATTATAAGATCATAGTGATAAATATTCATATAAAGATAGAAATACTATTCAATATACGAAAAATAGTTAATTATTCAATAATTAATATAAAACTAATTAACTATTCATCCATTAATAGGTAATTAACTATTAATTCATTCTAATTATTAATTAACTATTAATAAAGTAATTAATACAAAATTAATTAATGTATTAATTAATTGTCTGTTCAGTAATTAATATAAAATTAATTTACATATTTATTAATTATTAATATAAAATTAATTAGCATATTAATTACTTATTAATTCAATAATTACAATTTAATATAAAATATCAGAAATTCTTGAAAAAAAAATGCTAACTTACTATGACATTCAACGGTTTCACGATGACATCACTTCCTTCAGATGTAAGAGCTACAACTTTTAGGTTAAAAGTTCCAATGTCTAGTGGTATTACGGGAAATGTAACAGTAACTGCCGACTGTTTATCAACGAACACTCTTTTTCTTTCACTCTTTTCCCCTTCTGTTACTCCAGTACATAAGCCCTTTACTCCATACATATACACCACAGCCTAAAATATAAAAATATCAGGAGGGATAATTGTTATATTAAAGAACATAAACAAAGCATAGCAAAAATATGCCTAATGAGAGAACTTAAGATTCCTGAAATTTAATATATGAGTAGAAGAAACTTTTCTGCAGCGTGACAGAAAAATAAACTTATTTAGTTTTATTTACCGATGTTTCTCGTTATCACATCGCGATGTTTACATTTAAATCACAAATTAGCATTTCATAGAATTGCTTTATTAATTCTTAGCAAATTATTTCGTTAGTAAATAGATCAAATACGAGTGTTTCGTCAAAATACAAGCTATCATGTTACAGAGCATGTGTGAAGTATAATTCAAATTAATTGTAGGGAATCACTTCCATTTTAGTATTCATGATTATAACCAAAATAAAGGCCTGGTTCGAAATGAGCCTTCAAACCCACAACCCTTGTTTAAGAAAATGTGGAATTATGCCTCATCTGAGACATATCTAAAGAATCACTTTAGAGGGGCTGTGAAAGATGCGATATCTCCAATAAAGGCAGAAAATGTAGACGCTGGGCAGCAATCCCTGCTTAATGTTTTATAGAATTGCTTTAATAAATCAAAACACGGTATTTTCATCAAAGAGCAGTATAACAGAATGTAATGAATAACGGAAGTTCTAAACATATACTCACGGAATCAATCCCAGTTGCACAAAGAATATGGAACAGAATTCAATGAAAATAGTAGTCACGGCCAATTACGTAAGGGTTACAGGAAAATTGATACTGTATAGTGTATCTAATAAATTAAAAAGAAATATCCCAAATAGAAGTTTTTCCCGAAGATGTGAAGTAATTCTCCAATCCCTAGCTAGCGAGTGATGATCCTAATAATTTAAGTATTAAAAATTCCTAGATAAATGACAGTTATATATTTAAAATTGTGTATTAGTTCATAAAGTCATCATCTGATGTTTCAAAGGTAAAGTTTTACAGATGACATCATGATAATCACTTTCAGTCTGCACGCTCCTGTGACCATAAAATTGAGTAATTTATACAATATCAGATGTTTAATTAATGATTTTTACGACATAGTGTATTCAAATCTGTCTTTGAAATAAATCCTTTACTGTTAAAGAAAATTATGTAGTTTTCCTCTATTAACTCTTTAAATCAAATAGATCGAAAAATATGAATTTTACGCTTATAATTTCCTTCGATATGTTAATCTTTGACATTTTACAGCTAATATTTAAATAATAACACTTTGGTTTCATTTTAAAGAGATATATTTAATAAATATATTTAAAAATACAAATATAAAAATGTTTAGCAAAGAAATAAAATTTTATCTATAAATTTTTCACCAACCGATAGCCATTTTTTCATTATATTTGTTCCAATTTCATTTATTTCACTTTGCACCTTTTTTTGCCATTTCAATTTTTTACTTTGAGATTAGTAAAAACATATTATTTTTTTTTTTTTCAAACTTTTCTTAATATGTACTGAGACATATTACATAGGAAACAAAAATACATCTGGATACATTTAAATACGTACAATTATGTCGTTAATATAATGTATACATGTTCTTTAATCGAAGAATTCTTTTTGTATGTTGGAAACAACAATAGAAGATTTAAAAATAACTGCTATGTTCAATAACAGCTAATTATTTTTATTAGATCATAATATGACAAAAAAAAAACTTTGTCCTAATACGTGAGGGAAAAAGAAAGAAGTCGTTGAGCTATACTCACACTTATTCTTGTGCCTCCATAATTAAATAAGGTTGCTTGGATTTCCACCTGCTCATTTCTGACGACGGAATACGGGAGATTCAAGTGCAGAAATATTTTCTTTTTAGATACTATTGATTTAGGCTCCGCTACACATATTCCATGCTCCTGAGAAACGGATACAGCTTGAAATACCCAAGTAGTTATACTGTGCGGTAAACTTACCTGAAGCTCTTTTGTACCATCGACCCTGAAAAGGAGCAGATGAAAAATATAGCTTACTCTTTTAAAATCAGGAGTAACAAAAAAAAATTTTTTTTGTTCAGAATCACTGAATGAATTTGTTGAATTATGAAAAAACGAATATTGTTCCGAGAATAAAACATGATCTTAATACGGAGGTGGTGCGAAACGTATCTGTTTTTGAAGAATGATTTGGTTTGGTTTTATTGACGTCGCACTAGATGCAACACGATGACTATTGGCGACGAACTTCGTAATTTTGAACCTCGGTCAAGTTACGAGGACGACGCCGGAGCTGGTACTCCCTCTCCTAACTTCTACATCACACCAATGGGAGGACTTTAAGCCTCGACAGATTTAAAGTGCATCAGCCACGGATACACGGTAGGCCTTTAGTGGCATCAAGGCTCGAACCCACGACTCAACGAAAACCACCAACCTCGTGTCCGCCACCATGACTACTAGACTATCGCGGCTACTCTGTTTTTAAAGAGGTATGGTGTTCCTGCAGCAAGTTGGTGTTACCATTGCCTGTTATCATTTCATAAACGCGCTAAACGCTGTCATTTGTTAAACGCGCCAAAAAAAAAATTTGAGATTAATTTGTTGGTCATTTTCGATTTAGTAGCCTTGCTGCTCAGTAAAAATTTGATTGGAGCCGCGTCGATTTATCGTCGTCATTTTTCATAGAGTTGTTACTGTCTATGATACCTGGATTCATCAACAGACACCGGAAGACAAATAACAATAAAAACAATGGGATGCTTCCAACGAATTTGATCTAAAAAAACGCGAAGATGATCACATCGGCCGCAAAAATTATGGAGATGATTTTTAGGATGCGAAGGGCGTCATACTGCTGGACTTATTCTGAAAAGGAAAATGATCAATGGATAATACTAGAAAGAAGTTACCTCATTTCAAATTCTTAGTAAGGTACTTTTTGAACCATTTGCATTCAAGTATTTTAATGTGTATACACAGGATCACTTCTTATATACTATAATTTCCCCAAATTTTAGAACTGCGGAAGAGGTATTTAATTAAACATGTATATGGAACCTCAATCGATCGAGAGGTATTAATATTTAATTTTAATAATTTTTAAAAATTTTGATTGAAGAAGGAATTTTTCTTTACGTAAGTAAGATAATCAATATTTTAAAAAATATTTTACATTTCAGTAATTGGACGATAATAAAATTCATTCTTCGCTATTGACTGACTTCTAAACTCTAATAATTTTAAACTGGTTTTTAATTCATATTATTCAGTTCTTCATTCAGGTGAATTTTACAGCTGATTTCTTTGAACAGGCTTTTAAAATTCCATTAAGGATTAGTTAATATAGAATTTTTAGATGGTTTTGATTAAATGTGCTACGAATGGAATAAATAACTATAATTTCAACAACAAAAAAACAAGAAGAAAAAAAAACATTTATTCTAAAAATTAAGCACGATTATCTTAGATAATATGCAGTTGCTTTTCAGCAGTCGCAATTTCAATATCAATGGATTTGCTTTTCGTCACACTTTTAACTCTTTATTGGGTCGTTAAAATTAAAGACAGGATTTCTTACACATTTGAGTAATAAGCAATTTTTTCAAGCATAGTGTTTCAATTTCATTAAAAATCTCACCCCAGTTCGAAATCCTCGAAGAAAATAGTTTCTCGAAAATCCGTTCTTACAGTTGCGTGTTGTTCAAACATTTCTTCTTCGTCTTCGGAAATAAACTTCACCTCATCTTGTGCCACCCCTCCCATCCTAGCTAAATTCAATCCTGTTCCTAAAAATCAAATATTTTTTTTTTCAAATAAACATGATATTCTAATTAAATAAATTAAGGATAAATAATATATCTATTATACGCAAATTTTACGAGTGGATTCAACGAAATGCAAACATGAAAGTTTGCATCATGTGCATATCTGTGCAATCAAAAATTAATGGTACTAATAAAATCATGTTAAAAAAATAAAATTGTTTTTAAACATTTATCTGCCTTTTAAATTAAATTAAAATTACTAATCTTAAACCATATTTCAAGTCTTAAATATTTTTAACCTTTCAAAGAAATTCTTAAGAAAATTATGATTCCTTCGATAAGAGAGAGGAAAATGAAATAATTTTTACATCACCTGTAAATAATCTTCACTTTTTAAAATTAAAAGCAATGAGAGTCATATTTTAACATATAGATATCTCTATATTTATGTATCTGTTTATGCACAAAGAAAATCCCATTTGTACTTATAAATAATAATATGTAATCAATTAATAATTAATAGACGTATTTACAATTGTAAGTCAAGTACTTAACTTTTGGTTTATCTTGTATAACATCTACTCCATTGTAATTTAAAAATTTGCAGAGCACTTATATGCATAATATTATATATAGTGAGCTTAATTATAATTTCTATAATGAAATGAAATAAAAATTTAAAATTTTTATATTTTATGATTCAAATGCTCCATGTTTTTTACAAATATTGTGCAATACTTAAAATTTGTGTTTTTTAGAAAACAATTATGTACATGTATAGGAAATAATTCCATTTGTAATGTCCAAAATTTCAGAATATTGGGGATGAAGTTGATTTTGAAGAAAATGTACAAGAATTTTTTTAGTATATATATATTAAAATTCTTGTATATTTTCATCTTGACCACCAGGCTAAAGGTAGATCAACACCTTATTAAGTTCGTTATTTTGTTACTATGTTACTCTTAAACACATCATTCAATTTTCCTGAAATTTTAATAATTTTTTATCCTGTACTTAATTTTTCTATCCGCCAATTTTTGTCTCCATCGGACAACCCCTTCTTGATGTGTCGTTTCTTTCTGTGTTATAGAGTATATATATATATATAAATGTATAATATCATTTGGAGAAAAGCGCTAATATAGATATTTTTCTCTATGACGTGGAGGCATGGGTGTTTACTGTTTTAAAATTTATTTTTCGGTCGCTCTATTTTTTAAATTCTCGTAAATAATACATCTACAGAATCAGAAACAACCCCTTTATTTATTACTAAGAAAATGTTTTTAAAAAAATGAGAAATTCAAATCATTTTAGCGTCTCAATAACCATGACCTAATCTTAGAACAAAGCTCGCATTCTGAAGCGAAATCCAAATCCGAAATTAGATATCAAAAAATATGGTAGAATATAATAAAATGCTCCATAATCATTCAAAACTAATTCATTGAGTAGGTACACTGAAGCACAATAAGTATTATCAACAATAATTTTATAGTCACATAAATTATTCAAATGTATTATGAAAACGCTTTAAGCGAAGCTTTCGAAATGTTGATTTACGTCAAAGGCATTTCTAAAAATGAAAGGAAAACTTTAAACGATATAAAAGTTTAAAAAAAAAATTATCAGTCATATATGTCTAAATATTATTCTCAAATATTCAATCAGTACTTTCCTACAACTCACGATTTTTTTTTTAATTCCATCCTTATTTTTCTTTTCTTTTTTTTTCTTTTCCTTTCTTGTAACTTTCCTTTTTAACTAATGAAGGATAATAATTTAATGTAATATTTGTGGATAAAAACTTTTCTTTTTGCATAGTAGACTCTTAGCATAACTTTAAACAGTACAAAAACTAAATGTCTGGTTTTAAGTTTAGTCCTTTCGAATACTTATTCAACTGGAATATTAAAACACCATACTTTCTTCAACTTCCAATATAAATCTTGGACAGTTAATAATTTTCATCTCAGTCATAAACACGCAAACACATTTTCTAATGACTTTTTTTTAAATAGCACGAAAACATGTAACATGAAATGCTCCACATTAAAATAAATTACATGCAATAATAATAATGATCAATTATATTCGAACGAATTAATAATAAATGATATTCTAGCGAATTAATAATCAATCGTATTCTAACATTTATGTAAGAATGGTTGAAAAATTAAAAAAAGAAAAAGTTTTTGATCAGTTGCATTGAGTGAATGAGTTGCATTGTTAAAATTTTTAAACCTATATTTCATAAGTTATCAGGCAAGAAAATGGCTTAGCGCGCATTAAATATAGAAAATACTTTATAAAAATAGTTTTGCATTGGAAGAATGGTAACAGGAAGCATAATTTTTTTTTCTTTTGTCGATTGTTTTTAAATAAAAAGAATTTTGATACGAGCAATTTTTTTTAAATAAGTTTCACTTTACAACTGAGTTTTAACTTTTAAGAGTGTTTCAAAAATAGTACAAACCCATGAGATCTTCTAAAACTACAAAAATCTAATCCAAAATTTATTTCACTTTTGCAAATCTTTAAGAATGCTTTCGTCGAATGTCAATAAACTAATAGAAACTTGGAACTTATTTCCAAACAAAAGATTTTCCCAATTTCATAAGAGTTTACAATGCAGTAACACATACATCCATTTACGATGCAGTACTCTTTAAATTTAGGAACATTGGCAAAATGCATTATTTTTCACTTGAATATATAAATTTGAAAACCTGATTAGCATTACAGTGTAGGAGACAAAATACGGAACACTTTTTACAATAGAAGAAAAATTGATTCAGATAGAAATCAGTTATATTATAAAATACGCGGCTCTCTAAAAGATAGTGAAGGCAGGATATAAAATTAATGTTTGAGCGTTTTTTATTGGAAAAAATATTCCATTTTTGCGTCCTGTTTTTTTAACATTACGTGAAGATAACGTTAAATATTCATACGCAAACATGAAGAGAAAATTAGCCGTACAAAAGAAAAAAAAACTTTTAATAGATTCATAAGGAGTTCACATTCCTTAGAAATGTAATTCCAGTATTATTCAAAAATTGAACAGCAATACTCAAAAAAATCATAATTACGCAGGATATTTTATTTTTAAGTTAATTTCAAATGAACAATATATATATATACACGATAGTAGAATATCGTCATCTAGCTTAATTATTATTACAACGTTTTTCTGAATTTCACTTGGTGTGTGTGTGTGTCATTAAATTTTCGATCGTTAATTTAACCAACTTCCCATCAAGCTAGAGCTTTCAAATTTTGGGAATCGTTCGTACTCGCCTAACAATGCAGTATTTACACATTTGCGACAAGTTTTAACTAATATTTCAATAATTTTAATAAATCAAAATATTCTTTCCCCTCGGTGCTTTTACGATTGAGGAAAAAAATTTCTTTTCCCCTCTGGGAACACCGGGAACTCCCCATACACCACATGAGGTATCGTAAAACTCACAAAGATGAGATAGTAAGGGTTGCTGACTTTCAGTCAGTAATAATTCGCAAGAAAAAAAGATTCCAATATTTGGCACCGTATCTTATCACAATAATTTTTTCTGAATTCTGGTTCCCATTTTTTTTAATAGAATGACTTACAAACTTTCAAATGCATGCTTTGATTTTATGAGTATTATGATTTTTTAATACGTTCACAAATGTCTCTTTTTAAGTAAATTTTAAAGTTAAAAATAACTAACAGTTTTAAGTAATATTTCAATAATCTTCTTTAATAAACTGTTGTTTTTAAAAACGTTGGTTTTTATCTCCAATTTTTTACTATAAAATCTATGTTCAACTTACTCATCAGTTTCATATCTTTAAATCCATGTTCTTTTCCGTATAAACAACATCTCAAGAAGACTCTGGAGCAATTCTCGTGTTCTCCCTTCAAATACCGGGTTAAAATGTTTGTCCGCGTTTCGCACTCCCTGTTGTACTGATCTTTATTCAAGCCCAAAGCACAACATTGCTTTTCCATGCCTTCATACTCGCTCACTAGAGAGAAAATACGAAAAACATCAAGAGCACATTTTTATCAACAACATTTTGAACAAGACAACAAAATGTTCTTAGAAAAAAAGGGAGAAATAATGCAGTTTTCTAAGGTAGCACTTTATTTTATTCGTATATTTCAAATTGCAAGTGTCATTAAACTATTATGAGTAGTTGCACTAAGAACGTTTTGTGTTATAGGAAATTTGTCTCTCTGAAATATAATGCAAATTGAAGGTGTTTCTCCTTCTTACAAATCCTTTAGAATCGAATTTCTTAAATTCTTAAAACTCCTCCCGTTTCAAACATTGAGATTAAGAATGCCTCCTTCAAATATTTTGAAGCATATATTATAAAACTGCAAAGAAATATGATTTCTTTTTTTTAAAAAAAAATTAACGCAAAAGACATGATGCAAAATTATATACTTTACATTTTTAGCACTGTTGTAAAACAAATCACCATTAATAAGTATTCGCTACCTTTGTTGAATTTGGATAAAATAAGGTTCCCTCTCAGGGGGTCAAAAAGCAAAAAAATTATATTAATAGATAAATTAATTAACATAGGTGATTAACCTTTAAAGAAGAATTTTCTAAAAAATCGTCAGTGCTGAGTTTTTTCACGCACCATCCTGAGAGTCACCAATATTTAAAATTTTGTATTAACTTTGTTTAAATAGTTATGAATTATTTAAATTTTAAAAATGGCACATTGATGATGGAGTGACTCAAACATTTGATGATACGAGAGCGTTACAAAAATTACCCGTGTTTAGAATGGGAAATAAGGTATTTGAAGATGAAATTAAGACATGAAATTATTCGTAACACATTGTAGAATCGTCAAGATATCGTTTCTAAGTAATCCATTAGTATAACCCCCTTCAAATACTGCGAAAATGTTCTCAAAACTCCGGACAATGAGAACCATCTTCATTTTTTTTTTGAGCAGATTCGATGGAAGTATTGGGTTGGAGGGAAAGTTCTGTCGTATTTTAAAGAAAATATTTGAATTCATTTATAAAAATATGTGTTTAATATTAGTCAATTATATATGCTCCGTTGTTTGTTACAACCTGTTGCCATCTTTCAGGTAACCTGTAAATTCCTGTTTGGTAGAAGTTCTCGTCCTTGGAGTTAAAATAGTCAGCAACTGCCTTAGAAACACTTTCAAAAGACTTGAATTTTTTTTCCCTTTAGATATTTTTGCAGAGATCTGAACAGGTAATAATCAGATGGTGCAATGTCAGGTGAATACGGTGGGTGACTAAGGACTTACCATTCTAACGCATTCAGTTTTTGTTGTGTCACCATTGCAGTATGGGGTCGAGCATTATAGTGGTGGAACACTATTCCTTTTCTGGACCTTAATGCTGGTATTTTTTCTTTGATAGCTATATTCAATTGATCCAGCTGATTGCAGTACAGATCCACGTTAATGGTTTTTCCCTGTTTCAGCAACTCGTAGTACACTGAACCTTTCCTGTCCCACCACAAACAAAGCAGTACTTTTCATTGATGGATACTTGGTTTTGGAACCGTTGCTGATGATGTTCCTGGTTTGCACTAAGATTTTTTTTCTCTTAATATTCTCGTAAAGAATCCACTTTTCATCTCCAGTAACCAGCTTTTCCAAAACCGGCTCCACATTGTGTCTAATCAGATGTGATGAACACATTCTTACACGATCTGACAAATTCTTTTCCGTTAATTCATGTGGAACCCAAACACTTTCCTTTAACACAAACCCAAGAGATTTAATGTGATCTCCAACAGTTGTATGATGAATGCCAAACTCTTCTGCAATTTCTCGACTTATTAAATGTAGATTATTTTCCAACATGGATCGCAAAACATCATTATCGATCTTGGATGGTCGTCTAGATCGATCACTTTCTTGGAGGCTCAGATCCCCGGAACGAAATTTGCTAAACCATTTTTGACAGGTACGAACATTTACAATATCTTTTCTAAATACCGCACATAAATTTTTACATGCAACCGATTCGTTGCTTCCTTTTTGGAATTCGTACAAAATGCAGTGTCGTAAATGCCCTTTATCTACTGAAATGTTTTTCACTTTAAATATCACAAGTAAGTGATGAACGGTAAAAAAGGACTCCTTTTATATTATACAGCAGCTAAAAGAACAAAAAAAAATCCGAATGACTCACTAACCAGATGTTTTTTTTTTATTTACAAGAAAAATCACCTGCCTATTTAAAATACGACAGAACTTTCCCTCCAACCCAATAACTATTTTTATGCATTATTACTTAATTTCCGGTGTATCTAAGGATGAATCCAGGTCCCGTCGATAATGACACCTCTACGCGACAGCAGTCCAATTTTGATTAGAATCAAATCACTGTTTATCAAAACTAATCTATGAATCGGTGTTAAAGTTTTCTGGCGTCGTTTAATGGATGGAAATAATCAGTGGTAACACTCATTTTCCTAGAAACGCCTTAAAAGGGTTCTTTTTTAACCATCCTCGTGTAAAATCTTCGGTCAAAACATATTTAAACAATGTTTACATCAATTGTCGGGTATTATTTCCAATTTCGAAGCAATAAGAAAATTGGAAACTCGCGATATAATTATCAAAAGTACAAATTATTTAATACAGTTACAAAATGAATGAATTACAATGCACAGCACTTTTTTGACATCTGCATTCGTTATTTCATATAACTCTTAAATTCAAAATATAATGCAATTCCTTTTTAGAAATCAGAAAATATTCAGAATCAAAATTACGATCAAGTTATTAATGGTTGCCCGTCATTTTCATCGGTTTCATATTGATGTAATGAATATCTAACAGTTATTTATTTAAATATCGAGTTTTGCATTCATTTTAGAGTACCAAAAAGAAAAAGTAAATCCTGGATTACTAAAAACAAATAGTTTGCACTGGTAAATTTAATTTGTTTGTATGATACATTCGCGAAGTGAATATTATTGAAATAAAAAATTGAAAAATCAGGTATAATATACATACACAATCTACATAATTCTTCCCCTCGAAAAAATTACTTAATTTTGATAGGTTCACATTTTTCGTTTAAAAAATAACACTCAGATGTTATATTGAAAATTAGCTTGAACAAAGGGGGGAAATTTTTAAAAAGGAAAAAGAATAAGCTTTATGGATTAAATATTTTTGAAGAGTTACAAGTCGCCAAACGAGCTTAGGCACCAATGTTGGAGGCCCTTTCACAATCGTTGGCACAAAAAAAAAAAAAAAGAAAAGAAAAAAAAAACACGATGAAGTACAAGTATGTCAGTTGAGAACGTGGATTTTCAGTTACGAATTACAGGGAAAAGAAAGTTGTGTATGATGAGGGTTTCACTTATTTTGTATTTACTAAATAAAATAACTTTTTGGTGGAACAATGTGTTGTGCCTGAACCTGCTTTTGTGTTTATTAGCCGTATCTACTGGGTTTTATTTAACCTGTGAAAAGAGTTTTATCGTTTTCATTGAGACATTTATAAAACAAGAGATTTTTGGACATTTTCAGTAAGAATCTTTATCACAAAAATTATCATTATTTGTTTTACACTCTATGATTTTTTCTACTTTTATCCATCAAAATATTTTCATTTAAATTATAAAGTATTTACTGTCACAATTTCCTATATTATAAAAACAGTATTCATTAGAAATATTCAGGGGACAAAAAACTGTCATTTTAAAAGAATAATGAAACGAATATATTCTTAAGACTTATGACGAATACGATGAGATTATTCTTATTTAAATATCATTCTAATAAGATCTTCTTATTTAAATATCATTCTAATA
>BMAW01016541.1:115106-203271 GCA_019974015.1 Nephila pilipes
TAAATATCATTCTAATAAGATCTTCTTATTTAAATATCATTCTAATATATCATTATATATCATTCTAATATATCATTATATATCATTCTAATATATCATTATATATCATTTTAATATATCATTATATATCATTCTAATAAGAATTTTATTAAAGAAATTTATATTTTCAATAACCTATTTTTTTAAATACACACACATTTATTAATAACTTATCAAAATTTCCTTATCAATAATATTTCAGGCAAAATAAGAGATGTTTTTTGCTTACATATTTCAGATGCAATTTCTCTTTTTCTTCTCTTGATAGCAACGCAGGAAGCTATAGAAAGGCATGTTTGTGATTAGGTAAGTGATGTTTAAATTAAATAAAGTTATAATTATTTTATTAATGTGATATAAAGGTACTAAAATGTGTAAGATAATATATAATAACATACATTTTGCCATTAACGTATATTCTTACCCACACACTGAAAAAATTACATGCTTTCTTTGGGTGTTCTTAAGATTGTAATTTTCCTTATTGTTTCGAATATTGAGAGAACATTCCACAGTCCAATAAAAATTTCAATTAATAATAAAGTTTTAAACTGATCCAAAGTTCGAATACAGTATCAAAATTACTCATTATGAAAATATCCTAGACCTTTTTCGAAACATTATTTCGATAAAAATATTTAAATAAAACCAATTACTTTTTTTAACTGCATTGTTTTATTAATAGCTATATGTCTCTAAAAATAGTGTAGATCAATACATCAGCAATGATGCAACAAGTAGGATATTTACCCTTTTCCGATTCCACGAATTAAAAACTGTGATAATTTGTACTCCTATATTTGTGTTCAATTTTTATTGATTATCTGTTTATTAACCTTGCCCTTAGAAGCAACACGAGAGCAGTTGGTAATGGCTAATTCATAATATTGAATCTTAATCAAATGTTGAGGATGACACCTGAGCTGAAACTTTTCTCTCCAAACTTCAAGCCTAGGAGAGGACTTAGGGCTGCACAGATTTAACGTGCATCAGCCCCGTCGCATGGCGAATTCTTAAGGGCATCCTGACTCGACGGAAACAACATTGTCCATAAGTTCGCGATCCTGACCACTAAGCGACCGCGGCCATGTGTTCAAACTGTAGCACCTTCCTTTCCACATTTAAATCTGCAAACATCGTCAAGCGTAGTTAAAGAGTCATTAAGATTACGATTCCAACTGCAGAGATGTCAGGTAAAAGACAAACACAGTTTATTAGGTTTCTTCTCAAATTATTCAAGATATGTATTATTCTCTCTCAAATTACTCTTCGCGCGTCTAATTCCTAGCTTAAAATTAAACAATTAAGTTTTAGCTTACCGATTCCCTCGCATTGAGTGAAACACTTTGCAGTGGGTTCCTCTTCTATTACCTTTTACTCTAACTAGGAGTTACAGCTAACTAATCTTAACTACAAGCAATCAACTACTATAATTCACTCCGATTATCTTAAAACCGTCTATAGGCTTCTCATTATCATTTGTCCCCTTAATTTCTTTTAATTCCATTTTGCTTATACATCACTATCGTAAATTCAAATCATCACACTTTTTATATTTATCTAATTTGCCTAATTATATGTCTTTCGGAGGAGAGGAGTTAAAATTTTATGCAATTCAAATTACAAAAAGTCTCCAAGGTTAGTGAAAAGAAAATCGAGATTAGCCAAACTTCACAAACAAGTTTAAAAATACTTTTATTCGAATTTTAAGCACACATAATTTGATGCAATTTATATTAAACTTTCTTAAATTTCAATTGAAAGAAAGATATTCTATATCCGAGCATTATCTTTTTGAAAGGCATAAAAGAAACACAGCGGGTCGTAAGATTTCGTCTAGCAAGTGCCACTAAAGGCCAATAGACGCATTCGTCTGTAGAAGGAAACGGCCTTCCAGGTCATAATGCCTTGTTCTATGCTTGTGTGTTGCTTGGCGGTATCTTTTCGTTTTCTTTTCATAACCTCGCATCAGAGCTTAACGATTGCCCGAATGCTATAAACTGTGTAATTTCAAATTGCTTTAAAATTACCGACCTCATCTTTTCGTTATTTTTATAATATTTCCATCGAAATATTTAACATGCGTGTCATGAAATTAAATTAAAAAACACTTTAAAACTGACTTACATGTACCAGGCGTAGGAGTATACTTAGAAGTGGCAATTAGAATTCCTGCATTTCCCAAAACAGTATCCGTCGTCACACCACCTCCAGGTCCACATCCCAAATCGTGTTTAGCCATTGTCTTAAAAACCTAATAAATATAATATTATATATATATGCGAGTGTGTGTCTAAAAATAAATTTTCAAGTTCATATGATACAGCACGCGCGAGGAGATCCATGTTAAATCTGAAATGGAGCAATACATTAATTACCGCTAAGTCAACCAGATTTTGAATTCAGGCATGCAAACGTGCAATCATTGTTTTGCACATGTGCCGTATATGTCGTTTTGTGGAAGAAGGTTCCGTGCCTGTTGCACTTAGTTTTTCAAATCAACAATGTGAGTGCTGGTTGTCGATGACGCTGGATTTGTTATCCATTAGTGTCTCATACCTGCTAGATGGGAGAAAAATATGGTGAACTCGTTAGCCAAGGTAACATTACAACACTCTGAAGAGGACATTCATTGACAGCAGCGTTATGGGGGGAAACATTAAGATCCATTACATTCCATAAGATCCATTACATAGGAGGAAAACATTAAGAGAAAACATCCTTTTGGAAAAAAACCCTTGGGAATTGTGATCAAAAATAGCATCTCAACCTGTTCATTCACCTGTCTCACGTAAACATTGGCTGTCAAGGTACTTGGAATTACGAAGAGAATGCTCCTGCTGTCAAAAAAATCGCTCTTCAGATTATAATTCCTAGTATAGGTCCAGTGTGTTGCATAGGTTTAATGCAACATACAGCTTTTCAAGATGCAGAAATCAATATTCCAGTGTTTAGGCAACAGAAGTGGTTCAAGACGCTCACCGACCTTCTTCTAAGTAATATATGGCAATCACTGGCACCAACAGATTCTGCTCTCCTCGCAACAAACCTTTACTCCGTTCTCTAACGAGCGCTAACTTGACACTATTGAAACTGCAGGTAGCAACAATATGGATTTAGTGTTCTTGAACAATACAGGCCGTATGACTAGGAACTGGTTCTCAAGTAGTCGATTTGTTAATGTTCGCAGTGTCACTCTTCACTTCACAGTGTCTCAGTGACAACAAAAGCTCAAATTTCTACTTTGGGTGTAGTAAAATACTCCACAATCATGGAGCTAATATGGCACTTTTCTCTCAGTTGTGACTAGTGTTCGGAAGTGCTCCAGTTTCTTGAGACAGTACCTTCCCGTGATCATTGCTGTCAAAAATCAAAACTATCCCTGCCAAGCTTTTCTGTAGTGTTACAGAAGAAAGCCACCTTCTCGTAGCCTCGTTCAAACTGATTATGCTGTTGATACTACCTTCATCATCTCCTTAACATCATTCTTACCTCACGTCTAGCTCACAACATCCAATCCGGAAGAGAAATAACATCAATAACGTCATTCATCGTTGGCGAAGAATCGCGTAATTAAAACAAACGTTATTTGTATGCTCATAGTGGCGCTACTAAAGCCTCTCTTATTCAAACAGCGCGAAACTTGAATAGATGTCATATTTCAGGCGTACAAACACGCCTTTCAAAATTCGTGCATCTAACACAACTCCTTTTTGGTGTTGGGATTTAATTTCCGCCAGTGGACATATATACTCATATTGTACATAGAGGAAAATTAGATTTTTATGTAATATTTATTTTTTTGCAAAAACATTAAAGTTTTATAAACCAATAATTTCGTTTTATAATACAATTCAAAAAAGTAAACCAATTCTTACCTTTCTTTGAAAAAGTTTTACTTAAAAATATATGCTTTAAATGGGAAAAGGAAAAAAAAAATTGTTTCAAGTTGGGAAGTTGTCCTCTAATTCCTATTACAGATAAATATGATTTTTAACAAGCGAACCTAATTTCCAGATATATATTACACACTATGAATATAGTATATAATATCTCTCTCTCACTTTTAATTTTTATTTCTTTTACTTTACTTTAAAAGAGGTACCTCGACATTCAGTACTCGAGATCTATGTTAGGGAAATAGGTTTATATATTATAACTAAAAAAAATTGATAAAATATTACACACAAATAAAAATTAAATATTTTTAATTACAAAAAACTCAATTCTTGTGATCATACCCTGTGACATCTAATTAGTGTAAGTCTTTGCTCAGCTTAAGTACGTTTTGTTATCATATAATTTTATGCCGATATTTCATACGATGAACTGAACGTTGTTCTTTTATAAGTATCGAATTGCTGTTCTATATGGTTTTTGATAAAGTTGACAATATTAACCTGCTTCCAAAGGTACAAAGGACGGAATTAAGCTAAGCGCTTCATTTGTAAGGTTTAGTCTTTTATATATTTTATTACAGCTTCATACTGGAAAAGCACGTTGTTCATTGAAATAAGTACATATAGGCTTAAAAACAAAGTCAATGCTGCATGTGGACAGATATATAAAAGTGGGTTAGATAAGATTTGTTAAGTTCAAACTGGTATAAAGGAGCTCAAAATTATCACATAGGCAGAAAAGGAGTTATATTTATAAAAGAAAAAAACTTAATTTCATAATTTTAGTTTGGTGATTTTAAAGGGACCATCCAAGAGCCTATCAGTGAGTCATCTTAAATGTTGCTGTTTAGAAAACAAAAGCATTAGCATATTCAGCTTTGCTTAAAAATTTTTAAAATTATTAATCTATGTTTACAGTCTTCTTTGAGTATAGTTTCTCATTCCACCAACAAAAAAAAATGTTTTACATAAAAGATAGAAAGCTGCTTTTTAAACAATAGTTGATTCAACTTCCTTTTTAAGAAAATCTCTTAGTGTATAAATTATAATATACATGGACTATTTTTAATGTAAATAATATTACAGGAAATGAAATTTAAATGATATTTTATGATTGCATTTTCTCACCTTAGATCTAGTAAGAACGTCCTTTTCAGACAACGCATAAACAGCTTTATCTACACCCAAAATACCAACTAAAGTTGATTTGGTTCCTTTATAGTGAATCGTACCCGTACGTCCAGGCTCTGTTGTTTCAAATACAGGCTCAATAGTTACCTTGAAATAATAGTTTAGTATAAAATAATGCATTACAACCAACACATACATCTATAAGTATAATAAAATACAAACTTTTTAAATAAAAACAACTCAGTGTTTTCTTTAAAAGCAGATGAACGTATTTATTTGACTATCTGATATAAACCTTGTACAACTGATACAAAATCAGTTTTTAAACATTATAAAGATTCTCAGAGTAACATAGTGATTGTAATACAGCCACTTGGTAATTTCAGTGTTTATTTCAAAGTTGCCCGACATATGACTGTACTATATGAAAAAAGGATGTTAAGAAACTATTGCGATGCACAATGATTTTTAATGTTCTTCAATTATATGAATTTTTTCAAATATCTTATGGTTCATACACGACTAACAGAGAATATTCGGAAACTTAAAGTTGTATAGTTATACGTCCACCAATGGCAGTATTACTTTCACTAGGGACTGCAAGCGAACTTCTAAATGTAGCGACTTCCTTCTACAGCAGCGCCACAAGTTAAAAGGCCTTTACTCAACCAGCCCAAAGGGATATCTTTTCGGCCTGATTAGTAGGCCCGTCGCCTTCGGATCCCTTGGTCCAGGGTTCGAATCTGCGCTACCGTTTCGCGACCGCCACAAGTGGTGACCCGGACGTGGTCACTAGATGGCAGCACGACTGCCTGCACCTACTGATTGCATATGCCCCGACGATCGCCGTTAGTGGTGACTCAGGGCTTGAGCACTAGGTGGCAGCACGGTGTTTGCATATGTTCCGATGCAAAAACGCTTGTCTCTGTGTGTCTTAAGACAAGCGCGTGCGACTCACTACTAGTGATATTCCGGTTCTGGCGCACGTTTCGGCGCCTTCTGAACAAAATGGCGCACGTTTATCTCCATTCCGTATCATCACACTGCGATGATACTGGAGGGGGAGTGTGTAGCGACTTCCTTCTACAGCAGCGCCACAAGTTAAAAGGCCTTTACTCAACCAGCCCAAAGGGATATCTTTTTGGCCTGATTGGTAGGTCCGTCGCCTTCGGATCCCTTGGTCCAGGGTTCGAATCTGCGCTACCATTTCGTGACCGCCACATAAATATATATGGTCTGGTCAACATTTCAGCAAAGCAACTGAGAATTAGAGGGAACTGAAGTCAAGAGAACTTGGCTTATTTTTTTTATTTATATTTAGCTCTTTTAAAAAAAATAATAGAGTCCTGTCCATAAAAATAATAAAGTCGTTTTTTTTCCCCATTTCTCCAGTTACTTGCGTGAAGTAAAACTTGGAAGAAAGGAATCCATTGATAAAAATAAGAAAGTGGCCTTTTTACCTTTACAGGCCAAATTATCTGCAAAATTTTAAATTTGAAAGCAAAACTCCGCAGTGAAAACCAATATTATTTTACGAACTTAAACAGGAAAATTTGCACAAATAAACACGTAGTCCTTTTTTTTCGATATCATTACAGACATCACAATTTCAATTTGAAATAAAAGTGGAAGAAAAAACCCTCGGGAATCTTGGTATTAAAAAGTTAAATCTTCAGTAATATATTTGAGAAAAACAACTTTAAATAGAAGTTTGATCGATAGATTATCTCTGGTCCTGTCGATCTAAAATGAAACGTTCACAAACTAAATTAGTTAATTCCCTTAGCCACTTTAAAAAAAGTAAAAATTGTAATACCGATAATAATAACACCAAAGGATTCTATTTTGCATATTTCAAACAACGTCATATAAAAACAGAAAATGTAACAATACAATCCACAGTTTTTATGTGAACTTATACATATTAAATTTTAATATCCACTTGACATTTACAATTTGTTAAATATACCGATCTATAATGCATCCCCATATTGCTATATCTTAGGACAAAGAAGCATATATAAATCTGATTCTGTATTTTAATACTTCAGAAGGTACCAAAATTAAAATAGTAATAACGATATACCAAAATAATTTTCAAGTTTCGATTTCTCATTACTTTGAAGAGAAAATTTGAATTTCTTAAATTGTGATTATTAATGCTAATATCAGTAGTCACGTCTTGGGTCCATATTTCACGTTTATCAATATTTATTTCGATTTTATTGATATTTTCTCTGAACCGGTATTAAACATTTATAATTATTTTAAAGACTTTCATCAGTTTGTTACATGATAAATAATGTTTTATTCTCTATTACAAGTAAAACCTGCAACAGAGGACAGCTTTTATTGTAACGACATTTCCATTTCAGTTGTAAACTTCCAGTTTCGATCCCGTCTCTCACTGTGAATGTTGAAAAAAAGAAAATTCATACCTCAGCATCAGGATGACAGGTATCTTCAGTATCAATATTAAGTGAATCTACAAGTAATTCTTCTTTGTAATGAGCCCAAACCACAAGTCTAAAACTGGGTACCATGTCTTGAGTAATTTTGAATTCTATTAATTGATGAATAAAATCACCTTCCAACAACTTCTTCATCCGTACAATTTTACCTCTAGTTATAACCTGAAATTAAAGCGAATGTAATATATTAAGAGATGAATGATGGTTGCTTAAAATGATCAATTCCAAATATATTTTCCAATTAAAATAAATTGATATTCCGTATCCGTACGGATAATTTAAAGTTACATATTTATAAAGCTCAAATGCTAACAAGAAATTTGTAAATGAGGTAAAATGTAGTATTAGATCATTAATCACGTATCAGTACAGCTAAAAATTTATTTGAAATTAAATTTAAAATTTTATTCATAGAAGGAAATACAAAGTAAAGAAAAAAAAACACACAAAACATGCTTAAAATTTATTTTTATTTTATCTTACACATATGTTACTATCGAATTCTGAAATACATCTTAATATATGCGCTTGAGGTGATATTCATTTAAAAACAAAACGAATATATTATAAGTAAAATGAAACTGATTTCAAATTGTATTATGTTTGTTAAGGCAAAATGAGAAAAAAGTGCACAAATAGATATATCACTCTTTTCAGAAAATAACCTGACATTAAACGAGCTTATCAAATTCGAGAAATTAAAAAAAAAAAAAAAAGAAGAAGAAGAAGAAGGGGGGGAAAAAACATTTTCATACAACTTAATACATAGCAGTTAGTAAACATTTTTAAGATACTTTTAACATTAACCTCGCAATTTTTTATGAAAAATAAATTTATCATCGTAAAATAAATTCTCAAGAGAGGTTAAATTACTAATCCGAATTTTAAATCATACTAATCCATGACGTCACGATTTTCAGCATGCCGCAAATAAAATGTAAAACAAAAAAATTATTTCATGCAAAGATTTGCAAAGAAAAAAATTCAGCTACAAAAGATAACTTTTTACAAATGATTATTGAGTTATTTAATTAAATATTAGAACTAAGCAAATGATAATGGATAGGAAATAGTTTTTGTTTATTCATTAATTCAATCACTCATTCATTTCTTCATTAACTAATTCATTAATTCACTCACTCATTCATTTCTTCATTAACTAATTCATTAATTCACTCACTCATTCATTCCGCCCATAACATTAATTCATTCATTCATTCATTCACTCACTCATTCAATTCGTCTAAACTCGTTAATTAATTAGTTCAGTCTTTCATTTCTTCATTCACTCACTCATTCATCTCGTCATTCCCTTACTCAATCATTCTCTTACTCATTCCTTCATTTACTCATTTACTCCATTTATTTATTTATTTCCACCAGAAAATACTTTTTTTAAAAGTGCTCGGGTATCAATTTTGTCGTTGACAAAAACAATAGCCCTTTGGATGATTAATAACCTAATAAAATGTATTCTTTGTATACAATGATAAATCATGGTGAACTGAACTTTACTTTCTAAGTGTTGCGTTTTCAGAGTGAATCTGATTTCCTGATTATAATTTTCATTTGGAGAGGAGGAAGGATTAGATAAAAGGAAAATATATAACGAAATCATATGATCGAATTTTAGGGATTTTGGGGCTTTTATTTATCTTAACGTTTATTCTTGACATTTGTAGATTAGCTTTATTCCTTGAATATCTGTTTAATCAATTTGTTTGAAAAAATTTCTGAATGAGTAGTGAGTTTACTTATTCTTTAGATGTTAGAACATATGATTGCACAATAATTTTTGAATCGTTTTGTTTTTATTTTTAATTTTTGTTATATCTGTGAAATATGCTGATTTTCTGCTAGTAATTTTTTTCTTTTATTAATGTTTTTAATTAAATATTTGATTTTTCTCTTTTTCCTCAATTTTCGATTATTTCTTTATTTTTATGTTATTTACTATTTTCATTGGTGTGTAAGATGCAACAAATAAATTATTAATAAAACAGCATAATTAGTATGGAAAGAATCAACGGAGAAAAATACAAAATGAAGGAGCGAAATAGTCCTTTATCGAAAAATGATTAAATAATTAAATACCCATCAAAACAATCAGACTAGGGACTGAAACATGATCTCGGTATCAACCTTTCACCAGTGCATCTTATTGTCAAAATGTATCACTTCAAAAAAGTAAATTAAAATAGATATTGCAAAAAAAAAAAATAATAATAATTCCAAGTAGAAACATTTAAAGCACTATTTTTAATTACACATAATTTAGAAACAAAAACGCACATAAATCCATACTTTTAAAAAGATGTAAGTCTCTTTAAATGTAAAATTCCAATTTTAGATGATAAAAAGTAAAAAAAAAAAAAAAAACATATCATACTACATACACGTGAGCACAAGTGATAAAGGTATAAAGTGCATAATTTCAAGTATCCCTTTAAATCAGAGTCGCTAAGAATTTGTGATGCTGCTAATATGATGGGAATAACGATAATGATTACATTAAATATGATATGAAAGGCCTTCAAATTGAGAGCCTTTAAGAACAGTTCGACAACAAAATAAAATCTAATCAAAAGCAAATATCGAAAAAAAATATATCATAGAACAGCAAAACTCAATTTTAGTTGTTAAGATATAAAAACGAAAATTTCGAATACAATGAATAAAATATGTGTCAATAAATGTAAGCTCTACGTTAATATTCAGAAAATTCTTCACAGCTAAACTACTAACTGGCAATGTTAATAATCCTAATGTAATTCTATGGATTTACTTTTTAAAAAATTAATATATCTGAAAATTTAAAAATTTTACAATATTCTAAAAAGTTAGAATTCTTATGATTAAGGTATCAAGTTCCAAAAGAACCCACAAATCCAAATGACTCCAAAAGAAATTTTCAATTCTGCGAGATGTGACTATCAAAAATCATTTAAAAATTTTAATACAACAACGACCTTAGTAAAAAAATGGTCAAATATAAAAATTAGATGTCGAATTTAAAATCCCCCCCCCCCTAAAAAAAATCAGATATTACTATCCTCCGAAATCCCCCAAAGACTCCTCTAGGAAAATATTAAAAACCATGTCATATTGGACCCCCATACAAATTATGATGAATACATTATGTTCTTATTATCACTTTAAGCAATTTCCAATGAATTTCTTATTCTATCTATCGCAATTATGACTAATTAATGAATTACGAAGTTTAAAATAATATTCTCTATAGAGAAATGTGAACAGTGCTGCTCCAATAAGGCAATCTAATTATTTTACAAATTTAAAAACGTCACTTTTTTCATAAATATTACAGTGAATGGAGTTACCAACTATATGTATATATATATATGTGTGTGTGTGTGTGTGTTATATATATACTATAATATATATATATATAGATTATATATATATATATATATATAGATTATATATATATATATATATATATATATATATATACGAATGTAATTTACAATTAATTAAAGACAAAGCTATATATTTGTACCACTGCACTGGCTGTGTGTGGTTAACGTTACATAAAGAAATAATCTTAAATGAATCTTTCATATTAAATGACGAAAATTTACTTCAGTATTTTGTAAAGTTCAGCGAATTTTTTTCGGTTTCATGAGCATTACGGCTAAATATATAGCTTTTACCCTAAATACCTATCATATTTTAATATAATATTTTTGGACTATGTTGAGAACTATGCTCAGTGAGTGTTGAAAATTATGTTTTCTTATTCTAAATCAAAATACATTTAGTAATGTCTTTAAAAAATTCAAATTTCTAAAGTGTTTCCCTAAATAACTCGGGAAATTGATCGAAGAAGTTCACAGTTGCAAAGGGTCTATATCAAAATTTTCAACTAACAAAAGTTTTTTAATTTTTCTCTTTAACATCATACTTTGGAAGAAAATAAATTTGAATCGTGTCTACAAACATTTTAAAGGATGAATAATACTATTTAAAATTAAATCGTATGTATATAAAAAAAAATTAATTCCCCTGTAAAAGCAACATCTACGAGTATAGTTGTAAGGCGAAACATCAGTTGGTACGGGATTCTTGTTCTGAGATGTTTTGTCTCAAACCAGGATAAATATCGCATCATAAGCTGATGATAAAATATTCGTTTTATACGACAAAATGAAATAATTATTTATTTCACTATTCACTTTTCGTAACGCTGAATTCTTTGATATATCACACAACTAAAAAATGTAACCAGTTTTTTACTATGTTTCGTGAAAAATAATTCTACTCTGATAATTTAAATTAATTCCAAATTAAATCCATACTATATGTGTAGTTTATTTGATTTAATGTTACAGAATTAGATGAATTAAATATAAGTAATGCATGAATGCAATGGAAAACCATGGAAATTTTTTTTTACAACTGTTCGATACATCTTCTATTATTTATATGTATAATGCCAATTTGATACGTAAATTCCTACCTAACACTTTGTAAAGCGTCAGTAGCAACTGATTGTACAGCAACAGAAATCTGATATTTAAATTCAAATAAATGTGTAGGTAATGGAAACGCTTACACTGCATCTTTTACAAACCCCCAAAGAAAGAAATTTCATGGGGGAATCAAGTGATCACGCATGGGAATCGCATATCAGATGAGTTCGGCTGCCAGCGGTGTAACATCAAGTCATCTGGTTCTCTGCAACCGATCCAACTGCGAGGTAGCTCCTTAAAAGCTTTTAAGACAGCTTCCGAGAAATAGTTTCTCAAAGAAACACATGGGCTCTATCTATTTTTCAAAATATAAGACTCCCCCAGTTTTCATTTGTATTCATCTATTACTTATCTTTCTGTGTTGTTTATTTTTGAAAATATGACATTTTTGAAATGGGATGAATCATTTTAATCACTCTGTGTAATGTTACTACATCTATAAAAATAATTTTAAAAAGTAACGCAAAGCACACAAAACACATTTCACACAAAAAAAATCATAAGTATATATATTCATGAAATATAACCTACCGCATAATATACATTTTTCATAGCAGAAGGCTCAATATAAACTATTTTTCCAAATTTTTCTCCAACCTAATATAAATAAATAAAATAAACAAATACATAAAACATTTTTTTTAAAAATATCAAATCAAAATATTATAATTAATTCAATGAAAGTAAATACTTAAAAATTTATGAATTGTCTTTAGTTATTTCTTTCAATACATTAAATATTTCTATAGATAACATAAAAAGGTGAATTAATTTTACAGAAAATATGTAATTTATATTTAAGGCAAAAACTATCGAGAAAAAAATTAATATATATAAATTCTAATGGAGTGCAGAATTTTAGTCTTTATTCTATAAATTCATATCATAATTCTAAGCAATTATATGGATAACAGAAGAAAAAAAATATTTCGTACTTTTGTCTTATGAGTGCTACTTCTTTCTAATGCAACAAAAGCTTTATTAACAGATTCGTAACGTTGTTGAAGAAAATGTCCCGTCGCCTGCTTACCAGGATACCTTGGATCTTCCGTTTCAAGCTTTAAGAATTTATAAAATTAAGTCACTGATTAATCATTCGAATAAGAACAGTTATTTTAACTCAACATTAAAAATGTTACCATTCCTTATCATATAATTACTGATAAAATTTCCAAAACCGATCTTCCTACACTACAGATTCTCAACCTTTTTTGGCCTACCTTTTCGAAATAAAAAAAATTACTCACCGCGGCTTTTCAGAAAAATTCATTCACAGACTCCTACTCTGGAAATTAATAATGTAGCTGTGAGTTTTCTGATTTTTGTTTATTAAATATTTAAAAGTAATTCCATAAATCTGTAAAAGACCTATCGCGCAAAAACATTATTTTTTTTTACTCTTTCGAATGCATTTTATTACATGTAATTACGAGCTATAATCTAACTTTGAGAGGGGGGAGAGAAATAAGAAACTCCCCTATGATTAACATTATACTAGGAGATCCGAGGTGGTGTGAGGTCAGAAGTCTTCATCACACACCGTGGGGTTCTGTGTGGGGCAATGCGCATGCTGTGACTCGTTCATGTGCGAGTCAAAAAGGTACTGGGAACAAAGTTATAATGTAAACAAACAAAACATCTTAGCGAATGATGCACTTTAAAAACATGGAATTTCATATACTCTTCTTGCAACTTATACATCTTCAGAATTATCTAGATTTTCATTTTGAGCCATTTCAATAACTATCTCTCTCTCCCGCGCGCGCGCTGTATTACACACACAATATAAAACCCAGATAGGGAGCATTTTTCCTCATTATGCAAAAAATTCACGGTACCCGTTCTGCCATCTGTATGCCGTCAAACTGACTAGATTTAGCGATTAAGTATCGTATATAACTTAAACAATGCAGGATAACATACATAAAAGCGCTCTGCTCGTCAGCGTACATTGGGGGGAAATTTCGCATGGCGAGTAAAGCTCGATAGGAAAAGGTCTGACTAACTGAACTCATCTGCGAGCCTTATGATACGCTATTCGAATGCAAGCAAGGATCATCAATGACCACAGGGACGTCTTAAGGCATGGGCCAACTGGGCCCGGGCCCAGGGCCTCGTCTTTGAGGGGGCCTCGTCTCATTATCTTCTCGGCCTCAATAAGATCATGATCGGAGAAATTTTAATCGTCAAATGTTATTCCCGGACATGACTGGTTAAAGACAATTATTTCTATATTAAATAATTCTATTTACAACGTTTGCTGAGAATAAGGGAAAATATTAGTTTTATTTCTAAAGCGAGATGTGTCCAATTTATATTTATAAAAAATCTGCTGTAGGAAGGACAGTCACAGACAGACAATCTTTCCAGCGACCTATTATTAATTTGCACACGAGTTAAGGATCGCTCATGAATAGATCCTAGATACACTTAAGCCCCCAACAGAAGTGACAAAAACACATTCCCCATTTTATGACAGACGTCAAGGCTAATAAAAAGAGGGTTGAAATGTCCCTAAAGGAAATCACACGTTTTCGAAGAAACGAGTGGCCTACAGTTCTAAATCGGCAATTCCTTCCTTTAAATTTAATTTCTTTGATCCAACAAAAGGTGGTTTTGTTTTCATTTTTGAATTGTATTTCTTTGAGATTTAAGATAATACATAGATATTTATATCGCATTAAAAAAAGTAAAATAATACGTAATTGTATTTGCATTTTTTTTTACAGAGAGAGCTATAAAATAATATCCAGTTTTAAAAAATCTGTTCCTTTTTTTGTAAATTTTCTCTCTCTCCCTCTGAACAACATGAAATAATCTCTTAACTGTTAATAAAATTATATATAAATATTTCAATGGACTCTTTAGAATTTTATATTGATTAATAAGCATAAGTGCGCCTTTCTTCATTTTGACTGCACTATGATCTTCCAAAAGAATTTTCGATGTATACTGTAATTCAGAGATATGTTTTTATTTGCATATTATATGGAAAACGTTATTTTACTCGTTTAAAAATTCAAATGATTGTCCTTTTGCATTATTATTGAAACCCAAATGAAAAAGAACATTTATGAAACGAATATGTTACATTATGACAGATTGTAGTAATGTAACTTAAATGTAGATAAACAATCATATAACAGGAAGTCCGATTTGATAATTAGACAAACAATGTCTGTACAATAATGTAATGTTTGAAGAGAAAACATAAAAAAATGTAGAAATTCTCGTATAACACAGTATGTTACGACCCGCTTGTGCAGACGGCGTTAGTAGTCATATTATTGTTTACAATTTGTATCGTTATTCCTGTAGACATCAGCCAAGGAGCACGACGTACCAACCGTAGCTCAAATAAAAATTCATTTTTTAGTATACAGTTCACAGCTCTTTGTTTGAATAGATAAGTTTCAAATAACTCAAAGTCTAATCATTCAACCCCCCCTTTCATCAACCACAGTACAAAATAAAAGATTTTTAGTGAATAAGACCCCTCACTAGAAATTTTCTACTTGCGTGTGTATGTTTAAACAGATTTTCCTGCAGAAAAATGAATATTTATATATATACATTAATTTTAATATTTATACTTTATCACTTATTAATACTTTATTACTTACTAATACTTTATCATATATTAGTATAAAATACTTTTAATGACAATTACTTACATAAATATAATTCTCTTAATTATATTTATAAGTTAAGTTATATTAATAAGTTTAATTAGTAGTGAGTGAATAAAAATATGTCAAATGAAAAAAAAAATTAACTTATGTAATAATTTTCTTCAATTTTTGGAATCTATGACTTCCTTCTTATCATAATTCTTTGTTCCGTTTGATAAGCCTAATAGCAACGACATATATATTTCGTATAGATACAAACTTATATTTTTCTGAGAACTTGTTAGAAATTCCAAATATTATGTAAGACAATACAGTGTATAAAACTTAAAAATCTATAACTGATTTTTTCTGCATATAATTTAAATTTTAAAATGCTTTACTCAATATTTTCTTAGATATGATTTTTCATTCACAATTTTAAAAAAAATATTTAAGGAAATCTAATAATTAACTGTATGTGATAAAATTAATATTAAATTATATTAGTATATAGTACATATGTATATCTGTATTATAATGATAATTCGAACTTTAATATTTTGTACATTAATAATAATAATGAAATAATCATAACTGGAAAATTGTATACAAGGAGTAATAACTTAATTAAAAGTTTTGTTTTTCTATCCACGAAAGAGTTAACAGAAATTATTTAAAAAATGTGATCTTATCACCTTCAGAATTCTTACGAAAAGGAGAGTTATACATTACTTTCATTTTATACATATTTTTAGTTTTAAGCTAGTGAGCGAGTTTTCTCCTTTATTTTCTTGAACAGAACAAAAAAAAAAAAAAAAAAAGGAGGGGGGATACTACACATAGTTATATGCATATTACGTGACATATGGCACAATGGTTTTTTAGAACTGTGTATTTATTTATTTATTCTTATTAGCAAAATAATTCTTTTTCGAATAACTTTTCTATTTATAGCTAGGGTATCGCTTTTAATTGTATGGAATAAAATGCATTCAAAAGAGCGAGAAAAAAAATAATACATGTTTACCTGGTTTTCCATTTTTTAAAAAGTTTTTGCAAGTATTCTTAAATGTCTTTTAAAGATCTGAAAATTCCCATCCCCTGCACTAAACCGATCATAAAAATGTTATAAATCATTGGATAAAAAAATAAAACCGGGGTACCTATGCTCTTTCAAATGTATATACTTTGAAAATTTTAAATTACCTTACTTGTAAAAAAATTAGATATGTCAGTATTGCACATAAGAAAAGAGAGTGAAAAGAAGAAAAAAAAACTCCTCCTTTGTGCAAAAGAATACATGGAATTTCCCCGTGTCTATTTGATGAATGGCGATTTATGACTCGTTCCGTGGATTTCGTTCCAGAAATGTAGCTTTCTCAGAATTCGTAGCGCGTTTGAGGAACTATGAACAATCTAGTCGTTCTTTGGCAAGGTGAAAACTGCAATTGAAAATTACTACCAATACGTTTTCTAAAATAAGCTATTCTCTGTTTTTTTATTCAATCTTCTTAAAATTATTTATTGGTTTTTTTCTTTTTATTTTGTATTATTTTCTTGATTTGTTCCAATTGTCACTTCGTAGTTATATAACTAAGGGAGAAAAAATTTGTTATTTAAACCTGTTTGTGTGTCTTGCTTTTTTGTGCGTTTAACTTATTGAGTGCATTATTTTTTTAAAAAATTCCAAAATAAAAATTCCTATTTCTTTTAACTTGCAATTAACTATAGTTACCTATAAAATGTAATTTATAAAAATTATTAATTATATTTACATGAAAAGATGTCGAGAACAAAGCATTAACATTTATTTTTCGATGTGTTTCTGTTTTCTCTCGTACTTGTAAGTTTCACAACTTAACAAAGTTAACTTTAATAAATGTAAATTTCATAGCTTAACAAAGAATTGCATTTTGAAAATAATGTTACAATAGAAAAATTGTTTAAATTCCTTAGATACAAATAAATTTATCTATATATATATTACAAAATACAATTAATTTTTAAAGGAATTAATCTTTTCTAAGTAATGATTTCACTGAAAAGAAAATATATCGAATTAAAATGTATCGTTTTTTTAACTTCAAATTAAAATAACATTTAAACATTACAGATATTTTTCTTATTCAACTTTAAATGTGACACCTTTAATGTTAAACTTTATACTTTATTTGTTTCTTCTTGCAATCTCTGTTCAGGAAATTTATTCGTGCAAAGTCATTGAAAAGAAAAAATAAAATTCATTTATTAAATCCTTAAATGATTATCAAAAATGGGATTTACTTATAATTAATGCAGAAACAAATGTTCTTACAATTGTTGTATAACATTTCATGCTATAGATTTCTTAACTTTTTGAATTTTGTAGATATGTAAAACACTAGATTTAATTAATGTTTGAAAATTCTATATTTAATAATGTTACATTTTATGCTTCCAAATTTCATCTTTTGGAGAATTCGAAAGATTTTGTATCAATTAAATTTTTACAAACCGCCATAAAAAAAAAGGGCTTTTATAAGAAACAGAACGAAATAAATGAAATTTCTCAGAATTTCATGCAGAATCTGGCGGACAAATTTGATGCAATTATGCAATTTTTTTATCTGGATAAGAATAGTAATATTATCTATTTGTAAGAAATGTAATATTATCTTGCATTATAATAATATTCCAGATAGCCAGTCTGGCTGTGAGCTCGTCGTTGTTGATATTTCGCTTGAATTTATGTTCCAGTCAAAAGAGATTCATAGTGTAGTGTTGAAGGTAAAAAAAAATACTTTTTACCACTAATTGATTCTCTAATTTACAATATTCAAACGCGTAATAAAAAATATGGAGAGCTTTTTGACATATTTGGATTTTTTGAAAATATTTCTAATTTGGATGAGACGGACATTAAAATAGCAAGCGTGAAAATATCAAAATTTTACGATAAAGACAATAATGGAGAGGAACTGAACTTAGAATATCAACATTTCAAGTCATATATGATCATTAATGCGAAAAGCTGAAAAAAAAGCAAAGAAAAGAGAATGAATGGAAAAAAGAAAGATTAATAAAAATGTAATTATACAAATGCAGATGAAGAACAGTTGTTGAGTGAGGTGACTGGAATTGGGATCAACATACATGTATAACGAAAGACTATTCACAGCGTTTCCCAATATTGAAATAATAATGAGAATTTTCTTATGAATGATGATTACTAACGCAAGTGGTGAGTGTTCATTTTCAAAACTCAAACTTGTTAAAAATGAAATGAGAAATGAGATGACTCAATCATGTTTGAATAATTTAAGCTTGATGAGTATTGAAAATGAAATATTATTAACAATTGATTTTGAAGACATAATTAATTATTTTGAAAATTTAAAATGTAGAAAATGAATTTTCTCATAAAACCTCATTTTACTATGGATTGCTTTTATTGAACTGAATATGTATATACATCAAATTAGATTAAAGGGTCGCAGATGGGGCCTATTTTTCATAAAAGCCCAGGGCCTCAAGAAGTCTTAAGACGTCCCTGAATGACCATCAAAGGGTTAACAATCAATCAATTAATCAACGACTCATTAATTCATTCTTTTAAAATACCTTTTATTGGAATGATTAGACAGGAAAATGCAGAACTATTTTTGTTATTACATTAATGTAAAGATTAGTTGTTATCGACTTGAGTTTTAAATATACTTTTCGTACTAATGCTTTTAAGTTGACGAAAAGTCAATGACACGTTTGAAAACTAAATTCAAAATTTACTAACTGGCTTGAGAGAGAGCGTTTTCGAACAAAATACTCCCCCGATGAACAATTTTGTATGTGCAAATTTTTTTTTAAAAAAAATAAGAATTTCGCCCATACAGGATGCTGTATCGCAAAATCCACAGAAACAAAATAAGCTATCGAAAATTTAGCACAATTAATTTGCCGAAGCAAATGCACAGCATTTGTGCATTTACACATCGTTTATATAATGAATCCTAACTACCATATTTCATTGTGTGGGCCTTTGTGGCTCGAACCTCGAGTCATTATTTCTCTCCGATTTAACTATATTTTCACAAGAAAGGGGGAAAATCAACTAAATTAAAGGTAACATAGTCCACTCAATGGGCAAAATTCAAAACTATTTTTATTTGCATAAACAAATCTTTAAAATACTGGAACCAATAAGATCTTAACTTCATTGCCGTAAGACAACTAGTATTTTTGCTTATAATTTTTAAAATATATCTGGGATTTTTGGTTCACCCTGAATGTTAACAGTTGTCCGCTCTTTGAATTTTACACTTAAAATTTGATCTCATATAAAATGAATAGTCATTCAGTGTTTCAGAAATTCTAATAAAGGTTTAAATACGATATCGGTTACCCAACGATTTTCTTGAAAAACCATTATCACTGTTGATGAACTGAATTATTATCAATATTGAATACTGAAAAATCATTATCACTCCTGATAATTTAGTTGCTAGCAAATACGCACATTTAAGTATCCCATATTTGCTCTTCTTTGGAGAAAAAAATTGTCAACTTTTATTCAAAAACACAGAAGTAATATAAATTATACAGAATATAGGGAAATAATATGAATTATTTCTATATAATTTAGTTTATAAAAGCTTTATACGTACTGTGATCGAAATTGTATTACGATTCATCTCTGGATGTATTTCAAACGACACCTTTCCTTCGTGATCACTTACTGAAGTAGGTACAGTTATTGCAAGCGGCTTTCCATCTGCCGTAGCTTTTATACGCGTTGGAATTTTTGCAGCAGGCTTTCCATTAATGTAGTTGATATCAGCCTATGAGAAATTTAGTTATTTAAACTAATAAAATAAATGTAACATATGATCAAAAACAATCATAAAGAAAACTTGGAATCAAAATATTAATAATGCCATCGCAAATTTGTAGGACGAAAGTTTGTTTCAAAAGTTATGCCTCAATAGTCATAACTTTTATTGATTGTGTGATTTTAAAAGTTCTTATAATACTTGACACTTTTACGTTTTCCCTATGTAATGCAGTTTTATTTTTGCTTCTGTATGTAGTTGATCAGCTGAGAGCTAATAAAATGGTTGAGGCGTTATTGCACCCGAGCATGCAACTTGCGACTTTCACCTCTTCCTGAAGATAAATGAACACCTTGAGGGCATCACTTTCTACCTGATTACGAGGTGAAAGCTGCCAACAAAGACCGATGTCGACAACAACCACCGGAATACCTTGTCGGTGGATTTTCCGGACTAGTAGTTACACATAGAAAGGGATGAGAGAATTTATCATAAAGTGAACAGTGTATTATATAGAGGATACAAACAGTTTTATTTATATATATATATATATATATATATATATATATATATATATATATATATATATATATATATATATAATCAATTATTTTAATACATTCTTAAAAAAAAAAAAACGATTGGATTTGAAGGAAAATTGGTATGTAAATATGCGTGGTGCAAGCTTTCTGAAAATTAGTTACCTTGTTATGTTAAGAAATTTATAATTCTCAAAACATTTAGATATTCATTAAATAAGGATAAATAGATAAAACTTATCAAATATGATTAATATAATAATTTATTTAATAGTGATACCACCAAATTAGCTTTTTTCATAGTCTCAAAATTTACTAATGATGAGTGGTCTTATTTTTTACAACTACATAAGAAAAAGTTAGTTGATCTATTAATTATCAACTTTGTAACTGTATTAATGAACAACGTTTTGTAAAACTGATATTGTAAACTAATATTTGTAATATTGTAAAACTGATTTTTGAGTAGGCATTAGCTGGCATTGAGAACAATTCCCAAAGAGAGTTAATTTTGTTCAGATTGCATTATTTCAATTTATATACATTCTGTGTTACCTCAAAAATAGACCTCAGACCAGGCTTGAAATCTTGAAGACATCTCTTAAAGGATATGACAAAAGGAGACTTGGCAAAACGACCTTTTGCATCGATTGCCACTTCTTTGTTACCAGTTGCATCATCCATAACAGTTGCTTCAATAACCAAATGGGAACCCTCTATCTCAGGAAACCATCCGATATCCTTATGGTGGGCAAATTCATTAGTGCCTACGACTTGCTCGTAAGATCCGTCTCTTAACTAGAAATATAAAAAAATGAGTTAGAAAAATAAGTTAATTGTTTCATAAGGTCAGATTTTACAATGAATACCTTTATGAAAATGGACAATTTATTGCATTATTTACTAAATCAATTATTCCAATAAAGATGCATGTTGATTCCATGCATAAGATTACATATCAAAAGAAAGTTTGGTAAATATCTTCTAATTAGGTAAATTTCAGCGGATACGGGGTGGAGAGTTGGATTTCAAAATTAAATTGTGTTTCTGAGACTTACCAATCCCTCTTTCTTGATTCCCTTCCTTTCATCACTAGCAAATTAAATCAATTAAGGTTTTTCTGTTAAATAGATTTAGGAAATGATTCATAAACATTTTTTGTATTCCATGACATGATCATATTATTAAATTAAAAATTAAAGTCGAAAAGACAGTTTCGATGAACGAAAGAAATCATCGACTAGGAAGTTCGAAAACTTAGAAAAACTATTGAACAAAGACGAAAGAAATGAATGTTTAACAAATGTATTGAAAATTAAAGCAAATATACAGAGAGGGCACACAATTCCACGAATCACGAAAAAGTAGGAATAGTAATAAACACAGAAAAATAGCTCTAGACATCCTCAACGCATTCAATACGGATTAGTTACCCATCTCCTTTTGACAAAATAGAGATCTTATTGAAATGCTGCCGCAGCCATGCCATCCTTAAGATTGGGAGTTGCAAGTTCGCAGATTCACCGCCTTTGGTGTAAATTTTAAACTCACTTGGGATAGTTCAGCTTTGAGGGACCTCATTGCCCTCATGTGTGTTGAGTCACGAGTGTGCGACAAGCAGAATTAAGTTTTTATGCAACTGGCACTTTCTCGTGGTCAATGATGAGAGTAATGCTTGGAGCGCTTCCCGAAGACCTTATCTAGGAAATTTGATTTGCATATGATCGGCGTTTAATTATTCTGTATGCTAATTTCTCTTCTACAATGTGTTTTACATGTCTATTAGCACACGTTGTGCGATTTTGGTTGAATTCTGTTTAATGCTCTGCATGAAATTGTGAAATATGTACTACAAAATGATACTCCAGGAAGAAAAGCAAATAATAGAATGCTATTTATTGCAATATATAGAAGGAATATGGAATTAAATTTGCAGGTCCTTTATATAGCGCACAAAACTCAATACCCAGAGTCGTTATTTCTTGCAGCAATAGTCATTTCAATTGGCTGGATACCGAGTCGAACCAAGCTTGGAAAACAGATCATTGGAAGTACATCAGTCCACATGGCTTCAACATAATGCCAGATTTCATCAATCGTATTATATGGCGAGTGATGTCTTGCCAATCTCTTCGCAACATATGACGAGATGTTCTCGATGGGTGAAAAATCTGGAGAAAGTGCAGGCGAAGACAACCTCTGTATTGATGAGGATAAGGACAAAATGATCAGCATGTAGCCGTGCTTCGTCTTTTTGAAGGTATCAACACGGAGGCCTTGAAGAAGGGCACAGCCAAGGACCAAAACACATCAAAAATGCAATGGTGAAGGCCCGAAGTACCAGTTATGCGAATAAAAGATGATCGGGATATATACCCAATGGCACTCCCTATTATTACTCCAGATAGACCGGTATGACGAAAATGAATTGAAGCTGGAAATGTTTGATCTTCTAGGTACCACCACACAAAGATATATTCGTCATGATGCTTTACGCAGAACTGGGATTCGTTTGAATAAACGATACAGCGTCATTCCTGTGTCCATTATCGTCATACCAAGCATTACTGCAGGTATGCTGTTTTTATTGCAGCGTCAAGAGGAGCCCCAACAATATTCTCCGTTCTAGCAGACGTAATGTTGCAGGTGTAGTCAACCTGTTAAGCTGAACACTTGTCGTCCAACAAATGACAAAGTTCCTGACTCAAGGTACATGACGCAGCTGTACGATCCCCCAAGGACACATGAACTACATGTTAGTTTTTATGAACTTGAATGTTAGTGACCAGACGTCCCTGATATCTTGAATGACATCCTTTTAGAACCATTTGATCCATATTTTGTGTGCAATCCTAGGATAACTACAAATGCTACATGCATTGGTAGTGATCCTCGTCAAAACAATACACCGCAGTCAGCCACGATCCTAGCGCGATATAATTCCAACGCATTCTGGTAAGATATCCTCCTTTTTACACGACATTTCCACAAATAATTGACATGGGAAAACAACTTTTTAATCAGAATCTCAAAGTACAATTCTTCCTTTTATACAGACTTAGATGGCGTTACATCTATCTGAATAGAGAGATGTAACGCCATCTAAGATTCGCCCCTTTCGGGACGAACGTACCATATGCGCTTCACTCGCCATTGTCGTTCACGAACGAACATACCAAATACGAGTCACTTGAGAATGAGCTCAGGGACGAACGATGCATATTCGCATTCCAAAATGGAACTTTTCCTAAATATCTCCAAATGGCACCCTGTGTCCATTAATTTTGAACTGAATAGTAGTTTTAAGATCTTGGCCTTCAGTTTGATCACAGTCTGTCTTAATTCAGTATTTTGCTTACCTGCTATTGAGGGGGAGGAAGGAAAGCGTAATGTGTAAACAAATTGAACTCGGCTCTTCGAGCTTCCATGTGATATACATTCGTGTTTCTGCTTTTCACCGAATGTTTATTATTGTTTTTTCCTATGTATTTTTCATTTCTTTCAAGAACTGTACCGTCACTACAGTTTGACTTTCCTTTTCTTTTGGATGTATCTCTATCTTTCACTTCCCTTTTTTATTTCGGAAGGCCTTGACGCCTATTTATAATTTCGAAAAAGCGTTGTTTATCAGAAGAATATACTCACATGGTCGACGAGCTAATTAATGATAAGAGTATTATTAATTTCCTTAAAAGTTTAAAAGCAATATTTCTAGTTATTCTGATACGGACATTTTATCACAGACGGACAAAACAGGACTTCGTCACGTTTCTCCTCGCTTCGAGAATTGCTAGATTCTGTCTTCACGTTACGTTTTGCTACTTCTTGTAGATAGTCTTTATTGTAATTTTTTTTCATTAATTTTAAAATTTATTGATGTTTTTGTCAGTAAAACTTCTGAATAATTTCAATAGCTCTTCTAAAAACTAGTTCTCTAAGTAAGCACTTGTTTATTTACATTTTTCTGTAAATTAAGGGGGGAAGTTAATAAAAATGCTAATTTTAAAATACATAACAGCTTTATTAATAATCTAAAATCTTACTAAAAAATATAATATTAGCACGAAAACTTTTTTGTGTGTGTGATTTTTTTTTCTAAAGTTAGGCTTAGCGACACAAAAACCCCAGCCCGAGCAACAGCTCCCTTCGATTTTCCGCCGTCCTCCTGGAACGTCTTATGCCAAGGCATGCCATTCCGAAAGGGTTAAAGGCGTTAATTTTAGAATAATTTTTATATCCCAGATATTATACCTTTCAAATAATTGAAGTTTGTTGAGTGCTGCCTACATAGTGTAGTTATTTTAATGTCTAACAGTGGATCATTACAATAAAATGATTTTATTGCATTTGAGCTTCTGACAACTTTAATATTTCTCACTTTTCCCTGAAGAGGAACATGAATCTCGGATAAGAACTATCGATTTTAGAAGCATTTCTTTAAGTATTTCATTCCATACAGAAAAAAAATCCGCTTTTTTTTCCACATTTTTTCCACTTATTTTTGTATGAAAACCGAGTAAAATTTATTTTTCACCTTACTTGAAAAAAGGATAATTAAACCATAAGAAAATTAAATATACTTATCTTGAACGGTATCATATTTTTTATCTTACTTTACTTCAAATGATAAATGATATCTTATATTTTCTTGATGCATACAAGAAAATAAAGTGTTTGTAAATTGGTACAAAATAAGAGCTCATTTCCGTAAATTAGCCAACTTTCTAAGCTAACATACGAGTTCGTTTATCCCTTCTTAGAGCGTCAAGTTCTCAAGGATTTCAACTGTATCAATAAGCCTATGTTGTAATTATTATTATATTTTTCAAAAAGTAATAAATAAAAAATTAGAATTCACAAAATAAAATTTAGATAGTAAATAGTAAAATAAAAAACATACTTCTATGACTTAAATATTCAAGTATTGAACTGACTCAAGCATTCTGCTTTCTGAGTTTAGTTTTTAATTATTTAAAGTATTTAAAGGTAAAAAAATAGCATTAATGGCTAATAATATAATTTGGTATTACATTATTTCATCAATTTAAAGATTAATATTATTTATACCAAATAACGTAATTAATACGCCTATTAATAAATATAATGTATTGTATAAGAAAAATTTGATACCTCAAAACGAGAAGTAATTTCTGCAGAAGTAAATTTCTGCAGAAATGCTTCAATGAATATTATAGTCTTAAAATATTTATATAAGAATACACCTGGAACACTATTATTAAAACCACAGCTGAAAAGCGATGTCATATAAAACTGAATAAAATAAGCAAAATAATTATTTTATAGGTTTCAATAGAAAATTTAAATTTCAAAAATATTACATAAAGGAATATAAGTATAGAAATCGTGAAAAAGAATTTGTATATAACTCTGTTTAATTACCTTACCTTCTTAGGTCCTACAATAGCAAAGTAAGTAGCATTGGGTGCTTCTCCTTTCACACCTATTCGAAAAGTCACTGTACCACGAACCTTTTCACCATAAACATATCTAAAATAGCATGAAAACATTCAAAAGTTATATGAATTTTTAATCAGAAAACACAACGCATATTTTTAATTTTAACTGAATTTTTTTTAAAAAAAATTGTTCCATACAAAGTTTTGTTAAGAACGAATTTAGACACCATTGATGTGTTAACTTTTTAAAAATAAGTATTATAATGTTTCCTTAAATATTAGAATTAAAGCCAACAATAATATGACAATGGAATGGAAATTCGACTCATTTATTCATTCACTCATACCTTCATTCATTTACTTACACATTCCCTCACTCACTCCTTCATTCATTTTCTTACATATTTACTCACTCACTCCTTAATTCAATCACTCGTTCTTTCATTTTCTTACACATTCACCCACTCATTCTTTAGTTCACTCACTCGTTCATTCATTTACTTATACATTCACTCACTCATTCTTTAGTTCACTTACTTGTTCATTCATTTACTTATACATTCACTCACTCATTCTTCAGTTCACTTACTCGTTCATTCATTTACTTATACATTCACTCACTCTTTAGTTCACTCACACGTTCATTCGTTTACTTACCCATTCACTCATTCCTCATTCTTTCATTTTCTTACCCATTCACCCATTTACTCATTTACTCACACATTCTTTTATTCATTTATTCCCTCACTTACTCACTCATTCATTCATTTCCCTGCTCACTCATTCATTTGATCATTCTCTCCTTCACTCACTTTTTCCACACTCGTTAATTCACTCATTCATTCACTTATCGATACATTTATTTATTTATTTTGACTAGAAAAGCTATAAAAAAACACCTTTTTTTTTCAAAGTGATGGAGTGACAGCTTTGTCGTTGACTAAAACAATAGCCCCTTGGATGGCAAATAACAATACTTACGCACAGATATTTCACAAGAAAAATCTTATACGCTTATTAAATTCGAAGTTATATTTATTGGTTTTTTAAATCTTAACTTATAAGAAATTATCTAAAAATGAATAAAGCCCCACTACACTAAGGGATTTTAGTGGAATTAAGACTTGAACCCACGATTCAATTGAAACAAGGCAGGCCAAGTTCGACTACTCGATTCCTTTTCTAAGATTTCAAGCCCTCATAATGACTGAGACGCGAATTTTATTGTCACAAGGCACTGGGTGAATCATATATTAGATTATCGAAATCTATTTTCATCAGAAGTTACATTTTGTTTCAGTTCATAAACGCGAATGTGTTTCTTTTTACTTTTGTTACTAAAGTATTATACCATTCACATGATTCTGAAGCATTTTATATGAATCGAGTACATAATTATCATTCCACTTGAGATGCATTAGATACATTTCAAATTACACAAAATTTCTTTTAAGCCTTTAATATCATTTGTCATGAACCTTTTTTTCAAGCTTACATCACAAAATTCATTCACACTTTAACATCACAAAATACCTAACAAATTTTTTTCAAGAACAAACAAATTTCCATCCAAATAATAAAAATAAGTATAAAAGATCTCAGCAAAAAGTTTTGCAAAGAAAATATCTAGCACCCAAGGTGTACTTTTTTTGTAATTTTTATTGAATTATTCAATTAAATATAAGAATTAAAGTAAACGATGAAATATCGAGAAAGAGACAATAGTAAACTTTTCCGATATTAAAATTAAAGGAAACGATTAATTATTAAATTGAATATTATATCTGCTACACGTAATTAAAATTAAAGCAAACGATGAATTATTAAATTGAATATATTTAAGCTAAATGTAATTAAAATTGAAACAAACGATAAAAAATTGAAAAGAGATCCAGTACTCCAAAAGTGGTCCAACTAATACAATAGTCCCTTGGGTGGCTAATATTGTCTTTTATTGCTAGCAATGTAGTGTGTAATCTATTATGTATCTGCTGTTTAAAAATGCTCGCGTGCACGCGCGCGTGTGTGGTGTCTGACAAATCTGGTCTAAGTATTTTTAAGAGTATTTTAAAGATGGCAAAAAATCACAAAGCATATAATCTCCCTCTTTCTCTCTTTCCCTCTCTTTCTAACACTTGATAATAATGCTATAATAACATTTAAAAATACATTCTTTACACCGTAAATGAAAACCAAATATACAATTATAAATACAAGAGTACATTTATCCACTCCGATAAGATCAGTTATTAAAAATTTAAGTATGTTTTTGATAAAACGAAATAATTTCAAAAACTGTTTCCAATTATTACTCTTACCTTGCTTTAACAGACAAAACAATGTCCTTGTCAGATTCCAAAATAATTTCTGGTGTTTTGAGTTCAACAGTAAACGTTGGTAGAACTGTTGAATAAGAAAATACAAAAACATAAAAAAAAATATTTCTTTTGTACATACAAATATATCCTAAATACGGATGTATACTATTCAGAGTGAGTTAAATACGTAAATTATCACTTGCAAATATCATAACATATAGATTTTTTTTTGCCTTGTATGAATTACATAATTAAAACATTTCATAAACTATATTCTGCATTTATTTTAAAAACAAAATCCATGAAATACATTATGAATTTCATATCTAATGTACTTATATACGTAATTGGAGAATAAAATTAAATTTGTGTCATTCGCAAGAAATCCGAACTTCCTTTTCACACTTGAAAGAAAATTAAATTGTTTGTTGAATTTTAGCCTTTTATGTAATTCGGGGAAAAAGTTGGTTCAACAACATTGCATCAAGAAAACCAATCAACCATTTAATTCGGATTCATTCTGAAAACGTGAATTTTCGGGATTAAGCGGGAAAAGTTCCAAAAAGTAAAATTAACTTAAGTTTCGATAACAAGGCTTCTCTTAAAATCGACAAATTCCAGTTGTGGGAAGAGGAATTCAGAATTTCAGAATTTTCTACAATACTCGATCCATTCCCATCTTTCTTATAGAGCGTGAATAAACTTTTATACCATATAATACTAAACTGGTGCACAAAACCTAAGGACGGTGAATAAATATCCATTTAGCGTAAAAACCAAGAATTGTTGAAAATCATACTTACAGGTATGGTATCGCCAGAACATTGGATATTACTTTAAAGATTTATTTTGAAAACAAGTACAAAAGGTCCATTGGCAGTGAAACATGTACATGTTGATCAGACCACATAGCTGAACAAATAATGCAAACGACACAAAACAGGCACTCCTAAAACACATGTTGTGTGAGATATGTCCACCGTGAAGTCCGATGCAACCGTTATATTTCGAATAATGTTGTTTGTAACAACATCCTGGAACTGTTAAGGCAAGTTTTTCTTATCCACTTTCCGTACACGAATGAAAATGTGCTTGCTTATTAGAGGTTGGTGTCGAGCAGCAAGACGTCGCCTTAATGCATCCATATAATATCAATCGTAATGAAATCCGGAAAACGTGATGGAAGATTGCAAATATCCTCGCTGTCTATACAGTTCGATAAAGCTTCAGTGCAATGAAATGTCGTGTTATCGTTTATATAACTAAATGTAACGCCGAAACAGCACGAAAAGTTGAACTTCAGTCAGCAGAACCTCCTTATTTTATCGAACAGTGTTAATTAGCCCCCTCTAGCATTACATTAAGGCTATTCTCGATTATGTCGTTCCTATACTATTCATCATAAGAGCTATATTGTGGCCTTTCATGTGATTTCAGAGCTAATACACACAACCAATCTCACGCCAGATCAGTTGGTGTTTACAGTCAGCTGAAAGACAGGACCTACTCTCATTACAGTAGAGCCCACATATCAAACGTTCTCAGTTTAAATTCTATGCAATCAACGCTGTTTCAAACGGGCGTTACGCTTTTCGAATCAGAGAAATATACACAATTAATCTTCAGTAGTATAATCTTGCTTATCGCAAGCATCTGATACCAGCTTTCCATGGTATCTGAGTACATGTGTCCACACGATATCATTAGCCACTTGAAGATCCAACGATTTTTCCTCGATGTTAGAAATGTATAACGTTAGAACCGGTTCTCTGTGAGCATAACATTCCTAGGATGAACTTTCAACTTGCGCCTGCAACACATTTCACTTGTTTGAATGATACTTCAAGTCCGGAATCAACACTTGTAGGTGATTTTTAATGGTCTCTCAAACGTTCTCCACTTATTTCAGCCTTGCGATATACTGATGGAGGACAAAATAATACCAACACCTGTGAAAAGGTATGACGTATTTCTTACCTGCAATAGAAGTCTGCCACCTAGTGAGCGTGAAGAGGAAGGTATCAGTCTCTCAACAGCAGTCACTTGCGTTGCATGCGTCTATCGAACTGTCTGTGATAAGTTGAAATGTCAGACCTGTCTGAGTTCCAAAAAGGAATGATTGTTTGAGCGCGTTTAAGTGGAGCATCAGTTGCGGAAGCAGCAAATCTTTTGGAGTTTGCAAGGAGTACGTTAACAGCCGCCGTTATGTCAGCGTACACGAAAGAGGGTAAGACGACGTCTTCAAAGCACAACAATGGCTGAAACTCAAAGCTTGCTGATAGGGATAGACGGGTCTTGAAGGGCATAGTAGCCCGAAAGCACAAGCAATCGTTATCCGAGATAACATTCGAAATGAACAGTCATCTCCCAGAGCCCGTTTCAACAAAAACTGTCAAAAGGGAACTTCATACTGCGAACATTTATGACAGAGAGGCAATTTGTAAACCCTTGGTGACAGCAATTAATGCTTTCAAGCGACGCCAATGGTGCCGAAATTACAAAGGCTGGTCCCCACAGCTTTGGCAACAGGTAATATGGTCAGATGAATCGCCATTCACCCTATTTCAGACAACCGGAAGCGTTTATGTCTGGAAAATGCCCAGAGAAGCATTTAATCCTAAATGCCCCTTGCTGACTGTAAAGCAGGGGGATGGTTCCATTATGGTATGGGGTGCGATATCTTGGCGCGGTCTTGAACCACTTGTTATTCTGCATAGGAGAAACAAATCCAATTACTATCTAAGTATTCTAGTGGATCATGTCGAAACTTTTCTCCAGACTATATTCCCTGTAGAGCAACCGTTTTTTCAAGACGACAATGCCCCTATTCACACTGCTAGGTGTGTTCAAGCATGGTTCGAAGAGCATAACGATGAAGTTGAACATCTTGACTGGCTCCCTTCCTCTCCGGACTTGAATATTATTGAACATTTATGGGAATATTTGGAGTCCAAACTTCTTTCCCGATTTCTACCTCCATCCAGCCTTCCAGAATTAGAGACCGTTCTTCAGGAGGAATGGCTTAATATTCCTTTAAATATTGTCCATGTCCTTTATGCATCTATCCTACGTCGGATTAAATCTGTACTTCATTCAAAGGGTGGTCCAACCCCCTATTAATAAAGATTTTCCATTATTTCACAAATGTTCGTATTATTTTGTCCTCCATCAGTATATATACAGGGTACTTGCTTAAATCCCTTGCCACACACCCTCTTAACTTCGAAGCGGCTGCTGCTATATTCATAAAACTGGCGTCTAGGTATAATAAAGTAGCCATGTGCTACTGAATGAAACCTCCATTGGAGCCACCTGGTGGGACACTGAGGAGTTAGAATTCCTATCTTGAAAATGGAACGAGATAGGGGAAAAAGTGATTTACAAAGTTGTAAAGATCATGAATTTAGTTCTAAAAGACCCATTGTGGACATTAATGCGACGAATAGAACGGTTAATACGCGTATTTGTTCAAGAGATTTGATCACTGAGCCATATCGTGGTGTCGTGCTTTGCTCGAAAAATTATCGTTTCTCCTTCCATTCAAGTTTCGTGACGTCACAGTGTAGGAAATTAGGAAAAAACAAATCCATGTTTTAACCATTCTGTTCTTCACATTAATATCTTCAAGGTATCTTAACGTGTGAAATTGATGATGCTACAACTTTGCAAATCACTGTTTTTCCTTATGTCGTTCCACTTTCGAAATAGAAGTGCTAAGTCCGCAGTTCTCCACTAGTTTGCAAAGTAGGAGGCTTTATTCAGTAGCATATGGCTACTTTACTATATCTAGACACTACATTTATGAATATAGCAGCAACTGTTCAGATGTTAAGAGGGTGGCAAGGGACTTAAGTGGAAACCCTATATATATATATATATATATATATATATATATATACTGGTGTGCAAACAAACATTAAGGACAAAGAGGTTTTCTGTGATGCTAGGAACACCAGAATTGGGCCGATAATCAATGGGATTGAGTATTCTTTACAGATGAGAGCAGTGTTAGTCTGAGTACATCTGAGCAGTTTTAGTCTGGACGCATACAGAACTGGAGACAGCGGGGAACATGCAATAACTCCTCCAACATTATCGAAAGAGACCGGTTTAGAGGTTGTGATATTCTCGTATGGGGATACATCATGCTTGATTGCCGTACTGTCCTTCACATCTTCGAAAGAGGCTCAGTCGTTTGGACCCGCTATTGTAACGAAATTCTCCTTTCGAATGTTCGTCTTTTTAGAGGCGCTATGGGTCCAGAGTTCCTTTTCATGGACGATAATACGCCAGCTCATCACCCAGTAGCTGTCGAAGAGCTGTTTGATAGTGAGTATATTGAATGCATGGATTGGCAGCAATGTCTCTGGACCTGAATCCCATTGAGCATGTATAGGACTTTCTAGGGACACGTTTGACAGCACGTAACTTACCGCCTGTAATGATTCCGGAGCTCTGATTGGCGGTACAAGATGAATGGGTTACAATGCCTCAACAACTCATTGGCAACTCTACATTAAGCATGGAGAGACGATTTGAAACCCTCATAGCAGTCAGAAGAGATCATATCCCCTACTAAGGGTTGGATATTTCTGGCAGGACACATGTCACATGGACGTTTCGGTGATCAGCCGCATTGTGTTCCCTGCTACTTTTTCAATAAAGTTAATTTGTATCATTTTGATTTGGGTTTTTTTTGTGTGTGTATGTTAGTTTTGCATACATTACTCATATTTTTACGTTTTGGAGATCTTATGATGTAATTTTGGCTGATTTGGAAAACTTTTGCACAACGTTATATTGAGAAAATCATATTGTCCTTAATTTTTGCACACCAGTGTATATAATCCTACCATGTACAAAGTTTTAAATTCTGTCTACTAGAAGTACTCACAATTACCTAATGGTCAGTTTATTCCTTCACATTCAGGTTTCATTGCAACCAATACAAACTGCGCTTGCGGATAGCTTTTTATTAATACATTTTATATGTTATAACCTTCAAATAGAAAAAAGCATTGATTTTGCTTTTATTGAATCTTGAAAATACAGAGTCACGAAATATACTTCATAATTTTCTAGGAGAATATCAAATTCATCAGTCGCTGTATCTTAAATATGCTTGATGATTTAAATTTCTTATTTCTTTCTTATTCTTCGCTGTATCTTAAATATGCTACATGATTTAAATTTGTTTTGAAATTATGTGGTCGAGATATTGTTCAAATCATAAATTACTAGATTTTCTAACGATAAAAATAACATAATTGAAAAATATCTAAAGCTGAAACGGTTTGACTAAATATGCATTTCTTGATTATTTTTTATATTTATTATGCTATATTTTCCCGGAAAATCGTTTTCTCTTCGATGAACGCAACAAAGTAACATAATCTACATTTCAATAAAATTTCTATTTGTTGACACGTTATTGGAAAAATTGTTTGATCGTATTCTTTATTATTGAATAATATATTATAAAATACATCAAAGTATATTACCATATTCTTGTAATTCAAAAGTTACACTGGTACTTTGCTCCAACTAAAATAAAGTAAATTTTATTGTTCTGTAAGCGGTGATAACCAATAATCAATACATTAATGTAATTATTATATCGATACTTAGAGCAGTTAGAAGAAAAATCAAACTTTTCAGAAAAATAATCTACGACTTTTCGTTAAATTACATGTGAGACAGTTTTACTTCATTTTCATTATTAAAAGGCTACTTTTACTATTAAATACCTTCTTTCTTATACGATTAACACATTGATATTTATAACAAAAAATAGGTACTATTTTATTTTTAAAAAATTGTCATTCATTCCATTCAATTTAAATAGGATACGTATAACTTTTTTAAATAAATAATAATAATAAAAACAATGGAAAGCAAAATTAATTCCATGTGCAAGTTTTATGAAGTTTTGAAATATTCATAAAAAATAACATTATGCACAGCTAAAAATCAAAAATTCAAATTATTTTAAATAAATTGGTAAATTTGCAATTTCATAATCGTGAAATTTAAAAGATTTTATCAGTGGAAACAATACCTCATATCCGTACTTAACTGTCGCTGACCAATCTCCTAAAATTGGAAAATTGGGAAATTTGTAGAGATGACGTGCAAAGGCGGTTTGAAATTTCGAGGATTTTCTTTTAGTGAATGTGGTTTCTTCTACTGTAATACCTTTGGGATTCTGAAAGATACAAATACATGGAAATTTAATTAAAAAAAAAATTCAAATAGAAAATATTACTCATGATCCTATAAATTACTTCGAATTAGTCTTGAAAATCTTTCTAATTGGATCTACAAAAGCATTCGCAAGAATAATTAATTCCAACAAAATTGCAGTAACAGCAGAAATCTCTCCTATGAGAAACAGAAAATGATGTCGGGAGAATTGATACTCATAAATAACTCCTGCGATTCGGTACACAAGGAGGATTGAAAGTCATTTTACAGTTGTAAATTACAATTTTGAATGTTTTACCATAAATATATATTTTTATGTAACTGAACTAATGCATTTTGTTGAACTATATGTGTGACGTTGGACTATTCGCGATATTCTCTTCACTAACTTAGGGACTTTTTGGTAATTTGAATTGCATACAATTACAACTACTTGCCAACCAATTGAAACGTGATTAAGTAATTAGATGAATATAAGAAGTGTAGTGAATTAAATTAGAGATAATGATATATAAAAGAAATAGAATTGAATGGAAAGAGAAGGGAGTACAGGATAACGTCAGGCTGATAGATGTAGATTGGCATTAGCCATCGTAATCCTTCACATAGAAAGTAGCTGGAAGCTACTCCTGATCAAAATAATAAGAGTCGAGTTGAATATGAAATGATTGAGAAGTGCTTAAATCGGAATAAGTGATTTGGTAAGATTAGACTTTATTATTTGAACGTAAACTAGGATTCATTGAGTTAAGAGGTATTAGAGCGAGAACGATCTTGTATATTCTTTGATAAATAATAAAATGCATTGTTCTTCTCTTACGTATTTTCAATTGAGTTTTGAACTTATTTACTATTTGATTACACTTCAAGATGGTGGCAGAATTATATAAATAACGAAGAAAAGCTGTCACAGGTATCATAAACAATATCTCTTAGGTGAGCGCTGCTGTCCATTTTGCAAATTTGTTCTCTTTTCCGTCACATTTTTCATTGCATCCCTTGAGCTTCTAGACGGGTACTGGACCTAACCTGAGCAATGGGCTTTGGACTCTTAATGAAAACATAATCCTTAAGGTGACCCCACACGTACACCAGAGAGAAAAAATTTGATGCAGTGAGATTAGGGAAACATAAGGAGTGATATTCCTAATCATCAAGCACGACGTCGAGTCGATGTTTCTGCTTTTTTAGTACTACTTTCCACAATAAGATTAAGATTGGCTCGGACTGTGAGTAAATCCCCTATTTCGTGAAGTATCTTTGACAGATCATTGCATTACGAAGCTAAGAAGGGGGCCTTTTGGAATAAAATGTACTAATACCATCTGTGGGAAAACAAGGAAACATTTATTTCTTACATTGCTCACCTGTGTATTTTTTCATAGTTAATATCTTAAGTCTTGGATTTTCATATTCTGATTAAAAAGCCCCAAATTTATTTTTTTACAATAGTATTCACATATTACAATGCTCAATGAAAATACAAATGCAAATGTACATTTCAAATACATTTATTCGATGTGTATATAGAATATTTTTATCTATGAATTTGCTAACGATAGATAGAGGCAAATAATACTAAAAAATATTAACGTAATACATAGCTGCGATAATTAAGCGTCATACAAAAATAAAATTTAAACAAGTTTATGATTAGAGTCGATTATTTATTTAGAGCACAAATCATTTCAAATGGAGGAGCTAGAGAAGAAATATTTTATTTAGAGATTCCTTATCCCCTCCAAAAGTATCGCAATAATAATGCAATCACTCCTTTTCTCGCAGTAAAAATTGTTGAATCAATTTAGTTTTTAAAAAAATAACACTAGATGAATAAAAAAAATGAATAGATTTTATTTAGTGGGATTCGAAGGGATTAAAGAATATATTACAATCGTGGAAGAAAATCAGTAAAAATATAAATAATTAATTTCAAAAAAATTTAATTCAAAAAGAAAAGTTTTTAAATAAATTGTTGCAGCTATCATCTGTTGGTAGTGGAAAAGGGTGAAAAAGTGGGTTTTTTATTCTAAATTCACCATAATAATGCATCCGAAAAAAAAAAAACTTTTTTTGGCGGTTATATCTTACGGCACTTTCGAAGCATCAACAAAACTCCCTAAAAACTTTTGGAGTGCTACGATCAATGGTGTGGATTCGCATTAGGGATAGACTAATTATCAAATTTATATACAAGATAACCGCAATGATATATTAGAAGGGGTTGTTTCATCTGCGAAGCATTAACGTATCGGTTTGTATGCAAACTTGAAAAATCTGAGTGAAACAGAGTTCATTGCTCGCAAGAATGTCTCTGTACTTCTTTATTAAAATACAACACTAAATCATACCCTAATTTGCAGCTTCACTGGCTTATTTGAAGGTAATGCATCTTCATTAAGTGGTATTATTCGCATGTGAACTAGACAAGAAAAAATAAATATTCAAACATCTTTTACAATACATTTCAGAAATTATTATATATAAGTAATCATTTTGTATAGATAAGTAAATATTAAATAAGTGTACATTTTGAAACAATATATCACTGAATAAATAAATTGTAATTAGGTAAACTTTTTTTCCCCATATCATGAAATCAGACTTGTATATATTCATTACCTCTTCATTAGGATTTTTGTATTTAGTAACCTTATTCATCTTCTACCAAAATATAAAATTCGATTTCTTGTTGCCTAGTTTTAATTAATAAGATTTTTTAAACTACTTAATGGAATTAGGCAGCGATTCTACAGCTGCAAAAATTCTACAAATCCATCGAATTATTTTCAACAAAAATGCTTTTCTCCTTCTTCAAAAGCACTACATCCACAACTTTAGGAGTTAACGTTAAGAAAAATAAAGGGCAACCAATCTTGTATATGATTTATTAAATCTAGCTTTTTCGAAATTTTGTTACCCATCTAGCTGTATCATGAACAATCTATAAATGTGTTATTTTATTTTAATTTTCTGTTCATTTAATACCTATGATACGAGTAATGAACAAAGTGAAGTACAGAAGTTACCTTGTTTTTATCTTAAAAATGAATATTTTGTGAGAGAAGAAAACAGTAAAAATAAAAAAGAAAATAAAAATCTACGTAAGAAATTTATATGACGTATGTGAAAAATTCCAATTCAAAATAGTAGAGAACATCAAAATAATAAAGAAACAGAAAACTTCTAGTGGTATAAATAAATATATTTTAAATTCTTCAGAAATAAGTAAATTCATTATTAACATTATATAGAATCTCTAAAATTTTAGTTACATTTAACACAATGTCTATATTAGAGACATCACAAATGCGTGTAAATATTTCTCAAGTTATATATTGGTTTCCCTGCAATGCATTATTTAAATAAATGTGGGGGGAAAAATGTGTAAAACAGAATTTTAGTCTAGGGGTATAGCTATAGTACTTAAAAAACACAACAGAATTTTAAAAAAGCAGCATTTCGAAATCAAACCAACATATTTTATTTTGTACAAATAACTAAAATGTAATTCATCTGCTTATGAAATGAATCTTTGATTACAAACCCATATAAATTTTTTGAATCATATATATATATATAAATATATATATATATCAATATACAAAAATCATATATATATATATATATATATATATATATTGGTTATAAGTAATCCTTTTTTCTGGATAATGCTTAATGTAAATATTTGCACCATAACTAATCCAGAAATTTGACATGAAAAATATACTTCTATTTTCTAAAATTCAAAAACAAATTTTAAATGGCTTTATGAATATTTCATAATTCAATTTCAAAATATAACAAAAGAGTTTGAATTTTTTTTAAACATATTTTTTTAAAAAATTGAATTAATGAAAAGAAAGTAAAAAAAATTCAGGTAAACTTACCCAATTGGCTTGGTGTATAAATAGGTTTATCAGTCTGTATGAAAACATAGCCACTTTGATTAGTCACGGGAATTTGTATTTCCTTATGAAAGTTATCACTGTGAACTGTTAAAAGTACAATCTTCTCACCTGGCGTCGACAAAAAGTTGTGAGGCAGGTCTTCAGGTCTGATACGAACTTTAATTATTTCAGCTTCAGCTAAAGTATAAAAAAATACACTATACGAGTTACTCAATAGTGCGAAACATTTATTGAATTTGATGAGTATTTTCTCTCAAACATAAAATCAGTTTTTGTGTTTTGCATAAGAAACCGTGCACTGCAATGAAAAATTTAACACACTTCATTACGAATTTTAAAAAAAAACTCATTGAGAGGAATAAGTTGTCTTTTCTAAATTTTCTTATGTAGTTACCGGTAAATCGTATCTCTAAGCAATGTTATGAAAAGAGAAAAAATTTGCATCTCTTGCATTAATGTCTCATGTTTTTGAAGGATATAAGAAATCATTGTTTGTTGGATTATTTTACACAGATATGCACCTCAAAAGTGATAATTAATTCAATATATCACACAGCTTTTCACTATAGAGACCACTTCATATGTCCTTTTTTCTCTTAATTTCTTCGTATAAAAAAACGGTGATTTGGTCTACATAACATAAAATGTTATGATATCTGACTAAATTATATCAAACAGACTCATCCGAATTTGAATTCACATATTCAGACAGAAAATTGTTCCGAATTTGATATACATTTATGACGTTGTAACATATACATGCTTTATCATACAATATTCTTGAAATGTGTATTTCCACTTCAACTTAAGTTTCCCCATCATTAAGAAAAATTTTGTCTCTAGCTATCTCAGACAGTTGGCACTGGAGATCATTAACAACGTCCCCAATGATGCAATCAAAAATTTTACTGATGGTAGTAGAATATCTAACCAGGCCGGTAGTGGTATCTATATCGAAACACCTCAGGAAAAATTGTCCCTGAAAAATCGCAATCCAGATTTCTGTTCAGTTTTCAGAAGTGAACTAATAGTCATTGACGCGGGACTTGAGGCCATTCTATCTAAGAAGAATTATGGTGATCTTTGGATTCTCTCCGATAGACGTAGTTAACTTCAACACCTTTACAAATGGTTTATTGTTGGCGACAAAACCATGTCTCCATCTTACACAAACTGAAACATATATCGCTGCACCATGATATTCATTTTCAGTGGATCCCATCTCATGTCGAACTTTATGGCAATGAAATGGCGGACAAACTCGCAAAGGAGGGCTGTAATCTTCCAATTCCCTCTACATCCTCCCTTACTTATTTGGAATTATATTCGTTAAAAAATTCTCAAACCTTGGTGGAGTGGAGGACGCCTCCCACTCATCATTGGTATGCGGGTAATAGACCCGGACTGGCCCTAGCCCTCAAGTGTGACTGATGCTCCCTGACCGCACTTTGTTGTCTTGCTAGTGGTCACATCAAGTGCCTCTCATTCTCAGCGAACAAGATCTTCTCCATCCGTCCAAGGTATCAAGATCACCAGGCTTCCCCTGAGCACATAATGCGTTACATGGATCTCACAAGCAAAGATAACTACACGGATCTCCTTCTCGTGCTGGACTTTTTGAGAGTCAACGATTTAATTGATCTTGTCTGACTTCGTCAGACCCTGAAGGATTAGCAACAACAACAACATATTCTTGAAATTTAGAAATATTCCAAATCTTCGCAATTTTTCCCTTGAACACATAGTGAAACACCCGTTCAGCATTACAATACAGAAGGGGGAATAAGGAATACATTTTACACCAGGAAAAGCAGGCTGGTTCATTCACAAAGGTGTAGTATTTATACAATACATTGTGTTATCTAAAGGATAAAGGTCCGAATATAGTTTTAATGAAACAGTGGTTTTTCTTATCGGAAAAAATTATTCCGATTTTAGGATGCGTTTTTTAATATTAAACAAAGACAGCTTTCATTAGTCTTCAGTCCCAGAAAATTCACTTACACTATTGAGATTGAGAAAAAAAATAGTTTCTTCCTTGGTGTGGTTTTTTAATCAAAAAAAATTCATTTACAAAACACTTGGATTATGATCTAAAAGGAAGCAAACATGAAATCATACTGAATGTAGCAACATAAATTACAGTGAATCTTTCAATGTCTTCGCGAGAGATGGCCTTAGACACAAAAGTGCCAACGAACAAAGCAATTCACAGTAACCTTGTGTTTTGGAATGTATAATGAAGAACTGACGAATTTTAGTGAAACAATCAATAAATATCACTATGTCACTAAGACGATGAATCAGATATTTAATTGAATAGTTATGTTGAAGAAGTAGAAACTATATCAGCAGTACTGGTGGCGTTATCCAACGATGTTTCAAACGGCGACATTATCCAATTATTGAGGACCATTATAAGAAACGATTACAATTGTAAAGATCAATCCAACTTGGCTATACTAGCATTACTCAATAGATTTCCTCAAAAAAGGAGAACCTTATTTCTTTCCAAAGAATGAATGGAAAGAAATAAGTATTCAAATTTCCAAGGGAGAAATCGTAATAGTCTAGGAAATTACATGTATAATATTACATTTTCTCGGGGAATCATAGGAATAATATGTTGTTCATGATAACGGCATATTATTCCTATTCCCTCATGGACTAATATTACAATGATTCAAATTGATTATTATGATTTTAAATTGAAGGAATCTTGCATAAACAAAGGTATGTACCAATGAAGTAATTGCTTTTTTAACACATCGATCAATAACTCCCGAGACTAACCCAGAGATGGCGCTCGTAGTAAACCAGTAACACAGGTCTTTCACATTACTAACCTTTACAGCTTGAAACGTGTCAAAATTTTAAGTCGATCGGACCAGGAAAAGGTTTTAGTGAAGTGAAAAGGTTTTCAAGTGGGTGCCGCGATTGCTCGATGGAACAAAACAGCAACGAGTCGATGATTCAGAAAGCTGTTTATCGTTATTTACTCGCAACAAAAGATTTCTTGCGGAAAAAAAAGATTTGAAAAGCGTTGGAACGGTGTATCACCCTAAGGTGATTAACAAAGGTGTTATGTTGATGAATAAAAAAAAATTTTGCAAAAAAAATGTTGTTTTCAATGTTAGACTCGGGAGTTATTGATTGATGTGTTAAGTATCCAAACGATGCACTTTTGGAAATTTTCACATTATTTATTCATTCAATTCTCAATTATTCTAGTCGTGGAAACAGGTTAATAATATTTAAATGTCAACTCAAAATTATTCGAAAAGCTCCATGTGTCACGTCAGAGTCATTTGATTATTATGCATTACTGTTGATTTCCATGTGTGTGTGTGTAATGATCTCATATAAAACTAATTTAATTTCTTACCTTTTCTCATTCTCTAACTCAAAAGTAAAGAGTTCATTCCTATTTCCTGATCCAATTCCAAATTATCTTTTTTTTTTTGTTGGATCACGCGCTCACAAAATCTGTTGATTCAACTTTAACGTAATCATAAATTTGTCAGACATAATAATCCCTATTATACTGACAGGCGTCTGGAAAATTCCCTGGAATCTCTTCATCTTACGCCACGAGAATTACCCATGTGATCAGAAGAAAACCGAGACAGTGTGTGTGTGTGTGTGTGTGTGATGATTTAACTCAATTCCCATTAATTTCTCACTTAAATAATTTAATTTACTAAATTTGCCCATTCTCTGCTATAAACGATAATGTTCATTCGTATTTCCTGATACAATTCCTTATTCTTTTTAATTAATTCAATCATGCGTTCTAATAAATTGCTGACAATGCTCTCTTCCCATAGGAACAGACTTGTAGGGATGATCCCTACCAGACTTTAACTTTATATTTATCTTCCCTGGAAGTCCCTCCATTGAGTCCGTGTGGACTCTGACGTTTAATTGAATTTTTGCTCATATAAATAGCGAAAAACGCGCTCTTGTTATGCTTCGCTCCTCTTCATACTGCTCCTCTCTTACGCTCGTTCTCTATCTGATGATCATCTGAGATTTGTATGGTAATTTCGCTTCGGCCTTTGGTGGCCGAAGCCCGACTAAAGTCTGCTACAATATGGAAATAAAAGTATTTCGGCCATGTATGGAATGATTCATTAGTATTGAACAGACATTAAAGTAAATACGTTACATATATATATATATATATATATATATAATTTTAGAGAGAGAAAGAGGCATTGGCTACATGTATACGTTTTATTACATTGATAATTATAATTGAAGATTAATATTATTTCAGTTCAATATTTATATTCATGTGTCGTCTCTTATTGGAGTCTTACAATAACTGATTAACACATTTTAGCATATGATTTCTTTACTTTTTTCTTGTTTTTTTTTTATAAATGTATATCCTGATGTTTGTTTTCCTTATATTCATTACCTCTAAATTTTCTAAAAACAAAATCAAAATAGGATAGCATACAAACAAATCTTAAAAGACATAACTGCCCTTTTTGTAGCTTTAAGAGATTTTCAAAAAAGTTTAAGCATTTCAACGTATGATGCAGATTATATTTTCGATTTATTCTTGAAGAATTTTTTTCTGTAATGAAACGCCAATGTATCTATCTATTTATCTACCTCTGCGAATTATTTAATAACAGATAATGCAAATCTATTCATTTTGAAGGGAAACTATTGCTAAATTTTATTAACGAAATAAGACATAAAATATCGAATGTAATGCTTACAGTTCCTTCTATGTAAATACAAAAAATAAATTTTAATAATATATAAACTCAATACTCTATAATTTATTCTCTCGATACTCCTCAATTTTGTTCAATATATCATGAATTAATTTTTGAGAAACATTCATAATTGTTCCAACGTAAATAAAAATATTACAATAATTGTCGAAAGGTGTTTACTTTACCTGAACTCACGTCTGTAACAGTTTGAGTTAGATTTTTTATCTTTCCTGGAAAATCTTGTATAAACACGGTTACTAATGCTACAGGCTTTCCTTCCAGAGCTATAGCGATTGTTTCATCAGAATCCAAACGCAAAGTATTTGGAGCGACTACATAAAATGTTCTGAAACATAAAGTTAATATTTAACAAACGTGATTACTATAACTTACTCATAATTATAATAAAAGTAAAAATATTGAAAAAATGTAATAAACAACACACTATATAAGCCAAATCCTTCATGACTCTGGTACAGACTTTACGAAATTCTCTTTACTATGTCATCATTATTTAAGATTGATATATATATTTACTTTATCAATCTGTTATTACATAATTACATTTAAATTAAAATGGATATGTAAATTTTATAGGATCGGAGTTTCAATTTCTCCTAGAGTAATTAGGCGTAAGGAGATATACGAAAATTTTGTCAGCGTCTCAATTTCATTGATGACCTGGTATAAGACAGTCAATGGAAACGTAGTTACAGGTGCGAAGAAAATGAGTTGGAAGAAAATTTCTTTCTGCAGTTTTGAGGGGGCAAGCGTAAAATTATTCTTTTTAGAATAATATACATGTAATAAAAGGGTTTATAAATTTCTAATATTAAAAATACAGTTTAGAGTTTGTCAAACTTTTTATTTTTCATTTTAATGGACAAACAAATGGGTACCAAATCACAAAGCTGTGAAAAATATACCTAAATTAAAGAAGTGCTAAATTAATTGAAATTGCTAATTAATGTAATGAAACAACGATATGGTTTGATTCCACTCAGTACATTGAAGAGGCGAAGATGAACTTTTTCAAATCATATTAATAATCAGGATTTAAGTTTCAATAACAATTCAGTTTACTCGAATGTAGACAGCGACTGCAATTATTAAATTTATTTGCGAACCTCTATTAAAATTTGTGTTAAATATTTGTAGAACAAGGCTGTGACATTTTTTTTTTTTTTGGTCTGATACAATAATGGCATTTATCAAACCTCACGAAAATTTATTTAAGATGCCAAAACCAACAACATATTTTTAAAAATTTTACATAACTTTAACTGTTTTATTTGTTTTCCATTAAGGTCACGATAAGAAATATAGAAGACAACTGATAACGGACAACGTGATTCAATAACATCAAAAATTCGAGTAAACTGAATGGCATTTAAGGAATGAATTTATCAGACTTCCACATGGCTGATGTGATTTAATAGATATCAGAGCTTATTGAGCCACTTCAAGATTTTGTCAATTTACCATGCAGCTTTTAGTCAATTTATCATGCAACAACCCACGTGCAACCTATACGAGGACTGCGGCGTTTCCTTTAGGTTAAGACAGCTGTACTTCAACTTTTATACTCTTTTACCACGCATTTTCAACTATTGAAACATTATTGAGGTATTGTTGTTCAAAATAATCTCTGCATATGTCAAATAAAGTATATAATGTACAGTTCTCTTTAGTAGAATGGTTCTTTGGTCATAACTCTACAAAATATTTGAGAACAAAGCCACAATTCTAAGTCAAGACATTCAAATTTGAAGAATTTAGCAACAGCAATCTTGAAATAATGGAGCATACTGTTTGCTTTTATGAAAATATTTAAAAAAAACTTATATGTTATTGATTAGATGACAGTTGTTTCTTCATGGAAAAACTGAAGGGGAGAACATTGAGATATTATGGTATATCAATATTCTTTTCCAGTGATGAATGGTGAAATGCAAGTCTGCGCTTGATCCTCCTCATAGATAGAAGACAAAATTTGTTCATAATTTTAAATTTTATTCAGATTTCAAAAATTCAAATTTTTATTAAAAAGAGTTTAAAATGAAATGAAACTTTAAATAATAGTATTAAATGAAATATTTATTTACCATTAACAAAACGAAACAGAACAATTTGTGTTGATGGACAACATCTTTTTTGATTTCCTTAAAAAGGTGTTGAGTTGCACATGAATTATATATTGATTTAATCTTCACTCTAAAGTAATTTATTTTGTCTTTTACAAAGAAGAAAACACAACATTAAAATACAGATTAGATTAAAATCTCTTGAAGCAAAAGTCCATACCTTTTGCCTGCTCATGCCAATTTTCACAAACTTAACAAGAGCATGAAATAAAGTATTGTTTTACGTTACAAATAGAAATTAAACTGATATTTAAATATCATCTGATCTTGAGTGATTGTGAAAGAAATTATACCTTTTCGTGCTCATGAAGACATAATTATAAATTATTTCATGAAAAGGAAATATCAACAACATTTTTTTCAACGCTATTATGACACTGTAAAGGCTTTTGAAAAAAATAGGCACGTTGTTCATTAGAATAGGCTCATTGTTCATTACACGAGCGTGTTTACGAAGCTAGAGGAGATATAAGCACACGAAAGTTTGCACCGCTTTGCGTGTCCGAACTCCTCCACTACATTCACTGTGTTTCTTGTAAGAGTTAGATAAGTTTTATGAGGTATCAGGTAAAATTAGTAGCCTCAAATGTGTGGATGACGGAATGGGAATGGCGAATCGTCGGTAGAATGGAGGCAAACGAACAGCAAGCGTGGGTGGGTAAAAAGCTGAAAGTAACGTGAAGTATCGTCTACAATTTGTGGAAACAGTTTCAGGACACTGGACCCATATCGAGAAGACCTGAACAAAATCCACACCGACGAATGAGGATTGTTATTTGGCAATTCAAACGCGGCCACACAGGACAACTACAGCTTCACATCTTTCATGTGAGCTGTATGCTGCAATTGAAACTCGAGTTTTACGGTCTACAATTGAACGAAGGCTTAATAAGAAAGAGATGTATGTGAGAAGAACCGAGGTAATCATTCCTAATATTAAACCAGGTGATCTTACCCTCCCTTATGGGTATAGACCCATGTCTCTTCTACCAATTCTCAACAAATAAGCTAAGAAAATAAATAACAGACCAGAAGTTCACTTTAAAAATAACGATATTCTTATCCCCAACAGTACGGCTTTACAGAGAATCTCTTTACGGCACGGCACTTATTTCGTGTCGTCGAACACGTTGTCCGGGTTTAATACGAAGTAATCGAGCAACGCTTCTTTCTTAGAAATCCAGAAAGTCTTTGACTGAGTATGCATGAGGAACTAATCATTAAATCAATTCAAATTCATATCCCTTACACACACCTTATCAAAATTCTCTATCCATACATCGATTCATTACAGTATGTGTTTTTGACACAACAATTCGCAACTACTTAATTGATACGGGATACCTCAAGGATCCTTCCTTGCTCCTACATTATTCATTAGTTTCATCACTGGTATACCAAGATCCATATGGGTTAATAATGTACATCAACACTTGCATATATGCAGTCATAATGACTTGGAATTAAAATCCCAAAATCATAGCCCATGCTATTAACCGATATGTTTTGATATTAGAAGTATGGTTCTCCAACTAGAAAATCGTTCTTAATGCTAATAACATAGAGGTATTTTTCTTTTCTCGAAACTACAAAAGAATAATCCGATTTTTCTCCCCGTGACAAAAAGATACTCTGGTCTCAGCACACCAAATTCTTAGGTGTAACATAAAATAATCTCATGCTTTCAAATAACACGTCTCTCTAACTAATCGAATATTTTGAGAAATTATGCATGAAGTTTATTTCGTAATTGCTCGGAATTCAAAAATGAGTGCCAAAAATATAATGATTATCTAAACTCAGATTTTTAAACCAATTCTGACTTATGCCTGTCCAGTCTGAGTGTAAACGCAGCTAAAACTCCCATAAATTATCTTGAAAGTCTCAAAATTCAATCTTAAGAGTAATTCTCGAGGTCTGATGGCTTTAAAGAAATGAAGACATCATGAATTCAGTTAACTTCCCAACTGTGAAAACTTTCATTCAAAAAGCTGCTCATAGATCTCAATTTAATTCAGAGTTCGAAAAAACCCAAGAGTCAAGAAATCTTTAGTAGTGTGAATGTTAGATATTTATCCATATCAAACAATTTATAAATTCTAAGCTTGAACATCAATAACAATATACAATTTTATTCGAGAGCGATTAAAAATGTTACTTCTGAAACCATGAGATCATAAATTTCTGAATACATTTTAATGCGTAGTCTTTTTACATAAGGAAAGCTGTCCATTTGTTTGTAAACAATTCATACATATCTAACATTTTATTCAAATCTTGATGAAATTTTGCATATAGTTGATCTTCTCCATTTGCATAAATCGTGTAGAAAGAGATACACATATTATATGTAAGGTATTTATTCATATCTAACACTTTATAAAAATACTAAGCACAGACTTACAGTAAGAATATTAAAAAAAAAGTGACTAATTAAAAATATTTTATTTCTTAAAGCAGAAGATAATTAATTTTTGAGTATATTTTTATGCGTAAATGAATGGATGAATATTGGTGCTCATGGCGTAAGAGCCAAATTACGCTATGCTTCGCCAAACATTTGTTTAAACTGTAGTCTAGACTGGAAGAAAAGAGGGGGGATATTTACGAGAAGGCGAGTCGTAAATAGAGAAAGATCGCTAGGGTACCCTGGAGTGAGTCATCTGTGTTTATCAAAGCCAGTGAACCCCATTAGAAAGAAAAAGATCACCAGTGTCTCGGGATCATGATTCCCGTACTTATTATAAGAAAATGTAAGTTCTGGCAATATAAATTACAGAAAATTTAAGTATGTTTGTTTGTCTATCGTTTATACAAATCCACAGCATTTATCGTATCACTCCAAATTCTTAGGGTACTTTGCCGAAATGAGCAAGGAGCTGTAAGCATATTTCAGCCAAAAAAAATTCAAATTTCATTTTAGTGATATTTTTCGAAAATCTCTCCGCTTTCACCACTTTCCCATGTATTCCAACACAAATTCTTCAAATTTTATCCCTATTGAAACGCGCATATTTTAACGAGTTTCTTAATACAATTTGATTTTTTTCGTCAATCGATATAAAAATAACTGTGTACGTCATTAATTTTAGCTAAAGATAAAATCTTATATAAAATTGAATGTTTAATGGATAGTTTGCTCTTCCTTTATACCAATCCACATTCTTGATCGAACCACCTTCAAAAATGGTGAGCTTCGCAATAAAAGGAAGTAACAAATAACTTGATTCGTGTAATGTACTTTCAAATATATGTATATTCTGGTATAAATCCGATTATTAATACTTCTTTTTCCTCTCTGTTTTATAATTACCTCTTATTTATAAAAAAAATAATAGTTAAAAGATAAAATCTATTTAACAATCAACAATCTAAATTTTACAAGAACAAAACTTGCGACTACTTTATTTCGAGGATAATAAAATTTTAGTTTCAGTTGCTTATAATTTTTTATTCCAATCATAACACGAGATGAAAATTCGTGATAAGTTAAATTCATAGTTTAACTTCCGTCTAAATTCATATTCTTTTAATCAAAACTATCAAAATAAATGCATGCATTTAGCGGAATTATCAATAAATCAGCCTAGTAAAATAAACAATCATGATCAAGTTAAGAGATTAAACCTTCTGAGTAAATTCAAATACAAATAATAGCAAAATTTCGTCATGTATATTTCAAACATTGCGAAACTCTTCTAGAAAACCTAGAATTTTCTCTGAATAATTCTTCGGAGAGAAAGGAAATCTCAAAATATTACTTTCACAACAAAAACAAAATTTTAAAAGGAAATAATTGAAAAGGAAATGGGAAAATATGAAATGCATTTCGTTCTATTTTTAAAAATTGCAACATCATGACAAATTTGCGGTAATCAATGGAAATTTATGGGAAGCGTAAAATACGGTACATGAAGTGAAAGTAATTAATCTCAGCGATATCTTTATTATTTTTATTTCCTTTAATATATGAGTCCTTCTATAACAATCACAAGTCTTGTTGAACCTATGCGTAATATATAGAATTGAAATGAAAACCTGCTTTCAAATGGACATTTATAAGAAAATATAATTTTTTTTTTTCATGTTAGCGTATATAATGCAAATTATAAAAAGTTTCATGAAACATTAGAATCATATATATATAAATATATATATATATATATATAGTAAGAACTTGATTTGATAATTGACTTTTATTCTCTATTATTTTTATAGTTCCTCAATAATTCTAGAAGTATTTTTAGACCAGAAAAGTAAAATGCATTAATACGCATACTTCGCACAATATTTTATATTTATATATTGTAAACAGTTCGCCAGTAAAGTTACAAAAAGTATAAATTTCAAACAAAATTGAATTAATCTAAAATGTTTTTATTTATGCAAGGACCATATTTGGCCTAGTTGCTCACCAAACACTTATTAATTAGGTGACGTACGTATTTCTATTACCCGACCCGTCCGTCCTCTAAAGCATTAGTCTAATCGTAAATCTATAGTTCAACTAGTTACGCTTACCTTTCATAATTAAATTTCACAGACACCTTAAAGTCAAATTAGATAGACAAAAAGCTCGCAAATCCAGTTGAAAAGACGTCTGGAAAAAAAACATAACTTGTTTAACTATTTGCACAGAATACGTAAAGTCGTTCTTTCTCGAATCCCTCTTAACTTATTTTAATCTTAACTTATAATTAAACAATAAAGTCTTAGCTTATCAATCACACGCACCAATTGAGGTACTTCTCATTTCTAACATATTTGACTACATTATTCTAATCAGGAGTCTTTTTCAACCAAATTTACTAACAACGATTAATTACAATAATTCACTCCAGTTTACAAACATCTATCATATTGTTGTTGATATCTGCCGTCTTCAATTTCCTTTTATTTCAATTCCTCTTTTAAGCCACACTGCCCCTAATTCAATCAATTTCACTTCTTGTCTTTATCTAATTTACCTAATCATGTTTCATTTGGTTGGTAAGGAGTTGTAATTCTTATGTAATTTAAATTTCAAAATATCCCCGAGATTTGTAAAGAGACAACTGAGGATAGCCCAACGTCACAAACGCAATTCCAAGCAAACAAAAAATAATTAAAATAGGCACAACAACAGTTCAGGAATCTAGTCACAATTACTTTTCAAAATCTTATTTATTATTTCTTTAACAAGAAGAATGCTCTCTACAAGTTCATCGTTCCTCCCCGTGGGTTCTCACAACTTCTGTTAAATTTCAAAGATTATCCTTATCAGAATACGATGCGAGTAAATCCATAATGGAACAATTTCGACCAGACAGCATTGGGACCTTGTTCTTATGGACACGTAAATAATTCTACCGCACTGTTCAAGACCTTCACACTAACAATCCTGCTTTACCGTAACCTTCCCATGCAACTCCCAAATTCATTTCTTTGTCTCGCTTATTCGACTTGACTATATCTAATCTCTACTTTTCTTAAGTTTACTTAACTTGTAATGTATTACCATGTTTCATTTAGTTGGAAAGGAGTTTTAAACTTAAATATAACATCAAAAAGAAACTCCAGATGTTAGTTATGAGAAGTTTTGCGAATACTCCATGCTAAAATTTACTAATACGAGTAGATAACTATAATACATGTATATCTCTGATTTAACATGTATATCTGTGTGTGTGTGTGGAAGAGAAGAAAAAGTTGAGCATTGGTTGAAGAAGAAGATTAGAAATAAGGAAAGACAGTTTAGCACATCGGGATCATTCTATCCGAGTTTAAAAAATACATTAAACTCCATAGAAGAGAGAAATGATGACTCTTAGAGGTCGTAAATATCTTACTTACGTAAAGAATGTAAGCTTTAAAGGAAAATACTTTTTTCCCATTTACAAAATATAATAACAAAGAATTTGGGTACAGAAAAAAAGATAACTTTCATTAAAGATAACTGTGTGTGTGTTCAAAAAAAAAATAATACTTTTTAACAATATTTTATTGAGAAAAAAACTAAATTTGGATACATGTAGATGAATTTTTAATAATAACTCCCAAGATTTCAAAATTTGATTTTCGAAATGAAAATAAGTACAATGCGAGAAATTTTTTTCGGTAATTTTTTTTATCGATTTTTCTGAAGCGGATTATACAGCAACGAACTGTTTTACCTTAAATGATCTAATAAGAAATGCATGTGTGTTTGTTGATATATCTTGCATCCGATTCTCTCATTCATTTATATGTGTGAGTTGCCCTTCAATAATAGACAAATAAAAATATTTTTAGGCCACGTATGTTAATGAAAATTTCATATGTAAATATTGTTAACATATGCAAAATTCTTTAATTTTAAGGTATTTAATGCCTTAATTCATTTTTTTTTTCAGCTCACATTGCTCGTTTACTATTTTAAGAGAATAGTTGAAATTCAGATAGTTTTCAATAATTGTTCAACTGCATTGATGTGTTTTGAAATCTCTTATATCTTTATCTAAGCTTGAAAGTCAAGAGAACAATTAATCTAATGACGTTTTCATCTTCATTATTATATTATATTTCGAAATTAGGGGGTTGATCACAAATACCGCTTTATGTTTGTTTTTTATGTATAAAATACAATAGCGTTTGTTCTTTGTTACTCCTTTCGTATTAAATGTAACACAGTATGAAACATTGTCTCTGTATCCTTGTTTTAAGTTGTATTAACATGATTATACGCATTGAAACAAAACAAACACACAAGCGGACAACACAAATAGTGAAAATTGAAAGCGAATCTAGTCGAATGTCTCTTTTTCTCATTTCCTGGAAACCTTGCCTTGTCTTACATAATTGTAAATATTCTCGTTCCCAGACGAAAGCTATGAGGTTTCGTTAGATCAATCTCCTTATCAATCTCACTTAAAATTAAATAATTTCCAAAGCCGTTACCGTTATGATTGATATTTCCGCTAGACGGACAATAAATTAGGAAGACAATATTGCAGCGTCCGAGATTATTTAAGAACCAAAATGAAGGAAAGTCATTCCGGGCTGATTGCATTAGAAGATCATTGAGTGTGATTTGCATAGAATGTAATAAAATTATATTCTAATTAAATTTATTACATATTAAACACAATTTAAGGGGACTTAGTACCTTTCGAAATCAAAAGTCGATCATTTTGACAAACTTTTTTTCGATTCTTCATAAATCAACAATTTGTGCTCATTTCAATATGAAACTTCGCCAGTTTGTGTAATAAAGTGTATAGTTTAAAATATTGGGTCAAGTTTTGCTATTAGATTAATATATTTTCTTATACAACATGAAATATGCGTACAAAAATTTAAAAAAATAAATTAGCTTACCTTACGTTACCCACAAGATAACATTTGAAAGATGTACAGTAGAACCATAATTCTTATACCAAATTAAAGCTAAATAATGTCCTTATTCTGTAAATCTCAAATTTTAAATTTATGTAACATTAAAAAAAATTGAAAAATTAAGAAAGTTAGTTAGTTTGTATTTAGTAACTTTTTTTCATGTATCATGTTATAAAATAAAATCTAATCAACCTATTAACAAAATTGAGGTTCACAGAATAAAGATCTACAAGTACAATACTCATGTAAAATTTTAAAGCTCTGCATGCAAAACATTTTTTTTAATCCTGTGGGAAAGTGTGAAAATAACAAACTGAGAAAAAGAGGTTTGTTTACATTGCATTACATAGAACAAGCCATTTGAGACATTTACATTTTTTGTTGTACAGAGCGTAATAATTTTCAGATTTTGACGCGGTTTGCTTTAAAATGCTTCTAATATTCAACACTATTTTTTTGAAAACAAATTTGAAAAATCGAATTTTTGAGGTTGCAAAGGTACCAAGTCCCCTTAAGAAACTGCGAGATTCAAATGTTAATAAATCTGTATGTTGTTCAAGTCAACTAAATAAGAAAAAAACTTTAAATTTCGTAAGAAATCACACACGTAGAACTTTTCAAATAATTGGTAAACATATCTTTTTGAAATTTCAAAGTTTTGTTATTTTAACAAACCAACAATAGTTAAATATAAAAATATTTAAAAACACTATTAAATATTTGATATAATTAAAGATGAAAATTCTTAAAATAAAAAATGGAGGCATTCAATACAAATTGCTTGATTGAGGAAAAGACAAGTAATTAAAACAAAATTCATCCAGAAACAATTTACCTGTGCAAAATTTGTCGAGATTAAAATACGGCTTCTAGATATTTGATTACCGTAAAACTATTCTAGGTGATATGCATTCAGTATGAACCTAATTTAACATGAACAAAAGTTCTTCTAACCTGTAAAAAGTAACCTGTTCATATATGAGTTCAATAATATGAACTTAACTATGGGAATATCTATGTGCATTTTAAAGTTAAGTCTCTATTTCCCGAATTAAAATACATAAATACAAAATATAATATAAAAATTATTCAAAATTTTCCTTTAAAAACTCACAAAAAAAAAAAAAAAATTTACAAGCAAAAAAAGTCAAATTATTTATTAGTCATGTGGTTTTTTTTGAAAATAATGGGGAAAAAACCTTTCGCGAAATGTTAAATGGGCTCCCTGTACGTTTTAAACATCCCTCACTGGCTTTTGAGAGAAATTGAGAGACCCTAAAATATACAAGAAAATGGAAAGTACATAAATTTTTCAAGATCTATATGCAAAAAAGAACAATTTCAGAAAGAAAATATGAAACATTTTATTTTTATTTGCTTTATTTGTATTTATTTATTTTTATTTATTCATATATGAAAATAGAATTAAAATCTAATGAAAAGAATGTAGATATTTATTATTATTCTCTCTATTTTAAATAAATAATTTATCATTCATATATTCAAATGATATATAAATTTATTTGCAGTACAGTCACTAGAAATATTTTTTTTTAAAAAAAAAAAACGGCAATATTTGCAACTATATAAATATGAGAATGCTTGAATTATTTTAATGTATTAATCTTTGAATCTCGTCTCGTTTTAAGCGAATTCGGATTTCTTATAAAAGCATTAATTTGATTTCTTATTATATATGCGTAACAATTTTATTTTCAGTAAAAATCATAAAAATTCGCTTGAAAAAACTGCTCTAAATTATCAAATTTAACTATCCCGTATTCTAAAGATTCTACGGGTCGAATTCCTTCGGGATAGTTGCTTGCATTTAAACACAAATAGACACTAAGTCCAAATGAAATGTTGAAAAGATGTTTATTTACAATTATTTTACTGGAAAAATTTATTTAAACGTTTAAAGTAATTTATTAATAATTGACTGAGATATTGCATATTTTTGATGATTGCACAAATCTTTTTATAATTCAGATACATATCGCAGTAATTATTACTAAGGTTTGGGTGTGGATCCTCCTAGAAACTTATTTACGCTGCCACTGATTTTCGAGTTTATGAATTCATCTGTAATCAGGGTTACTCTGATTAGGAACCCCTGAATGCTTAATTCACGTTTTTAATCATTTTTAGGAAAAGTAGATTATCATGAATAAGTTAAGTTGGTCATTCGTTCAAAGCGCCGAATTTAAACTTTTTCTTACGAAAAAAAATGCCCATGTTTTGAGGTATGTGAAACTTTGCATTATCACAAATGCAGAGCCCAATATGGCATAATGCCCGCCCAAGTATTAATTCTGAGTTATCTCTGTCAATTTAAAGATTATTAAATTAGTGGAAAATTTTCAACTACATTCTCCTTGAATTATTCTGGTCCAATTTTTTTACTATAAAATACATCATATATACGAGTATGTTATACGATTTAACAAGTGCAGCAATACCAACTTGTGATGTTCATCAAATAAGATTTCAAAGGGGTGTAATTCGAAAACGAGTAAGAGTTGGAACTTCTTCTGCTGAAAATAATTTCTTAAAGAAAAAGAGAAGAAAATTATGAAACATTCTGTGAACCACAGTTGCCAAAAATTGTTTTTAATCGAAAATTAATAATTGCAGTAGCGTATTTTAATTCAGATTAAAATTTAGCTTCACAAAAGCTGTATTTTATACAACGTTATTCAGTATATGTATTGACTATATGTCCACAATTATTTTTAGCTAAACGAAGTAACAACTAAACAGTAATATGATAATCTTTAGTGAAAATACGGTATCTTTCGACGAATTTCCAAAAATTATTAGAACTTTTTCTTTGACATGTTAACATCGTATCTACAACCATCCCATAGGCGCTCAAAATTTTATTTGGTTGTAAGTAGACTTACTTTTACCATGATTTTATATTATACTCTTATTTTGTACAAAGCAATACAAAACACATACACTTAGTTTTCGGGATTTATTTATTGATGTAGGTATTAAGGTGATACATCTGAAGAGAAAAAATTGAAAATATTATGTTTGACTGAAAATCATTACATAGTTAACTTTTTGTTGCAAAAATTACTCTTTCACAATATTTTTTCATTACATATCTTTAAAAATGCAAAGTTTTACGAAATAGTCAAAAATATCTTAATTTCAGGTATGTAATACAACCAACAATTGCATTATTCATTCTAACTACAAAACATCAAAATGGAAAAATGACAGTAAATTTTGAAAACAAGAAAAATCTCAAGTGATGCTAAATATCAATAAGACAAGTAGAATCTTCCATCGACAAAATATTTCGAGGTAATTTATTCGTAAACGCTATATCAAGTATAATTTGTACTGGAAAAATTTAAATGAATATCAAAATAAAAAATCGTTAAAAAAACTTTTTTAGAATGATTTTTCCCTTTCCACAAATTACGTAGAAAAGACAGATAAAAATTTCTCAAATTTTATTTATTTAATACAGTGAACTTATAAATAAAAAAGGTTTATTTTCATTTCAATTTGTTGGCGTTGCTTAAAGAAGTAAAATGATCAATTATTTTACACAACTTCAATTGTATAATGCGTTATGCGTCATTTTTTTCTAAAAGTTAAAACTTTTGTTTTTGAAAAAGAATAACTTCGAAAAATCGGAAGTAATATTTAAAATCTATATGATATCTAACAATTTAAAATGAACAAGTTAGCTTTAAAAATTTACTTTTATTTCAATATTTTCATTTAATACAAGAACAAACTTGTAGATTACTTGTAAAATTAATCTTATAAATAAGTCTTTGAAAACATTCCAGCTATTTTTGACAATTTTTTTCCTTCATTCCGAAAATAAATGTAACAATAATAAGCATTATAAAATTTTACATTTAATTTGTGTTGTGTTTGGGCTGCATTTTTAAAAATAAAAATTCTAAATACATTCTTCATTTATAGTAAAATTAAAAGTTTAAAAATAAACCTCATAGAAATGTCTCTCTGTTTACATTTTAGAGAATCCCCTTCCTTTGCGATAGTTCATTTTCTGTTGTTTTTAAGATTGGCAGCAGAGAAATTGTTTTATACATATTTTGGACTATCAAGATGCTTGTACACAATTGAATATTTACTGAAATAGAAGACAAGATATCCAACGGCGTAAGATATATGAATTCTGAAAGAAAAACATATGCACTTATTGTTCCCACAAGTAAGTGAATAGCTCTTTTCATACATCATATTTAATTTAATGAGGTTATAAACGATAACCCATTTAAACTGATAGGCACCTTAGTGAAATAAAAAAATTAGTAATTTTTATTATTTTAACTGTATTAAACGTTATGTATCTTTTTTATATCGGTTCATTTTTTTTTTTTTTTATTATTATTATTATTATTTTGAACAACTAAGCTTTGTACCTAAAAAAAATTTCAAATATCTCACAATTCAAAGGAAACGATTATTGGTAACTTTGAAAATCTTTTATCTCAAATATTTTCATATGATTCAAAAGCAAACTTGCAATACCTGTAAAATTATTTTATGATTGTGATATTTTTTTTTTTAAAAAAAAAAAATTATCTGTTTTTAACAATTATTTTTTTCTTCACTCCGGAAATAAATGTAATGTTGCCTTTTTAGAAATAACTTTTTTAAAATTGATTTAAATACATTAAAAGCAGTTTAAAATTACACAATAATATCTGTTTACATTTTAGAGAACCACTTCCTGCGAGATAGTTTCACTTTCTGATGTCTTTAAGATTAGATCCAATGGAATTGAACTTCATTCTGGTCTAACAAGATACATGTACACTGTTGAATATTTAATGAAATAGAAAGCTAGGTATATTAAATGGCGTAAAAATTGAGAATCATGAAAGGAATGAGAATCATAACGCATGCACTTACTGTCCCCAGGCAGTTGAAAAAACCGCGAGGAAGATGACCATACAGCATCGCGTGTGATACATTGCGATGCTAGACAGGGACTGAGGAAACTAAATTATGGTTTACGAAGATAGTATTTCCTTTCTAAGAATCGGTGGTTCCGCTTTCTCTTTTATTGGTAGCTACAGTAAAGATCGCCAGGATTACACGACGTGTTTTCCTAACCTTCAACCTTTAGAGATTTTTTTTCAGATAAGACATTTCGCGAGTGAAAAGATCTTTTTTACGTATGCAAATACTTCGGAAAGGGTGTATCAAGTTTTCAAAACAAACTTAAGAGAGCTTCGTAATCAGTGGGTATTCCCAATCTTTCTCCTTCCGATACAGAATAGTCAAAATCAGTATTTATATCAGAAGGGAAAGAGTGTTTATCAGTTCATGTATTTAATAAAATGTAGTTTATACCCTTAGAATTCATGTATATGAAAAATGATTGTACGCTGATTTAAGAATGTTCTTTATATTTTTCAACAAAAATGCACAGAATTACAGATTGGAAAAAGGGAAGGATTATTCCATTGTTTCTTTTTTTTAATACGATAGTAAAATATTTAAATTAATCTCATTTATGTATTGTCTAAATGCGTGACATGAACTCTGGTTATTCATTTAATTGATACTCTGTTGTTTCTTATATTTAGAAATGCATATCGTTATTATCACGTCCTGGATAGTAATGAAGTTTATTTTTTTAAAAAAGTATAAGATTTCCCAAACAGAAAATAAAATAAAATAGCCTACATTCAAGCAATCTTCTAAAATAGTAATAGTTGTTCTGTATTCGATTATAAAGTTTTACAACAATCCAAAAGATTTAATTTTTCTTTCAAAATTGTTTGAATAAAACAAACCAGTTGAGTGAAAATCGAAACTGTTCTGAGTTTTCAACTTCATTACTATTAATGAAATATATATTAAAAAAAATATTGCAAATAATAATAAAAAAAAGCATTTGTTTTAATTAGAAGTCCACAATCAGGATAAGCATACAAATTAATAATGTTTAAAATTCACGGATTAAATAATAACATGCCATCCAGAATCCCAGTCTTGGTTGTTACATACATAATTAGACGACAGAGCTTTAAAAATTTTAAAACGAGAGTATAAATACTTGAATAATTAAGAAAATAAATATCGATATCCATTTATAACATCGTTTGTATAATGGCTTATCACAGGATATTTGTTCTGTGATAAGCCATTACAAAAATGTTAAATAAGCCTGTCCATTCATTTACTAAATAAGCCAAGTTGCCAGATAACATGTACATGTTAATGGATTTTTTAAATCGTTATTTCTAAAGAGACGTAATAAAATTATATCTAAGCCTTAGTAGAACATATTCGACCATTTCAAAAAATTAAATCAATGAAAAGATTTTACAATGAAAAAAAAAATAATGAAAGAAAGTTAGAGAAATGCAAAGTAATATCAATTCACACAGCATTGCAAGACTTCAAAAAAGCTTTGTCTCCTCTGCTTGGCAAAGTCAAAAAGTGATGGATGAAAGCGAAGTCAAAAAGTAATAGATTGAATATCACTAAGGGAAAAAATTCGACCCTATAGGAAGGATCTAAATTCTGTTAAAGGCAACCCTATTTTTGGTAACATGTATAGTGGTTTAAATAATATGTATAATGCTCTTAAACATCAAAATGAAGTTAATACATCATTATATATATATATATATATATATATATATATATATATATATATATACATATATATATATATATATATATATATATTTATTTTATGTATTATCTACATCATTACTATGTCGATATTTAATGTGCGAGTAGCGGGTTCTTTTTTTTTTTTTTTTTTTTTTTAAAATTTTAAATTTTTTTATTTTTTTTTTGTGTTTTGGGGGTTTTTTTTTTTTTTTTTTTTTTTTTCCACTTTCTAACTGCGAAAACTCGTTCTTTGAACATAAATTCGTATGAACATCATCAATAATTTTTAATCCAATTCTATGCAAATGATTTGAGTAAATCTTCAGCTTCTTTCAATGTTTTTATTATTTTTCTTTTATTTTTGAAAGCTAATTTCATAAGATTATGAATGGCAAGAATAAAAATCGTCTGCATGTACTCATTCTTTGATTTTAATGAGTTCCGAAGTGTACCTGAACATAATTCAAACTTTTCGTGGTTCAATTGAGATACAGGACAGTTACTGCTGGTTTCAGAAAGACAAAGCCACGCCACGCGCGTCAAACCTAACGTTGAAAGTGCTTAAGGAATTCTTTGATGACCGTTTAATTACAATAGGCTTCTGACCACCATGGGCACCAGATTTTCCCTCGTTAGATTTTTTGTGGGGTTATCTCAAAGATAGGGTTTTCCAGAGAAGTCCTGCAAACATGGATGAATTAAAACAAATCATAACTGATGAAATCTCGTCAATAACACCAACAATGTTGCGAAGTGTGTCAAAAAATTTGGTTCGGTGTGTTCATGCTTGGATTCAAAATGGTGGCGAACATTTTCAGCATTTGCTGTAAGAGATAATAATGTAAAAAATTTGAATTAAATTATGTTTTTCAAAAATAAATTATCGTAGGATTAAGTAACATTGTGCGTCTCCATTTTTTTTCTGTTTTACCTCACAAATAAAGTTGTAACAGTTCCAACATTGTTGGAAATTGTCTACCACACTTAATCAAGGTTGAAACAATTATACTTCAGTGTTAGAATAAAGGCCACATCCGTCAGAGTTAAGGATAATAAGAAAAACCAATGGATTCTCTTTCACCCAATAGATAGGCTAAAAAAAAATCTTAAATTTTGTGTGTGAGTGTTATTTCCTTCAATCTAAAATTTCATAAAATTTAATTATTATATATAATTTTTCATACCCAAGATATAATTATGTGACAGATTATTACACATTTTATATTAATGATCTATATTAAAATACATCCAGGATTTATATTATTCCATCTGAGTAGATAGCAATGATTTAAAATTTGGCCATAATTTTAAAATAGTCTTAGTCCTAGATAAAAAAAAATTGTTTTATTTTTATTAAAAGCTTCCGATAAGTTTTTGACAGTAGAATTCAGCTCAAAATTATACTTATTCTTAAAAAAAATGCCTTATTTAAAATGAACGAACAATACAGTCATAGATATAACATTTCTATCACTGTACAAAAGAAAGAAATCTTTCGTGACAGTCGTGAACTAAGAATTAAAATCTCTTAGATTCGAGTTTCTATTTCATGAGTGTATGGAATAACGATAGTCGCATGGCAATATAGATAAATCGGGACTTAGAATTTTATAAGTGGCGTGATATGAAAGACTAATTTCAATCTTTTATTTTGATTTATTTATTTTCGTCATATAATTATGGTTTGAAATTACCGGTTTCGGCTTCAATATCCCTTGCGTGGTTCTTATTTTTTATTTTTATTTCACAATTTAAAATTAAATTTTCTAACGTTATTTACGACAAATTTATTTTTCACATTCAATAATTAAGACAAATTCCATGATAAAAATTTTAATACATGTTTTATTTATTTTCAGTTTTTTACCTAATGAATAACGTGGGTATCTGCTAAAAAAAAGTATCTCAAATATTTTAGTACGCAAATAAATCAGACTATGCATTTCTTGAATGAAACGAAATAATTTTTTTTAATAATTAAAGTTACGTTTGAATATTTGCTATGTTTGTCAGACTTTTTTTTACTCATAATATCAATATATAGTTACTTAGAAGTGAAATATAGCGATAATTACCTGTAAAAGTTCACTTTATTACTTATTTTAATTAATATATAATAAGTGTATTATTTACTTTAAATAATATTCAAGTATTTAAAAAACAATAAAATATTTTTAAAGAGGTATAATGTTTGACATATGAAATGTTTAAAAAAATTATGAAAAACGAAAAGCATTGGTTTATATTCTTAGAATACAGAATACAATCTCATGAAATAGTTGAAATTAGAGCTGTACAAAATTTTGCACATTTCATAATAGAATATGATTGAATAGCGTCTACATAACAATCATTGCATTAAATTGTGGAAATAAGCCAATGTTTCAAACAATGATAAAATAGCTTACGTAAAAAATGAGTTTTATCGGAAAACTAACGTGTTTGCGATATTCCGAACGACCGTATTGGTTTTTGCATTATAAAAAAAAAAAAAACCTTCGAATCTCGAAAATCTGCAACACAGGTTTTATTTTGTCATATAATCACAACGTTATATTTCATATTAATTCATTACTACAGTCCGCTTTTAGTTTTGACAACAGCAAAAGTGGCGCTGCATTAACATTTTTTTGTCTTCTTTTTTGCAGGAGTTATAAACTATTATTAAACTTTTCGGCGTTGTGGTCGATTATAAATTATTCATTTCGAAGGTGCTGAATTGATGGCGAGTAGGCCCTTTCAAATTCTTTTTTATGACTTTGAATTTCGAGGACAATCATTGTCAGTTATTAACTGTGTACAGCGAAATAGTTAAAAATTTGAAAAATATTCCAACTAAGAAAAGAGCATAAAAAGTTATGCTGTCGAAGTTGAAAAAAGAAATTGTCTGAACCAAATTTAAGTATTACCAAATTAGAGTTATTAGAACAAAATTTAAAAATTTTCTAGAATAGTTTAATTCTATTATCAATTTAACCGTTGTAGGTCATTTCGAAAAGAATACGGATGAACAAGACAAAAAAAAAAAAAAACACTATTCATATCGATACACACTTTAACGTTAATAGTAAGTAGCCAAAATTGGATAATCAGAATATGTTCGAAAGTTCTACAGTTAATTTTCTGTTGAACGTGTACTGAAGATTTTTTTCACCCACATTCGCGGGAGAAATAAGAGTTTAGTTAACAATTTCACTAACAGATTCTAATTACCGACAAGCAGAGTTTCTGTTAGAGGAAAGAGAGACGTTTTAATGTGTCCGAAAACAAATTTATTCTCTTCTCAAGCTATTTATGAGTATTCATGTTGTTCAAAATGAGCCAGGGTCTGCGATTCTAAATTTAACTCATGTGACAAGTGAAATCGTTAGATCCCTAGAACGCCTGAATAAGAAATTAGTCGGGGTTTCATCAAGTACTTTTGCGTTTACTTTAAGTCAAAAACTTGATCAAAACACTAAGTTGTAGCGGGAAAGGAATTTTTTTAAAGAAGGATATATTACCTATTATACCAGAAATATCAGTCTTTTTTTAAAATTAGGACTTTGAATGGCACAGCAAAGCCGAAATTACTTAAAAAATTCTTCAATAGTTTCATGTGTAACCGTGAAAAATCTGTCGGGGCCCAAAGTACTTCCGTAGGCGTGGTGTGGAAGTTAGGAGAAGAGGGTGCAAGCTCAGGTGTCGTTCTCTTCTCTTGACCGAGGTTCATAATTACGAGGTCCGTCGCCAATAGCCCTCGTGTTGCTTCTAGTGCAACGCTAATAAAAACTAAACTAAACTAAAAACCGTGAAAATACAAGTAAACTGTGTAACGCCAAGCACAAATTGTATAAATGCCATACGTTTCAAAAATTAACCTTAAAAGTTATTTTTTGGAGTGTAAAGAAACAAAATTTATATATGATCTTATTGATTTCGGTACCCATAGTGTAAAAAAACTGCTGTTCTGATTATTAGTGCAGAGTTTGTAAAAATAAACACAATTCTTCAATTTTTGTTTAGCAAGAAAAACCCTCGTTTATGCGGAATAAAAAAAAGTCATTCGTCCAAAATCGTGTTAAAGAGATTCAAAAATTGATCAAGCAGATTCTAGGTTTTATTGCTCAACCAAAACTATTAATTTGATAAATATTAATTTGAGATATATCGACTGAGAGCCAAAGATCGGAAACTAATATGTGACCTAATCTGTCTCGATTAATGTATTTGAAGCACGTGACTTTTACGAAATTTAAAATTTCATTTTATCGATAAAATATCTATTTATATTTATTTTTACAAGCTATTTTTTACAATTTATATTTATTAAGAACTCGATCTTTTATAAAAATTAAAATTTTACTAAAATGTTGGCGTTTTGATTAAGCAAATAGTGATCACTTGCGGAATCCCTGTCAAAGTTCCAGGAGTCTCTAGAAACCAGATTGAAGACCTCTGATCTAAACATATGAAAATAATTTTTTTATTTTCCAAATGTTCTATTTCTTTTTAAAGAAAAAAATTGTGTGAGAAAGAGATTCGAAAACACAGAGAAGGATCGCTAGGATATCCCGGGGGCGCGTCACCCATGTTTACCACGGACGGTAAACCGCACGAGAAAAAATCACTAGGTGACTGATTGTTGAGTTTTATGGCGCAAGAGAGCACAAGGGTACCTTAGGATCATGATGCTTGTACTTACCTAAAGAAGGTAAGCTCATGAGGTGCCATCGGAGCACATTAGTGCTGTAAAAAAAAGATTAAATACATAAGCTCACGAAACAACAAAAATGTTAAAAAACAGCGTTTCATTTTAAAATTCAAGTTTTCAACTTCAAGTTGCTCAGAGGAAAATGTTAGTCATTTTTTCCCTTCCACTTAAAAGTAAATGCTCCATATTATATTATGGAGCTTCAAAGTTATCAGCAATAAATCATATCAACAATTTATTAATTTTATAAACACATCTGGCACTTATGGCCTTTGATGTTGACAAGGATGTTAGTATTAGTCATTTTCAGTAATCAAAAAACCTTACACAAATCAGTTCTCAAAAATCTTTTCTTCTTTAAGAATTCGTCTACTTCAACCTAGTTTAAACATCTTATATCGTTCAAGAAGCGTTCTTGAGTTTGAAGATTCTTATATTATTCGGGAAGCGCTATCACACAATTCGGAAACAGTTCACACTCACAACTTAGTGTAGTTTGATTTACATCTGATTAAAAGCAACAGCTTAGTGAACTTTTACGAGTAGACAAGGTACACAAACAGTGAAGCATGTTCTTCCAAAGAATTACATCTATTTTTCTATGGTTAAGAAACTCATATTCAGTACCTAATATTAATATAACTTCATTAATTATACACAGCAATACTGACGAGCCCTTGTTATATAAAGACTGTCTTTGCTTCATATTAAAGAGCCTGTACTAAACTCGGAGTGTGTGAATGATAGCGAAATTTAATGGCACAAGAGCCAGATATGGTTATGCTGCGCCAAACAAAGAGCAACTATCATCTGCACTTGAAAAAAAGGGGAAGATAAAATTGGTTTACAAGAAAAAAGGGTCAAAATGGACAGGGAACTATAGGGTATCCCCAGGGTGCGTTAGCCGTGTTTACCAAAGACGGCAAAAGCCATGGGAAAGGGAAAAGATCACTAGGATGCCTCGGATGAGTGATGTCCACACTTACTTGAGAAAGGTTTTTTTTCAGTTTAGTTTTTACTAATGTCACACTAGAAGCAACACGAGGGCTATAATCGACGGACCTCGTAATTTTGAACATCGATCAAGTGACGAGGAGGACACCTGTGATTGCACCCCCTCCAAGCTTCCACACCACGCCATCGGGAGGTTTATGTCCCGACAGATTTAACGAGCATCAGCCCCGTTTACATGGCAGGTTTTAAGTAGCATCAGAGCCAGAACCCACTAGGCTACCGCGGCCACCCAACAAGTTGCTGGAAACAGATATAATTTTGTACTACATGCAGAGAATTGGGTTGATGCCTCATACAATCAACTTAATTGGTAAAATTAGTCAACAATTGATTGGTTGAATGATTATTTACTCACATCGCACTAAGAAGTAACTCGAAGGCTATTGGCGATGGACTCCGTACTTTGGAACATCTGTCAAATGGCGAGGACACCTAAGCTGGCCCTTCCCTATCGAAACTTTCACACCACCCAATGGGAGATTTAGTTTTAATTTAGTTTTTATTAACGTCACACTAGAAGCAACACAAGGGCTATTGGTGACGGACCTCGTAATTTTGAACCAAGGTCAAGTGACGAGGACGACACCTGGGCTGGCACCCCCCTCTCCTAACATCCACACCACGCCAGGGGCAGGATTTGGGCTCCGACAGATTTGACGTGCATCAGCGCCGGCTACACGGCGGGTATTTAACGGCCGAGGATCAAACCCGCGACTAAAAGAAAACCATGACCACTAGGCTACTGCGGCCACATGCATCAGGACTCGACCACTCCCATAAGGACAGATACAATGGTATTTATATTATTAGTACCTTGAAATGAGTATTTAAACACTAACTATAGATTTGCTTGCGAATTCAATTTAGCGCCGATAGAAGTATTTTTGAACAGCTACATGGTCTGTGTGGTCTTTGCTTTAAGATATTCCTGTTAAAATTAAATATTTTATTGCGAAATACAAGATCAGTCAAAACACATTGAGAAATCAGAAATGTAAATTTAATAGCATATTAGAGTTTATTTTATGTTTATTAAAATTGATAAATTTTATAACTCCTCTATATTCATGTTTGTAAAATCGTGAGTGAATTTAAAGATTATTGTCACAAGAACCAGATGTGGCTATGCTGCACCAAACAAGATCTAACTGTGGTCTAGACGTGAAAATATCGAAAAAAAGACGCAAATTGGTTGACAAGGTAGGAGGGTCGAAAATAGAAGATAGTTAGAGTAACCCGGGGGTGCATCAACTGTGTTTACCCAAGACACTAAACCCCACAGGAAAGAAAAAGATCACTGGGTTCATTTTGTTGAAATTCAAAGCAATTCAGAATGACTAATATTTAGATGGCAAATGGTTTTGTTATTTCAATAAAACTGATTTTCTTAATTCACACTGGCGAAGCACATTACTATCATTTGCAAAGCTAGGCATCACATGCAACAAAAATTACAAAATATCTTAAAAGTAAGATTTTTAAATGAATGATAAAACAAGTTTATTTTGAAGCAGTTCAATCGCCAGATACTTGCAATAGCATTAAACAATTATCAAGTATATCTCAAAAATAAAAAGCTTAAAATGGAAATTTTTCTTAAAATGAGTGAGTGAGTGAGTGAGTGAATGAATGTAAAGTTTATTGGCGCAAGAGCCAGATATGGCTATGCTGCGCCAAACAAGATTAAACTGTGGTCTAGACGTGAAGGTGAAAAAAGGTAAGTGATTGACAAGAAGGAGGGTCGAAAATAGAGAAAGGTCGCTAGGGTATCCTGGGAGTGCGTCACCCGTGTTTACCAAAGACAGTAAACCCCATGGGAAAGAAAGATCACTAGGGTACCTCGGGTTCGTGAAGCCCATACTTACCTGAAGAAGGCAAGTCTCTGAGGTCCCCTGATATAATCCCCAGGGGCAGGGTGCCCGGCTATACCCCCAGACGCTGGGTACCCATTTTAGTCGCCTTTTACGACATGCATGAGCTACAGTGAGACTATTCTGTCATCCCCGGTCACCACACGGGTCATTTTTCTTAAAATATCTCTGCTGAAAATCCATCTACATGGAAGGGACAATGAACTTACGTAATTATGAATAAGGCTTTTTTACAGCCATCTTCACTTATATTTAATTAGAAAACAGACTTGGGATTTGGCTTTTAATAACATGACACAAGATCTGGCTATTGGCTTGATCGATAGTTAATATAGTACTCATAAGCAATACTGGGCTATATGAGGCTAATGGCACAGACCTTATAATTCTGAGTCATTGGTCAATAGATAAATGTATAAGTACCTTCAACTCCTAAATTCCATGGTATATTGTGAGACTTGAAATAATCCTTTAAATAGAAAAACACTGCAATGCTGATATTTTCTGACTTTAAGCTTACTAATTTGTTAGAATCTATGTATCTTTACATATACAGAGGATGTCACATTTTATTCTACCTTAAACTGATTATTATTTTAAACAAAAACATTGCATATTTGTTTTCAATTTAAAAGATATATTATGGATATATGTGTTTGGTAAGCACAAGAAGTTTCAAGACAAATTCAGTTTAATCTTTTCAAAGTCTTAACACATTCAACCTTTTAACCATAGGTGAAATTTACAGTTGTAATAAAATTTATTTCTAAAAAATATTAGTATAAACTAAAATATTGAGTACTGGATTAAGAAATATTCATCACACTGCAAAACATATATTACTAATAGCCACCGATTTTTGTTTCAATAAACAAATTTTATTGTCAACTTAATATCTTGATGTCATTAACCGATCAAAGGGGGAGGTCTTATTTAAAAACATAAAACAAGAAAAACCTTTTTTACAGTGAAAACAAGTAAATTTGATATTGCAGATCTATATAGACTCCTACTGGCTGAACTGACACCACCCTTTGATTTCCTACATTAAGCTAAGAGGGTGTAAAGTCTAAATTTCAATCTTCATTAACACCGATAACACTACTAAATGAAAAAATAAGTGTTGCAACACATTAAATTTAAATAAAAATTCTAAATTTTCCCAATAGAGTGGCAAATTAGTCAGTGAAAGTTGTGGCTTATATCGCAAAAGACAAATCTGGTTATGCAGCACCAAACTTCTGTAACTGCAATTTAGATATTAGAAGAAATGGAAGAGGTAAATTAGAATACAATATACATAGCTTAAATAGATGCAATCTAGCCATCTGATTTAGTATTATATTACCAAAGCAAATGTCTACAAATAATTATATAGATATAATGGCATAATTTAACAAAATCAAAAAACAATATCAACCTAAAGACTTAAGAAATATACTGCTATATTTATCCTCATTATACATAGTAGTCTTTGGTTATGTTGAAATCACAAGTGATACCTTTCAGGATAGTATAATATCAATTAACTTCATTATAATCAATTCTAATGTACTATAATTCTATAATCCTATAATACACTTACAAAGCATATTAATACCCTGAGAAAAAATACTGATAAGTAAAGAATTTGTTTTAAAATTATTCCAATAACATTTAAAAATTTGTATAGTAGATAGCAAATTTCCTTTTTCATAGTATTCTATTGTTTATTAACTCTACACAAAGAAGCAACATGAAGGTTATTGACCACAGAGCTCATAATTTTGAACCTCAATCAAGTGACAAGGATTGACATCTGATCAGCATCTCCTTTTCAAACTTCTACACCATACCAATGGGAGGATTTGGAGCCCAAAATATGAAACATGCATCAGCCTCAATACACCTTAGGTCTTTAGTGATCGCTGAATGTGAACCCAGAAAAACACAAGTCATGAACTCGCGACCATAAATAATCACTGTTACTGTGACCTTTAGTTTTACATAGATATAAATTTTCATCTCAGAGTAATCTTTTCAATTTTCTATGAATTTTAATTTTTTTCAAAAAATATATGTAATTGTATTGTCCACAATACAATTATCCTAAAAAAATTACATAAGTAAAGGCTTCTAAAATGTAATAAATTATTTTCAAGTTATAATTCCAGATTTCTGATAATACATAGAAAATTCAATCATAATATTAGAAGAAAACCTGCTCACATCTACTTAGGAAAAATAATTAAGAGCATGAAATACAATATACAAAATATTGAATTTTAATATGATACTTTAAAATTAGCAATGTGTGCTTTTAATGAACTTTTATAAACCTAAATAACTGATGAATAAAATTTTGAATGTGTTCAATTGGCAACTACGAAAAACCTTAAATTATAATGAAAACAAGATCCTGATAATTATAAGAAGTCTACAATCAAGAAGTCAAAAACTCAATACATATTTACAAGAGTAATTTGAAAAATAAAGAATCAGGTAATATAAAAAAAATGGAAGAACTTCTATTTCAATTCAAAAATTGTATACTGAATACAGAGTAATGAAAACTACATCAGCTTTAGTATATTTCTCATCCAAAAGAAATACTTTTGATTCTATGATAATTTACATATGCTTTCCAAATTTAAAAATTGTTTACTGATTTCCAATTGAAATGTTTTCATACATTTCTAAATCAATTATGGACTTCAAATAATAAAATATATATATATATTTTCAAAAGAAACAAAAGAATTTTATATAACTGCATGTATCTTTATTCAACTTATAAATACAAACAAATTCATAATATTGTTCATATACGACATTTATATCAGTGGTCTTAAATTTTACCATTAGATACATTCAACTCTAAACTTTTTAAAAAAATTAAGTACCTAAGAAATTAAACAGAGTATGCATTAAAAACCAGAATTAAAACTTACATAATTATGGTACTATAATTTTTACACAATTCTAATATTTTAAAAACCCAAATTATAGGTATTTTAACAATGTAACAACAGCTTTCTTTTCCATTATTTTTTACAACTGTATTTGATTATTTTAAAATTTCTTAAAATAACATGATTCTGAGACCACTATATAGCAGAATAAAAATATAAAAAATATCCTTTATTTCATATTTAGGAATTTTCGACATTTCAAAATTTCAACCAAGAATGATCATACATTTGTCTTTATTTTCTAATTGAATATACATAGATGTGAAAAGAATTTTCATACAGAAAAAGTTTACTCATGAAGAAAATTGCTAAACTACTGCTCAAACATTCTAAGAGAAAAATAGTTCACAATACAGAAACTAAGCAACAATAATGAAAATATATAAATGAACTAAAGAAGCTGACTATATTTTTATTAGATGCCTCCAACATTCAGTTCCACAGTAGTAATGTTTTACTGTAAGCAAGAAAGATTTTCCCCCCATTTAATTCATTCCTTCTCCAATTTGAATGAACAAAAATTCAATAAATATTTCTTTGGCATAACAGCAATGTGTATTAGTAAAATAATAATTCCTTGACTGCAGAAATTTAATTTCAGGAGCATTATTGCTAAATTTGAAATGTTGACATTATGCAGAATGTATACATTAATACTTTCGATACAATAAATTATCACAAAATGAGTAATGCCCGTAAACCAACTAAGAATAAAAATAAAAGAGTACTACATTAAGAATAAAGGCAAGTCACAAAAGTTTGGTTTAATACAAATACAAGGTTATGACTGATAGTAGCCACAAATTACAAAAAATGTGCCTCAAAGAAAGTTTAAGAACTTTAATATACTATATATAAATCACAAACATATACTTAACAGTGCTTATCAATTACATAACATTTAAAGCAGTTGGTCCCAATACATATTAAATCCTTCACCTTTTAATGAATTGCACAGCAATTAAAGCATATTTGTGTGTTAAATGTCCTGCAGTGGGAATATTTGATCAGTCCATTTGGGAATCCAAATACATTTTCAAATTAATTGTTTGCTTGATATCAAGATTTATACATTCTGCAACGAGGTCATCTGAAAATCTGTTTTGCAATAAAGTGCTCAACAGAAGACATGGAAACAGTAATAGAAAATTTGAATGGCAATTCATATTATGCATGGGCTTAAGAGGATTTGGCTAATTCATTGCACAGCCAGTCCAATCCTTCGTAAAGACCATCTCCTTGTGTTGCACAAGTTGCTTGGATGTACCACTGTAAGGGAAAAAAATAATTATGTGAAACAGCTTCATTTACAAATTAACTTATTCAGAATTTTCATCTGACAGTGCACCAGTAACCTTGATGTCTAACCTATCATAGAACATGCCAGATTAATTCTTAAATTAACTGTCCCCTTTAAGTTCCTTGAAGAACAATCAAGTTCCATTTTAAAAATATCAATTTCAACCAAAAACTAAGTTAAATTTGAAGGAATTAATGCAATAACAAAATATTTATTCAGAGATAAATCATAAGATTTTAACCTTATTTTCAAAATGACTAGAGTTAAGTTTTAACTAAGAAATATGAGAAATACCCAACTATATAAATGATAGGCAAAAGCAAATACTAGCCCGTTACACTATTTACAAACCAAAATAACTATTTTAAGTCTACTTTTCAAACATATCAAAGCAATTAAAACAAGAATTCATTCTAAATCTAAATTGAATTGAAGCAGCAAAAACAATTCTGTTGGTTACGAATTTAAATTTAAACTCAAGGGCGCATGTGGAGTTAGTGAAGAAGTTTCTCCTCCTAAAAGTGATGTGGTTCAATTCTAATAATATTTACCTAATGATGTTGCCATATTTCACCAAACAGAATCAAACACTCATAACTTTACTAGAAACCAAGTGTATGAAATACAATATAATCTCCCTTCGACGATATCCACTATAACGATAATTCTTTGTATTATGATATTTTTCAATGTCCTGGCTTAATTTCTTTCACATTAATGTAAAGCAGTTCTCTATATTATGATAATTCTCTACATAATTCTTCCTACAATGACAGTAATATTTTCCCTTCCATCACGATAATTCCCTATATTACGATATTTTTTTCAAAATCCAACTGATGTCTACGAATTAAACGCTAAATAAAGAAAGTCTAGATAAAATGTGGTTCGACTGCTGGTTTGGATTCTGAAGTTACACTTTCTGTCAAAAAACTACATTGAGTTCTTGCATTGATCTTACTGATGTAACTAGTCTTCGATGATAGGATTTAAAAATAAAAAGACAGATACGCATATCTGCATGCCTACAACTAGTGACTATGATATGTAGTATGGTAACAAGTGCATTTCTTGTAAGGAGGAAATAGAGTAACATTTCCTGGCAAATACAACATTCAGCCTTACTCCTATCTCCTCTCCTTGAAAAATGGCTAAGGATTCCTTTCACTGGAAGTGATAGGTAAAATCTTAACGCATCCAGGAAAAAGCTTTGTGATACGTTTTTTTTTTTGTCTACACTTGAGAATAAGAATTTCAACCTCCCATAAATTGTGCTGATTCAAATCAATATTTATTCTCATAATATGCTAGAAGATTTTAATTAAATTATTTGGAAGTTTTTTCAGTAAAAATCGACAAAAATGGCTCCAAGGAAACAAATATCCATCGAAGTGAAATTCAACATCATAAAAGATATTGATAACGGTATGAAGCTAGCTGAAGTTTGCAATAAATACAGATTTTCACAATCAACCGTAGCAACATTTTTAAAGAAACAGAAGTTATTTGAAAACGTTTTCAACTCTAATGATATCTATCCACAAAGGAAGAGGATAAAGACAGCTTAAGGAGGCAAAATAGCTGTTGCCATGTTGAAATGCTTTAGAGAAAAACCAGCTCTGAATGTACCTTCAAATGGGCCAATCGAGATGTTACCTGCCTGTACACTAGCTTTAAAAGGAGAAACTGTAAAGAGAGCAAGAAATCCGAACAGAGGTTAACAGTATTGTTATGTACAAATATGTCGGGAGAGGATAAATTAAAACCTCTTGTAATTGGAAGATCCTTAAAGCCAAGATGTTTCAAAAAATTTAAGAGCATGCCAGTAGACTACACTGCGAACAAGTGAGCTAGGAAGACTTCAAAAATATTCAAAGAATGGTAATTGAAACTAGAGAAAGATACAAAATTGAGAAAGAAAAATATTGCTCCTTCACTTAACAACAACTTTGCACATAAACCTATTACAAAATTGCAGAGTATAGAAGTTTACTTCTTTCCATCAACACTGCTGCAGCTCTACAGCCCCTTGTAATGGGCATTATAACTCCAAAGGATATTACAGAAAATGATAACTGGATAAAATTATCTTTTATATTCATTAAAAGCCCATAATGCCAGTCATTGTAAAAAATGCTTGTGAAAGGTTTTCTGGGAGTTGGAGGGAAATGAAGCTACAGTCCATATGTAATTACTGGAATAAAGCTGTTTTCATTCAAAATGACGAAAAGAGTCAAAGTGACACTTCTTGAGGAAATTCTGAGAAAGAAAATATTATTTCAGGTCTTCAAAATTCCATGACTGATTACGAAGATAAAACTGGAAAAGTTTGAAATATCTGTTCATGATTATTTAAAAGACAATGATGAAGTACAGATCTTGTTGAAATTAATAGGTGAAAACATTCTTTCTGAAATAAGAAGTGATAAAACTGAAGTAGAAGAAATCAGAAGTTGATAATGTAAGTGAAAAGGATTATTCCACTACCATAAAGCAAAACTTATTTCCTGAAAAAACAGTGTACTCAATTGATACTTTTTATAACTTTACTTCTAGTTTACCTAATGTACCAGATGAGCATCTAACATAATTCATTCTTTAGATGCACTTTATTCTTTTTGCCCGAGTTGTCTCTGGATAATGCAAAAAAAAAATCTGATTAATTTTCACAGCATTCCAAATGAAGATTAATTAATAGGTATGTATTTTCATTTATTTATACTATCTAATACATTTTACAAAAAAAAATTTGGGGTTTTATTTTAAACATTAAAAATTTATTAATTAACTATGCGATACACATTTATAAGCTATGGTGTCGCAAGAATCCTTGGCAAGGGTATCTCAACAAAACCTGAAGTTGATAAAAATTACTCAACACTGTAAGCCTGTTGATCTCACTCCATTTGATATATATCATTATTTGCGTGTACACGAGGGGGTGCTGAATGAAAGCATAGCATCCCTGGTGACGCCACTGGATATGAAGAGAATTGTTTTCGTTCCAGTATTGATTCACTTTATAACAATAATTCTCTATAGAACAATATATTATTTTGACTCACAAAATATCATTATAGAGGGATTTCACTGTATTATTACTAATATATATTTGAATGACTAACACTTATTGGCTGTGAGTGAGAGACTGAGGTTTTATGGCACAAGGACATTTATTGGCGCAAGAACCAAATCTGGCAACACTGCATCAGACAATATGCATCTTATCTAAGTAATGAAGGCGAAAGGTAAATTCTGATTGACAAAAAGGAGACTGTTTAAAACAAAGAAGCATTATTAAGGTTTCCCAAGGGCACATCACCCTTATTTATTATTATTATTACTGTATAAATTCCGAGAATCTCGGGGTCATTTTGCCTGTTCTTCCCTAAAGATGATAGGCTTTTGAGAGAAATGTATATCTGTAATCTAGATGTTAAGTAAGGAAAATTAGATAAAGGTTAACCAGAAGAAGAGCCAAAAAGAGAAAAAGAACCCTATGGCATCCTGAGGGTACATTCCTCATGATTATCAATGAACATTAGCCTGTCCGGAGAAAGTCATTTATTGAATTTTAACCCAATGAAATTGTCATTATGCATCAAAATTTAAATAGAAATTGGTCTAATTTTATTTAAATAATTTAAGAAACAGTATGATGCTGGCCTAGAAAAAATAAATTACTGTATATTTCCATGCATAAATCAAGAATTTTACAAATTTTTTTAAGCTAAATTACAGGGTTTGGCTTATACACAGATCTAGTTCACAAAAACCTCACAAATTGGCCATGGGAAAAAAATTATGCGAACTCACTCACTATTCAATACACATTCAGAAGTTTGTTTTAAGCAATGTTGATTTCTCAAATTTGCAATACAATAATTTTTAAAAATAATAAAAAAAAAATCCTTTCTCATTGCTGAGAAGTAAAATGTATGGAATAACTAATAAAAGGAGACAGTTTATAATTAGATAGGTTTAAACAGTTACAGTGTCATTGACATTATTTATTCCTGTTTCGTGTTCGGCAATTGATAAGTCAGTGGCAGACTACAAAGTTTTAATTTTATTTATACTTCATCAAGGAAGCTAAGTGACTCCAGAACAAAGAAATAGAAAAGATATTGACAGAAAAAATACAATGTTGATCTCTGCATATTGGACCACATAGGGAAGTAGCACACAAGCATGAATTTGTGATTGGCATAGAGATGTGCTCAAACTAAATTGTACATTGAGCCAAAAAAATAAAAATGTCAATATTTAGTAAAAACATGTAATGTATATAAGGAGCATAGTTTCAAAACAATACCTCTCCTGTTTGCAGAATAATAAAGTTAAGTCCATTACATTACATAATTTATACACTATGAATATATTTCGATTTTATCACAAATTGCCTTAAATTATGTCCATACCCAAAAATTTAGATATTTTTTCCTAATAAAGAAAAGTTAAATGCCTTTGTCTTTTTTATTTTGCTCTATCATCAACAGAACTTAAGATATTTGCACTGTTGCTACAGCCTGTTATTATAAACTTTTATAGCCATCAGAAAATGTGGTTGGGTGAAAAGTCCATACATTAAAGATTAAATAAAAAATTTAATTTCTATTTTTTATATATCAAGCATGTTTAACTATCTACACTTAAAACTATAATTTATAAAATAATTAGTTTTACATATAAGAATTTAATCACATTAACAAGCATATTTTGATACTCACTCTTCTGTTTCGGAGAGAATTTAAACCTAGCCTTTCTGTAAGTTCACCAGCAGACATTGCATTAGGTAAATCTTGTTTGTTTGCAAAAATAAGCAAAACAGCATCCGAAAGTTCATCTTCTTTTAACTATAAAAATAAGATTCAATAAAATTACACTACCAGTTTAAAATAAAGCAGTTATTAAATATAATCAATGTGAGTACAGTATAATTAATAACAAAGTGCTTTCAAATTTTTAAGCTTTTAAAGAATTGTCAAAAATATACAGATACAAAAAAAACGCAATAAAAATCCCATGAAAATAAGGAAAATAAAAAATATTGTAACTTTAATAATTTTTCATTAAAAAAAATTTGTGACGAAAAAGTTATTTTAATAATAAATATTGTTTATATATATTACGATTGCCAAAACATATTGCCAAGTTACTATCATCTCAGATTTCCAAGTCTTGTTTATCATTAATGTTGTTTCATTTCATTGATCACTAATGTTTCGGAAATAATTTGAAGAATTCTTTGATTCTCATGGCAAAAGTATTTGTAGAGTTCAATTTTAATTTTGTATCTGCTTATATATGCAGTTATTTAGCTAATGCTTCTTGATATAACCATAAATACAAAATGTTTAAGTATAAAAAGCTGTGGTGAGGAAAGGAAAAGGTAATATTCATGGAGATAAGACAAACATGAGATGAGCCTAACAAGCATGAGCCGATTCTATTGTGAAGCTATTTAACAACCTTCGCATAATTAATTGAACGAGTTTCTAGGGAAACATTTTGTAGGTGAAAGGATATAAAAAAAATTAAAAATTTAAGCTAACCAAAAGTGAAGAAAAAATTAATGCTATATAGTAGTTAGATCTATTATCTTTCACAGTTTTTTTTTCTTTAGATACTTTTTTTACATGCATATATTTGGTTTTATTTTGCTTGTATATACAATTTGTTCCTAATATGATACAACATCTTTTAAATGAATATCAATTGGATAAACTTATTTCCGGTTTAAGTATATTTACTTGAAACCTTGGCCATGAAATGAATTAAACTCTTATCTCAGAGTACCACTGTAATTATTCATAAACTATATGTATATAAATAACAGCAATAGTTTTGCTTAATAATTAAGAATAGAACAAAAAAAAACTTATGATTTTTGTTCTTACTTATCAATATAATTTTTTTTTATATCTTGTTATTATTAAACCCTAAGCTCCTCTTTTACACTCACCTTAAGCTTGTATAAAAACACTGTGAAATCTGTACATTTTTTTAGAGTTAAAACTATATTTGAAATATGTAAAATATTTAAAAAGTATTATTAGAAATATTACAGGTGGAATTTTAAATATTTAAAATACTGACTAACATAAAAGGTCTGGAGATGTACAATCTTATCACAAAAAAAAAATAAATAAATAAATAAAAATCATACTTAAATTATTTAATTTATGAGACAAGCAATATGACTTTAAAACAATCACATTTCTGATAAATATACCCTACATTACATTAATTATATTCATTTAACTGAATCAATTTCAAGTGAGGATTACATACAAAATTTTAGAGATTTGAACAAATAAAAACTAATTTTTAGAAAATATCTAGTATTTTAACAATTAACAAGAAGCACTAATTAAAATACATTTTTCATAGTTAATTATTATTTCTCCTTCACTATGTAAAATTAATCACATGTATTTGCTTGATTGCAACACTTGCAAAGACACACAATTGCATTGAAAATTGTAATTCTAAAAATTTAAATAGAATACTAATTAAAAATATACAGATTTGTTACTTTTTTACAGGAAAGATTTGAAATCTGGAGATTGAAAAAAAAAAAAAAAAAAATAGATATTTCATACCAACAGTTTAAGTTTGCATGAACACAGGCCTAAATCATTGCAATATCAGATATGAAAAATTAGATATTTTAAAAATAAGCAATAGTGTGTAATTGAGCATGGTATAAATGCAAATTTCAATGAGAATAAACAGTAAGAAAGAAACAAATGTTATATCAGATAATGTAACAATGCATACACAAAACTTAATATACATTAAGTAGAATATTGCTTAAAGCGATCAAAGTTCATAAAAAAAATTAATTCATTAAAGACAAAGCACTCACCATTTTTGAAAGCTCGTCTTGAGCCTCAGATATCCTATCTTTATCATTGCTATCCACCACAAAAATTAAACCCTGAAATAAATTACACATATATAAAGTTACAGCTTCAGTAAAGCATGTCACTTTTTAAGTACTTAACAAAAAAAAAAAAAAACTATAATATTTAATTTTATTATGTTTTTAATTACAATATTGTAAATGAAGCTACATTGTACAACAAAAATAAGAAATACATAAAAGTGTAATTTACATCATTTTTGTAAAAAAGTCAAAACTTAAGCAAGGAATAAAAAAAAAAAATTAAGTTGAGAAAAATAAAGATCATGGAAAGTGCTCCAGCCATCAACATATTTTCATAACATGTAACCAATATTTATCAAATATCTTAAACATGCATTACATAAGAAATTGCTAAAATTTAATTTAAAATCAGTTAAATGAAAAAAAATTTCCTATTCCTTTCTCTTATTGCATTGCTCTTTAGTCTAAGTATAGAAGAGAAATATTTAAAAATTTTCCTTAACACTATATAAAACATAATATCTTGCAAATTATATCAATTAAAATAATGAATGAAATATTTATATTAATTTTATAAATTCCTTGAGCAAAAAGTTAGGTAACAAAATGAAATAAAAAAAAATTAGCATAGTTGTAATATAAATATCAATTCTAATTAAATTTTCATTTCCTATACACATTCTAAAGTGATAGAAAATTAGGGCTTTCTAAATGTTCTTTTAACTTTCATTCAATTTCATAACTTTTTTTCCAATGTAATTTGCTAATTTGCATATATGCCTTTAGATTTTTCTTTCCAAATATAACAGATAAGCAAACTTGGCCCATGAGCCAACTCCAACCTGCCGCAAGTTTTAAAGATATATTATTCAATCAAAACCTTGCTACAGTGAACTCGGATTGTAGTGAATTCTGTTATAGTGAACCATGTTATATTGAACTTTTTTTAAATGGTCCCATCTGAACTCCTATTCCACTTATGTTAATTGAAATGCTCTTAAGAAAATGTAATTCAATTTTCCTTTCTCTGTTTAGTCTTTCCAGTTTTTGCAAAGGTAGTTTTGCACACATTTTGGGATCCGGAAAGACAATATTTTAAATTTCCAACAGATGCCACTCTTTTTCCTCCCCACCATTTCTAGGAATCAAACCCAGGTTCATTATTCTATACACAAAATTCCTCTTTCTCCCCTATCACCCTCATTGTAATTTCTAAGAAAACACTGGTCTGCTACACAGATCCAATTTTTCCACCCACCCACTGAAAAATCATAACTATGCATGAATGTACTTACATATTCAATTCAGCATTGATGAGATTTACCAGTAAACTTGTACAAATGTAGAATTATAATTAACAATATATTTTGTTTAACAATAGAAAAAGATTCTTGCATAATAAATGTTGTGAAATAAGACAAGAAAAATTTCCTTAAAAGAATATTTCAAAAAAATTTTAGGTGAGAATTTACTGCAATTACAAAATAAAATATGTTAACATGAATTGTTCCATTTTAATACAATCATTAAAACATAAAAAGATTCAATTCCTGAAATTTCAGATAACATAGAAAAAGAAAAAAAAAAAAAAAAGTTTTAAAAGTATTGACACTTATAAAATTCACTCAATTATTTTATCAAAAATTTGGAACCTTTTTCATCAAGAGAAATTTTTAATTTGTTATTCATGAAAGGTTAAATATCAATTTAGTTTGGAATTTTATATGGAGATTTAAAAGGAAAAAATTATTTTACAGTAAAAATTTTAGATAACAAATTTAGAACAAGCCATTTAAAAAAAAATTTAAAAATTAATTAACAATGGTTTGAAATCTACATAAACAGCCACTTTCAGAATGTTACAATAGCTAAAATTTAAGACATGAAACTTTCATGGAACAAAATACTAAAATACTTCATAATCAGAACCAATAATATTAAGGGAAGAAAGTAAATTATAAAAAATATGGTTAACAAGAATGAAACTGTTATAAGCAATTCTAATTGAACAGATCCAATGAAACCAAAAATTAAAAGTTAATTTATAAAATACAAACATTTCCTAATAAAATACAAAATTTTAATTTTAAAAAAATCAGAGCCATAAATTTAAACACATCTCACTTGAGTATTCTGGAAATAATGCCTCCACAAAGGCCTGATCTTGTCTTGGCCACCAACATCCCAAACAGTGAAACAAATATTTTTATACTCAACAGTCTCCACATTGAAGCCTAAATACAAAAAGGTACAAATAAATGAGTGAAAGGGGACTACATAAATACAAAGTTTGAAAATACAAGTGGTAAAAGCAGTAAGTATATTTAAATCAGTTTCGCAACCGCTTTTAAAAAAAATTAAAAATTTATGATAATTTTTAAAATAAACAAGATTGATAAACAAGATAAACAGATTAACAATAAAAACTGAAGATGCTACACGAGAGTGGTCTGAAAAGTTTACGACCAAACAAAGATATGACTTTTTTCTTTAAATTTATTTTTCTGCATAGCCTCCTTATAGTCTACACACTTCTCCCAGTGATGCTCCCATCTCTTTAGCCTATCCAAATAATATTCAGCATCTTTCTCTGCAAAATAATTGTTCATAAAGATGACCTCCACATTTGAAAAAAATCTGTCCTCCAAGCAAAATTTTTAGACTAGGGAACAAAAAAAAAGTCACTTAATGTTAGATCTGATGAATAAGGAAGGTTGTCAAGTAGTTTAAACTCTAATTTATGGATTTTCACCATGGCAACCACTGAGGTGCAAGACAGTGCATCGTCTTAGTGAAACAGATTCTTTTTCTCCTGCAAATGTGGTAGTTTTCACGCAATTTCTGTCTTCAGCTTGTCAAATAATGATGCATAGTATGCTCCTGTAATGTTTTTCCTGTTTGAAGATAATTGATTAGGATATCTCTATGACTATCCTAAAAAACAGTGCCATCACTTTCTCAGCCAAAAAAAAGTTTATGCTTTTTTTTTTTGGAGCTGATTCCCCCTTCTCAGTCCACTGTTTAGACTGCATATTTATTTCAGGCATATAATGAATGGTATGTCCAAGTTTTATCTACAGTAATTAATCTGCACCTAAACTGCACCAACAGAGCGTTGGAAATGTTCAATCAAAAACATTTTTGGTCTAACATGAACAAACGTGGCACCCAGCGCGCTGACAGCTTTCTCATGCCTAAATCTTGATTCAATACGTGACAAACTCATTCTTTGGATGTATTAATAGCCTCTGTAATCTCTCTCACTTTAATTTGATGGTCGTCTAGCACAATTTGGTGAACTTAAGCTATATTACCATCAGTGGTTGCAGTTTTTGGACGGCCTGAACGTTCACCACCTGTCAGGCTGGTACGGCTACGTTTAAATTCAGCTGCCTAAAATTTCACAGTGATAAATGATGTGGTGCAGAGTTCCTGTACACAGTATCAAACTCATCTTTGATTTGCATACAGGAACTCTGCACCATCATTTATTACCATAAAATTATTGTCTTTCAAAAACGAATATTTAATAACAGCTTGATACTTGATTTTTTCCATTTACACACATAAACACTCACTTTTGATTCGCTCAAATGATTGTCAAATAACAACAGCGCATCCAAAATGTCTAAAATTTTAGTGAGTACTCGTAAAAAAAAGATTATCCACATTCCCTAGTTTTTATTGACAAGTGCTACTATCTTCACATTAAGATCGGAAACCATTCAAACTATTACTCAAGAAACTCATTTAAGAAATAAAGAATTAATACTCATGCTAAACCAATTACAAATATTCATTTCACATGTAATAAAAATAAAAATCTAAAAAAAAATCTAAGAATTAAAACATACACATTTATATAATTACAAAAGTGAAAATTTATAAGTTACTTCTCTTAATTTACTGAATATTCGGAAAGCATTAACACTATCCTTTATTTCAGAATAAACATTTGATTCTAAGTAAAACAGTAAAGTATGAATACTTCTAATTTTTTTTTAATGAAAAGTTATCAACAAAAAATATTAGATATTTCAATTAATATCTAGAGAATTTTAAATCATTGATGGATATTTTAAACCAAAATAAAAAAAAAAAAATACCATCAAGAATGTAGGAAAATAAAAATATAGATATACCACAAATGAGTTTATCAAATAGAAATTATACAATAAATAATCAAAAACATTGTTTTAAGCTGAATTTACTGGATGGCATTATACAACTTTCAGTTTATTTAATTACAACTATAAAATGAAATGGAATATTGTTCTTCAAAAGGAGTGTATGAAAGTTGGATTTAAAAGCCACAAGAGCCAAATCAGGTTATGCTGCACAAACATTTGTCAAAAACTGTTACTCCTTTTATGGATTTAAAAAATATATGAATATCATATTATCAAACACAGTTCTTCATAAGGAAAAATTAAACAAAAAGAGAAGGGAGGAGACTTTTCTCCTACAAAATAAAATTTGCACTATTTTGAGGTAATATTCCATATTCTCTCCCTATCTAATATTTACATTTTTACCTTTTTTCTAGGATATATTACAAACTCAAAAAAAAATTCCATAAAATTTATTTCCAAAAATAATAATTACTTCATAACTAGTAGCTTTTCTCAATTTGCTAGGTTAATTTGGAATATCTTTTCACTACGATATTCATTTCAATACACTAGTTTTCCCATTAGTAACACATTTAATCATTCTATAATACATTTTATTTCAGTCAATCATTAAAAAAAAACTTCCAACTGTATTCAAAACTTAAGATGTCATTACATATTTCTGAATTCATCAAAATAATTAATTTTTTAGATCAGTGAAATAAAATAAATTTCACTAAAGAAATTTAAATAAAAATTAAAATTTTTAAAATGTATAAAAAAGTAAAAAGGTACAAAAAATCTTATCCAAGAACTTTTAAAATTTAAGGATTTAGAATATTAATATTAGATAAATAATGCTTAATTGAGTAACACTTTTATAAAACTATATTTACAGTAAATTTCATTAGATTCAAACATTTAATAAACATTACAGTCATACATAAAACATTTTAGTCCAGAATACAAAAAATATTAAAAAAGTTTATTTCTCTTAAAATAAGTTTAAAACTAATTATACAGCCTTATATTTCCCTAAAAGGAAAAAAAAAAAACCTGAAGAAGTTGTTAATGATATTAGGCACCATTATCAGATTCTTAACGGCAAATAATGGTTTATAACTTACCAATAGTTGGGATTGTAGTGACTATTTCTCCAAGTTTCAACTTATAAAGTATAGTAGTCTTTCCAGCTGCATCTAATCCAACTGTAAAAGATGGTAAAATACAATAAAATGAGTTGCAAAATTTCCTTTCAACTAATACTGAAAGAATGTTCAAAACTTTGAAACCAGAAGTATAAACTAATAAATTCACATAGCTACACACAGGATACTTCACTTTCAGTTAAGTTTAGGTTATACAAAACTTTAATTAAAATATTTCTATAAAGAATAAAATGGGCAATCTACCAAAATAAAATAAGCCATTAATAGTCAAATGTAACATTTTCTAAAAATATTTAAAATGTTGATCAGTTCAGCTTGTCTCCCAAGTTGTCAATTTAGGTATTCTTATTATAACATACTTCAATATTTATAAAAAAAAAATTCAATCCATTAAATTAAGTACATGATTATGCTTTTTTTTTTTTTAAAATTATTAAAACATCTTTTCTACAGTTACTTGGTTTTTAAGAGTAAATTTATCTACTCTCGAATTGAGTTCTTCTTTGTTTGATTTCAAATGAAGAGTAGAATAATAAAAAATATTTTAATTACAATCTTTAAAGCGAAGTTTCTTTCATATGAAAGAAAAACTATTGAAAGTTTTACTATAATATTACTTATTAGCTTGCCCTTAACAAATGATACAAAAAATAAATATTTCAAATGTAAGACACATACTTCAAATTTTATACAATTTGAAGAACAAAAATACTTCAAACAGTGAATCCAAAATTATAATCCTCTGATTAATAACATAAATAATTTTTTAAACATTCATGATAGAATAAGGATTTCTCACACCAAACAGGAAAAAATACCAAACATAATATACCAAATTGGCTAACATCTAAGTCCAAGAAATGGTTTCATGTTAAATGTAACTATCAATAAATTTTCTGAGTATTTAACACAATATGAGGACAAAAATTAAATCTTAACACTGGTAATTTTTTAAAAAAAAAAAGCGTTCTGAAAATACTCTATAGAATATTACACTCAAATACGATCCTAAAATCAATATGTTAACTTCTCAACTACCTTAAAACAAATGTTAAAACTTAAGGACACATAACATGGAGTTCATTGTATAATAAACAATATTTTTTTTTCGTAATGTAATAAATATTTCAAAGACTAATTAACTTAAAAAAAATAACCACAAATGGATGTATAATAGGAGGTGGGTAGTGAAACAATACTTAATCCATCAATTGTCCCGCCCAATAACTACATAATATTTAAGTATAGGGCTGAATTCGAAATTTTTTGTCAAAATATTTATAAACAGCACATTGATACATGGTTGAAATATTAATTTTATTATCCGATATGAATACATAAAAGTATTTGACAATGTATTGCACAATTAATGTGGAATAACACTTACCCATCAGAATTCGCACTTGCTTTTTGCCGAAAAGGCGATTAAAAATACTAGAAATGGTAAGTCCCATTTTTGCAACGTATATGAAGAAAAGTAACTTTAAATATCTCGCTTGAGGTTTTTAACTCTTATATGCTTGAAGTTAACAGAAGTAAAAACGCATTACTGCCACGTCTTTTTATAAATGCACAATTGACATATGTCACAACAATAGTAGATAGAGATAACACACCTGCGAAATAATTAAGTAAAATTAAATAAAATAATGACTTATTTCTGTATATGAAATTCTTATTTTGTCAACACTTCCAACTTATCACAAAATCTCGTACACAAAAATTACCGACTCAGGTATCAAAAAAAAAAAAAAAATTGTATTACGTCATCGATTAATTATCGATAGTTTTCCTTTTGCGTCATTATTAAATAAAGAATTATAGATGAGGAAAGGCTTGCTTTTAATTTATTTAGGTTTCGATAATTCAATCAAATACAAGAGAAACGAAAAGTAATTAAAATTATATGGGTTCACTTTCTAATGGCTTATGTAATAAATGCTTGGGGTTTTGAGACTTGCCGCAGTATATGCTCCATCGATAAAATTCTCAATCACTTATGTTAAATAAGCAAATTAACAAATTTCACGTTCATTCTTTGTAAAAAAAAACTTCATTATTCCTCATTCTGATCTTTCAGAGGCTATTAGAAACATGATTACTCAATCTATCAAACCTGAAACTCATTTATGTGCCAACAGGAAGCAGCAACTCTTTAGAAATCCTCGGGGAAATTTTTTTGCTTTGTTTCCTCCAAAATATTTTTATGGTTTCTCTATAATGACATTTTTTTTTATTTGATAAATATATTTAACAATATGATAGTTTTCGAATGATATTTTAAGTAACAAGGAGCATGAAACAATGGCAATTTATATAACAGTAAATTTTATTTCATTGCATATATATGTATGAGAATTTTAAATATATTAAAATAATTCCTTATGAAAAGTAATATTAATGTTCAAAGGATAATGAAAACAAATGAAATCATTCCCCCATTATTGTTATATTTTGTTATTACCTTCGTTAAAAATGCGTGAGAAGTTCATTTTAATCACGTGCAAAGAATTAAATGCCATACAATAAAAACTATATCAAATTTATCTATATATGATACAATTCTTTCATCGATAAAAATAACAACTATACTAATCGTGCAATTTTTGAAAGTTCCTAAAATTTGCGGTTTTAATTTTAAATAAGTTTCCTATGCGATTTGAAAATTTTAATGTAATTCTAGTAAAGCAATCAACATCGAAAAGTGTTAAAAGTTTGAGCAACGATTTCACTAAGAATTTTTCATGCAGTTATTGTGATAATTTCGCATTTCTTTTACTAATTGTTTCTTTTCCACACAGCCAATTCTACGGCTAGTAAGTCAACTGCTCGACTCGCCGGAAAAATTTCAACTTCTTACAATGCAGCTCTTAGACAGGCAGGCTCGACTTAATATTTCTTGCAATACTTAATTTTTAACTCTTCACATTTTTAACTTCATACCTCAAATATTTATAACATTAAATTTTTCACTTAACTTCCAAGCATTTTCAAGCCTGCATGCAAATTGTATTAAATGCCACTTTTTTAAATAAACTTCTGGGAAAGTCTAGAATACAAAGTCATGCTATCTCACACTATATAATAAATCGGTGGCAAATATCCTACCGGGCTAAAGACTATCAAAGTTCGCCCCATTCACATGAGATTTTCCTCCGATTATATTATTTTACAGTGTGAATGTTTCTTCTTCGAATAAATCTTCATGATTTAATGATTAATGAAACTAATGACAGTATACATAAATTAATAATACATTTATAAAAGTATTTACATTTATAAAAGACTGACATTACATTTATAAAAGAAAAACAACAGGAAATTCTGATTTTTTTTTAAAATCTCTCATGAGTTTATTACTTGAGTCTTAATAATTAGCATTTTTACAGTAATTAGTAATAAATATCTTTTATTATGAGGAACAAAAATTATAATTTTCAGACTATAAAAACTAATTCATATTAATTGAAGCTCAATATTTCTTAACTCAGTCAATTCCCTTAATAAAAAATGTAGAATGTAATTATATTTTAGTTCATTAGAACACTTTCGAGGATCCACATAACTCTAAACATAGATAGAATCCAATCTAACGCCAGTCCTCCATCTCATGAAGCAGCAAAACAAAACATCGTTCTCACTTGGAGCTTACATCTCAATTGGTTGTGAAGCATGGCGCACGCATGTATAACAGACATTTTGAATTATATAATATTTATTGTACATGTGTGCGTTAACGTTCCATCCCTCGTTGGTCTGGCTCTGGTCAACAACATGAAAAATGCGCAATACAAATTTCATTATATATATATAATTAATCTATAAAAAAATTACAAATACAATCAATTTCAATCAACATTGAATTATTATAACACAATTATACAATTTACTAATATTAAACATTCTGCATAGTAAATTAATTAGTTCAATCTGAAATAGAAATAATACAGAATCTTAAAATGGGTCGCTTAAACTCACATTGTTTAGTTTTCCCCAATAGACTTATTTTATTACCTTTTCCATTATATACTCACACTATAGTGCTATTGGGATTCAAATTTTTACTTTCGTTTGGAGGGATTCAAAGGCTAAATCCTGCCTTGATCTTTTCTTTTAATCTGACTCTGTATATTTTGCGTTGCATCTGACAACATTATTTCACCACCTTGAAGAAATGTGCTGGCATAATTGAATGAAGTAAGACTTTTGAATATATTTTTATCCTTAGAATGCTTTTAAAAGAATTTAAAAGGACTGGGGAAGTTTGGTTACGTATTGCTTACAATAACTAGAAGCTGAGTTTCGATTCCTTTGGACAGAAAATAAAATAAAATTGTAGCTTCAGCTTTATTTTTTTGGATTATGTAGAAATCGAGGACGCCTTTGTTCCCATTCTTCACTATTCTTCTTGAAATAGATAAAACAGGTTTTCTATCTATATATATATATATATATATATATATATATA
>BMAW01016541.1:208066-234827 GCA_019974015.1 Nephila pilipes
TATATATATATATATATATATATATATATATATATATATGTGATTGGATATTTCTTGCATTCAGATTCTCTGACCTATCGTCCGTGGGGACAAGAGCAGGAACATAGTTCAAAGTTGAGTGACCAGTTTCAATTAATCCCTTAGAATTCCAAAATTCCGTTGCACATGATAGTTTTTAATACATCAATCGACAAATTTCGTCGTCTCGAAAGAGTCGTAAAATCATTTATCGCCCCCAATAAAAGGGGTTTGGGATAGAGCCTAAGTCACTTCTATCTCCGAATTTTCACCACTCGTGAATTAGAAAGTTTTTGTTGAAGGCTTAATTTCTCGCCTCGGGCCCCCCATTCCTGATGTCTCTTTCAGTCTGGTAGTCGCATTCAACAGTAAAATATTTAACCGTAATATTAAATCAAAGTAATTATCAATGCATTTTAAAAAATTATGTTCGGGTCTGTGCTTCTATTTACTCGAACCTGAGTTTTTGAGTTATTTAATTTTATTGCTGTAACTTTTGGGCAATCTTATCATCCGTTCTTTTCGTCCTTCGGTCTTTCTTTTTATTTGTTTTTCAGGAGCTCATTCTGCTCATTTTCTTCGGTACTGATGCTCGGCTGAATTCGAGCTTGTATGAAATTTTTAATAGATAGTCTCAAAAAATGCTGTAGTTATTTTCCATTAATATTAGCATTAAGTTATTTTCAACTACACCCTAAAATTTTTGTATGAGGGTGTTTCAAAAAATACTTGTATTTGAAGACAGATGGCATCATTGAGGTAAATTGCTGTTTCCATTGGGTGCTGACATGAGTTAAACCGAACCATAAGAAATTTGACAATGATTTCAAAGTTAGTTTTCATTTGATAGTAATTTGATGCCAAATCTAAATTTGACTGCTGATGCGTCGAGTTGTTAATATCGGGGAGACCTGGATTCATCATTATGCACTAGAAATCAAGCAAAAATCAAAATGTTGGGTTACTCCTAGTGAATCTTCCCCAAAAAAAGGTACTACGGTCTAATCGGTCGGACAAGTTATAGAAAAATTTTTTGGTGCGAAAGGCCTCATGATCATGAATACGAGTAACTGAGACTAAGATAGCTGTTTAGTGAGTCTTGATGCGCTGACAAAAAATGAACAATTTTCGATTCTACGAGCACCATTTATTGGAATTTCTAAGGACTTACAGAACAGTCCTCGGGTTTTGTGTGGTTGATTCAAATTAGAAAACTTAAGTTTAAATATAAAATTTTATTAAATGTACCATTTTAATAATTATTATTTACATAAAATGCATATTTGTAATTGGTCTGACATAATTTTTATATGATATGTGAGTTTGCATATTTAAGTGATTTATATATGCAGTTAAGGTACCATCTTGAAGGCAAAAAAGTTTCCCTTTTCAAAATAGCCGACTGTCTAACTTCTATAGCTGCATTTAAATAATGAACGCATTGACAATATTAGCATTAAATGTTTTGCAATATGTTAAGAATTGCATCCCCCCTTTTTTTATTAAAACAATTTGCATTTTTTATTGACAAGTAAAACTCAAAATATTTGCTTATGTGAATCTTTCCTAGAGCTTTCCTTTTTATATGTATATTACACATATTTCCAAAAGAAATTAAATTTTATAATTCTTTGCTTCAAGTTATTCAAGTATTAAAATATGAGTTTAAGAGGAACAGTTTAAAGATCAATTCTTTTTTTAAAAAGGAGGAAGAGGAAAGAACTCTATCACCTAAAAGGACAAATTTCCCATCTATGTTTATAGATATTGCTGATTTGTACAAAATTCCTGAGCATGTTTCTTAACCAAAGAAACGATTAAGCGCGAGGTTAATTTTTTTATCATATAAACCCTTTTTAAATAGGCGCATTTTTTTATTTTTAGAGCATTTCGAATTTTTAGCTAAAAAATGATCATTTAAACAATTTTAGTATTGTTTGAAAACATATTTATAAAATAATGAATTGAGATTATAATATCTTCCTCGTTCATTTATGTTTATTCTAGGAGTTTGAAATCTTCTAGAAAATACTTTGATTTTTAGTAATGCTAATAATAATCTACAGGTTTTTTTTTTTTTTTTTTTTTGCTTTCTTTAGGGAACTTAAGGGACATATTTGGAAAAATGTACCCATAATTATTATGTACCTGATACCATATAATCGAGATATAAGCAATCTGAGGTTTCTGATATTATAGCCTTGACACGTGAAATTAGCGAAGAAGAATTTGAAGATACTCAAACTGAAGACATTAATTGATGACGGATGATCCCCAGATGAAGATGATTTGATTTTGACCAAATAACATTTAACCATAATATTCACGAGGACAATAATGATAATGAGGACGTGACAAAATTCATCAAAATTAACTATTTCAATATCCGAGAGTCTGGAAATCACTTTTAAACTTTGATCCAAACATAGAATTACGTCCTAAACTCCTACAAGATCTGAAAATTTTTTTAGCTAAGAACCAGAATTTATACAAGGTACTGAGTAAAAAAAGGAAATTTCTGACTTACTTAAAATTTTTTTGGAATGGAGTTAATCTAATCAAAATATCTTTACAAGACGAAAATCTTAATTGGATTCGAGCTTAGCAAATATGATAGATCTTTTCAGTGAGGATAGTGGTTTTTTTTATCAATATCGTTATAAAGGAATGCTTTTATGATTACCATGTACCCACGAATAATTGATTTATAATATTTCTAGTATTTTTCTTATTTAAAAGCTTATTATTTCGTGAGGCATTGTGCATGCGCATATCTGATTTTATCTTAGTTATTAATTAAACATATATGAATTTGATATATTAATATTTGATATATAAATATAATTTTTATATGTTAATTGTAAAAATTTAAGTACATATACCTGAAGAACTTATGCAGTTGACTTTTTATTTCTTTTTACTCGGTTTTTCGTGTTAAATAAAGTTATTTATTTCATTTTATACGGTTTTCGGATAACATAGAACGCATTCCCTTTTTACCGATTAAATTGCATTTTTTTGTATAATTTTATGCGTTTTTAAGAAATGTATCTACTGTATAAAAAAGCGTTAGGTGTATAATTAAATTAAACCTGCTAGTTATTTTTTTTTTATCACAATCATGGAAATTTGATAATTGTAAGATAATAACGTATTTAATTTTCCTATTTTATGAATCCTTTTTAAAAAATTACTATATTTTGAATTTCTTGAAAAACCACACAGCTTGCGATTCATAATTGTAATAATTTATAAATAAGTCCCTTATACAAGCATACGAAATTATTACATCGTTAAAACTTACTGCTTCGTTATGAAGTTGAGGGAAAACCTTACACGAAAATGTTACTGAAAAATTAAACATGTCAAATAAACATTCTAAAATTTTGATGCCTGAGTTACCAAAATCATATTTTTAAACAGCAGATTCAGGTTTTTAAAGATAAATAATGCAATATTTTTTTTTAATTTTTTGCTGAATACTTTCAAAATTGTATTGGGCATTCATAATCTGTGTAATTACAGAATTCCAACAGAAAATTAATGCTTTATATACCCTCTTTTGTTTCTTTTTTTTTATGCCTGATTGAAACACAAAACACACTTTTAAATCCTTAATTTGACATAATTAAAGTATCATTCAAAAGAGTTATTCAAGGCGATAAATCTTATCTTCAAACGAATGAAACAAAATAAGCTCTCAGTCATCCATATACTTTTTATTAAAGAACATATTTATCGAATAAAAAAGAGTATTATGTTTAATATAATCCTCTTCAATTCAAAATTACGTTTTATCAGGTTTTTGGCAACCTCTCCATACAAAGGAGAAAAAAAAAATATTTATTTCGACCATTGAAAATGAAATACAATGAAAATAGTTGAAATTTAAAATTATAAAAATAATAATGCTTTCATTTTGTCAGCATCTCCTTAATGAAGTCACAAATGCAGAAGGAATTATTTGCATTCGGCAGGGGCATCTCTGGATGGTTCGGTCAACTTCTCTCCAGTTTCGGGATGAGCGCACCAACAACCGCCAGTAGAACCATGGCATTGCTTCTTCTTGTATTTTCCATCTTCCTCACACTGGGGTTTGTAGGCACCGAGAAGGCCTGGAAATTTAACAATATATTAAGTCTAGGTACTACAGATTAGTGACTCTCATTGATTCTTAAAAAGTATTAAATTTTTCTAATACATATCAAACTATACCACAAAATAAATTATTGTTTTATCCATTGTGTTGCAAGAAAAATTGATTAGTTGATAAATAAATGGTAAGTATGTGAACGAAGTTCAAACTAGGATTGGATCTCCAAATGTAAACGAAGTTTCAAAGTATAATCAAAATAGTGTTATTTCAATAAATTTATTATCATAATTATTCTTATTTTCGTAATAGATATGCATTTACCAAGAAAGATACACTATATAAAAATGATTATTAAAGTTTTTATTCTAGGAATAAACTAATATTATATTAGAGTCATGATAAGATTAAATGCCCATTTTCATAAAAGAAAGGGGCTGCCATTAATAATAATGAAAGAGAATACAAAGTCAGACTTTAAAAAATCGTAATAATTGCATTGCTGTACAAATTATTATAATAAAAGTATAATAGGTATTATTATTGATTTTCCCCCTCCGAATTATTTAAGAATACAAGAAAAAATATTCAAAAGGGAAACGTATGCATCCAATAACATTAATAAAAAAGCTATCCAGAGGAACAACATTCTTTTATAAAATTGAAACAAATAAAATTTTCTTAAAAAGAGAATATATTGGTTGATGGATTGTTTATTAATGTAGCACTCAGAAGCAATTCGAGGGCTGTTGACAACAGGCCTCGTAATTTTAATCCTTACAACCTGAGGACGTTAAGCTTTATCAGATTTAACGTGCATCAATCCTTTGCACTATTAAGCTTTAGTGGCTCCAGGTCTTGAATCCACGATTTGATGAAACAACGCCTCTACCGATTCCTCCAACTAACACAGCCTTTAAAATTTTTTGAGATAAAAATTCTATTAAAGATTGTGCTTAAAAAACAAAGGAGTAATATGTATTTCAACGAGCTTAAAAAATGTATTTCCTTAAATCCTGTATTCCTTAAAATGTGTATTTCAACAAGCCTTATTCAATCATGTCATTTTTTTTTTCATTTTACATTTGTTAAAGGTTATTCACGCAGTGTAATTGTAGATAAGGCTTTATTTTTTTTTAAACTACATCTACAAGTCAAAAAAATTGCAGTCTTCTAAAATTTAATTACTTTAATTACATTAAACTCATTCGGGAGGAAATAATAAAAAACACAATGTGAAGAGAAATAATTATTATAAACTGAAAAATTGTTCTATGTGAATTTTTTGCAAAAACATACGAGTATTTAGCCGCCAACTAACTTCTCAAAAAATATCTATTAAATTATTCAATTAAATATTAGCATTAAATCAAACGATAAAATATTTAAATGAATAACAATATTTTCTTCAGATATTAAAATTAAAGCAAACGATAAATTATTAGATTGAATATATTTTATGTTAACACTAGGTTTACCAAGGGATCATTTTGACTCCTCTGAGAAAACTTTTCGTTAATTTTCTTCAAAAAATTATTACCATATTTTATGAGAATATTTAAATTAACTGTTACTTATATTTATAAGATATATAATAGCAAATCTTATCTTATCTTTTTTTTTAAAGTTTTGGAAGAATGTGTATTGTATACCTACTTTTACCGAAAGGATCATTGTGACCATTCGAATAAATATTGATGAGAGAATACATTCATTTATATTTAAATTTGTAAAGGCTTGATAGGGACGCACATAGATATAGGTATAAATATAGAAATAAGTATGTGTTAGAGAGAGTAAAATGTGTGTATATAAGAAGAAAGAAGACTTCTTAGTTCGAAGCACGATTCCATTAAAATTGACAAAAATGGGGGAGGGGAATTACCCGAATCAATAGTATATTATAATAATTGACATGATAGACTAAATGGCTCGAAAATATACAATAAAATCGTCATCTCAAAGATAGTATCAGAAATAAAAAGAATAATGAAAACTAATTATTATAATTGATGTAGTTTTAATGAGGTTAGTTTTTTTCTACTTTAACTTCATAATAGGTAGGTCAATTTATATTTTTTCTACTTAAATACTGAAGGAAGACATTATTACCCCTTTGGTAGAAATGGGTATAGGCCAACTCATGGTAAACCTAGTGTTAAATGTAATTATTGCTGCCGTAAAATGAAAATAAACAAGTCACATGCATTTCACATTTGATTTTGACGAGTGGTCGGATGATCGTTTATACATTACCCAAAACAATAGCCCTTTGGTGGCTAATAAGTACAGTAATGGTTCTGAAATTTTTTTCTACTTAAGTGCCAATATGGCCATTCAAAATAAGAGAAGGTTGATGAAAATTATTCAAATATCCTTAAAAAAGAAAGAAAAAAAGCAAAGATATCAAAGTGAATGTTAATTTACACAGCCAGATGCTTTTGTCGGGTTACTATTTTGAAATTTAAAAGAAAAGAAATTGTGAGGAATAAGTTAACTTATTCAGAGAGAACGAAGTTTTGCGATCTATTCGTGAATAAGAAAGAAAAACTGTCAGAATTCGATACGTAAAAAGATAAATTGATTGATCAATTATTGAACCCAAAGACTTGATCAGATATGATTAAAAAAAATTCTTAGATAATTCCTTAATTCAGCGACATGAAATTTGTAAAATATAATAAACAAAAATACTGTAAATTAAGCTTAGAAATGATAATTTTATATTTTGAAATGAAATGTAAACTTTTGTCAAAAATATATGTCTTTAATGTTGCCTATTTGTATGTACAAAACAAAATCAAATTTAAGATGTAAAAAAGGCTGTTTTAAGGGGCTTTTAAACTAAAAGTGCACTACTTATTTTCCAACATTAAATTTTTCATATTATGATCTAAGTTCCTTTTCTTTCTCATTTTAGAATTTTATCAAGTAATATGTAGAAGGAGTAGTACTAATTAAAGGTCTAGTTTAACATGTTGATGAATATTAGGCTCAATTACACATCATATACAATATCATATATGCAGATTACATGACATGATATGTAGTTACTTCTATTGACGGAAATAAAGGAATATGGGGAATTTAAAATCATCACTATTCAAAATGCTGACAAAAATATAATAGTATTATTACATGCATAATAATATAAACAGATGGAAAGAACAGATACACACACGGAGCTAAAGAAAAATTCGGGATTTCAAGAAATGGAATACATGCTCACACACTCGATGCTCGATGGAATTACAGATGATGGAAATTTATGATCACTGTAATATTGGTGAAAATATTGTACGAGGGTGGTTCAAAAAGTATCTTATTTTGATTAAAGATGGCGTTATTATCGCAATTTTGTGTTACTTTTGTGTGCTGCCATCTGTAAAACGGTGCTAAAAAATTTGACACTGATTCTTATGCTAGTTTTTATTTGGCAATCATTTGCTGCTAATTTAAAATTAAATAGCTGTCGTTACGAGTTATCTTCATTTTGCGGCAAGTTGTCACTGAAAACGAGACTTATATTCATCAATATCCATTAAAAAGCAAACAACGATCAAAACTCTAAGTTGCTTCTGGCGTATCTGTTCCATATAAGGCGAAGTCTCATCGACTGGAAAAGTTATGGCGATGATTTTTTGCTATGTGATGGGCTTCATACTCATCAGGCTTTTAGAAAAAAGAAGAAAAACAACCAATGGAAAATATATGAGTAAGTTACCCCTTTTCCAACACTCATGCCTAAGATCTCATTTCTCTCCTTCTAACAAAAGTAATTTTTTAACTACATCGATACATTAAAATGTGCAATCTGTTCCAGGGATGGAAATAAACTGTTTTTGTTTGAACTACTTATAATTCTTCTATATACCTCTATTATATTTATCATCTAGACCCATATTTTATTATAATCTTCGTGCTATTAAAAAAAAAACTAAGTATGTAATCAAACTGTCACACGTATGCTGTCTTATTACTATAGAGTAATTACGCATATTATTACACTCTGAGAGAGAACACTTGCAATTATTTTTTTTTTTTGAAAAAAAGAATAATGTATTTTGAATTTATAAATATGGAGAAGCAACTAGATCAGTGTACCTTTCTTTTCAACTTCATGTTTTTGCACCAAGCACTGGCAGTTCTTTAGTTTTCCAGACGGTTGAGTGACAGGGCTTCCAGTTTTATCCCAGCAAGCACAGAATTTACTGTTCTTGAAGCACTGCAGTGGTTTGTAGTCTCCATTACTTTCGCATTCTGGGATAAGATGCATTGGAAGAGGAGCAAAACTTTTCGATTCTCTTTCCCGATGCTGTTCGCATTCAGACTTTTCTGGTAAAAGAATTTATAATTTTATATAAGGCATAATGTTTTTTAATGCATAAATTAACGATTAAGTTTCTTGATTTGAATTAATTATACGCAGGTCCTTTCGCTTTTGGAATGAAATGCTACCAATATGAACAAACAAGGATTTAATTAAATATTTTTCGTTTAATTATATAATGTAAAAATTACTATGAATTAATCAGTGATTGAAGTTTAATGTTTTAAGTGCTTTCAAAATATCGTAGTTGGCAGTAAAAATGATTTATTTTTAATTTTAATAAATGAATGATTTAATTTAGAGTAATAAATTTAGAGTAATAAAGTTTTACATGAAAAATCAATCTGAAATAACTAGAATGCACTGAAAAGTACGAATTAGTCCATCAAAATTTAGAATAACCTAGATGAAAGATATGAGATTCATTACCATTAAAATAACTGGTTTTCTATTAATAGAAAATCTGTCGAACATATAATCTATTTTTCTCTTCTTACTATTTATTTTTCCTTTGCATTTTTGGAACATTTTTGCTTTAGCTAGTGGTTTATCTTGTTTAACTACTTCTCAAAATTGTTGACAAGAGCTACTTCGTTTGCATTTATATCCAACTAAAAGTGAAAAATAGACTATTGTCAAATGATTACGCATCAAACCCGGATGGAAAAATTAAATAATCCACGATCCAACAGCATCATGCTTTGCCTTTTGCTTAGGAGAAGAACTCGTGAACCGTAACGAATATTAAATAATTCCGAAACATAAAAACGAAATAAATACAGAACTAAGTATCACGAGCAATGGAACGTATGAAAAAGCCATAGAAATAAAATACGTATACTGAATATTCTCAATAATCTGTTAATCTATAAACCTCATACATTCATTCCGTTTTTTAATTCCTACTCTCTTACAAATTTTTAAAATAAAAATAAAGTTTCAGAAAACGTGATTTAAAACACATATTAGTATTTTTCATATAATTTTAAGAATCTATTTTTTTCGGAGCAATGTTAATGTATATGAAATTTACTTTTTTTATTAAGAGGGTTAAATCTAAACTAAATTTACCTCTTTCAGCAGAACTCCATTCTATGATAACTCCAATTACCTAAAAGTAGAACGAACAGCAATTTTTAAATAGAATCAAATTAAATATGTATTTTGGTTTTAAATTAAGCAGTTTATATACACAGTATTATTTACCTTTAATTATAGAGAAATTTTGAATATATAGCGAAATTATATTTCAATGAACCATTGTTTATTAGGTTCATTTTCACGTTATAACACATTAAATTCATAGTTCTCTCCAAATTTTAATAAAAAATAGTTTTAAAAATAATATTATATGAGAATTTTGTAATAAAATATAGGAATTTGCTATTACAGGAAAATCTGCACTGTATAGAATACGCTTTACGTAGTAAATATTTTCTGCTGAGACGAAAAAGAGCTATTTCTACAATTTTTTAGGTGTTAATTTCATTATAACAAACCTTTTATAAATGAATTTTCATCCATTCATAAAACTTTTTTTCTTCCTCATCTGCAATAGATGAAAATTTGGAATTAAAATGGCGATATGGAGTTTTTTGTGACGTTTAGTAATAGCAAGCGAATTTTAATGTTTTTGAAAAGAAATGTACTTTTTTTTTCTTGATTTGGAAATATTAAAATATGTATGAAATAAAAGTGAAATAAATTTTTAGCTTCCTTTCTCTCTGTCGCATTTATTATCATTCACACATTTATTATCTATCCCATTCACTTAAAAATACATATTTATTTTAGGTTTTGTCGCATCTTTATTATTGTTTTATTTTATTTGATATGAAATACATTTTATTTCTTAATTGATTGTGCTGTTCTTTTATAAATATAAACAAATGAATGTAATTATTGCGAATAATAAATAAAAAATAACGATTTCTTAAAAAAAAAGTTGGCTAGATTTTTTTTTTTTTTTTTTTTTTTGAATTTCTGAGTTTTAAGTAAATTGCAATAAACTTTTATTTTCATCTGGAAGAAAATTTTCCACTTCTCTTTTATACATTTAATTTCTTCTGATCCATTAATCTTAATAAAAATATTCATATTTACGTATTTGAATCATATAAATCATTTGAAAGTGATTTATATTAACTTTTGAGAGAATATAAATTAACTTTATTATAGAAATGATTGTAGAAACTTGTTCGAATGTCTCGCTTTTCGTAAAATGCTTTGAACAGCCGGATGGTCTTCAAATAGAAGAAACAGTATAGTGGCTTTCCAAAACAAACACTATTAAAGGTAAGATTACTACGTCATCATAGTTTCGACAAATTAACCTGTATTGGTAGAGCTTGTAGAAGATAGAACTTGTATGCTTCTATAATATGCTTCTATAATTCTTGTATGCTAATATAATATAAACATTAAGAAATTAAAATATATGAATTTTGAAAAAAAAAAGAAAAGAAACTAAAAAAAAATTTTTCGAGAAAAAAACAAAAATGGAGAATAAGTTATTGAATGGTTGTAGCCTATTTTAGACTGTTCAGCTAGGTTATTCTAGAACTATGGCCATAACTATTCCCATGAACAAAGTATATTATTAAGAATCAAATATATATATTTATATGTTGTTAAAGGTTTAACTTTTAGATGATAAAATCGTCTGTATCGATCGCGAACAATTCTTTTTATAATATTTCTGGTAATCATCGTAGAGAAATCTTTTGCATGCTACGAAAAAAATCGCTGTTCTCCTTTGTTACAATAATAATAAGAATAAAATATATTCGTTATATAAAACAGAGATAAAATACATGGTAAGTTTTAATTTTTTTGCAATATCAGATTTTTAATTAAATCATATCACTGCAAAACCAATTGCTGCTGACGAATTCATTTTCTCAAAGCTTATTTAAATGAAACTTGAATAACCCACTTCACTATCACTGTTTTTCGGAACTGATAATAAAAATAATAAATATTTGAGTATTTCTATTCATTTTGGGATTGCAACTACAAGTAAGTTTTTTAAAAATCCGATTTGTGCCTTGTTTTCAACTTATTACACATATTTAAAGTATATTTTTGGTAAAAACGGTTGTTAAATAACCGACACTAAGAAATACCATTTGATGCATTTTTCTGTAGTCAGTATTATAATTAAAATGCTTCTTCTGTAAACCTATATTACCTTTTCTGAGCGTTAATTTCAGGAACAAACATTATTTTGTAATGACTTAATGTCCACACATGTTTTAGGTTTGTTATATGGATGAATTTAATATTTTCATTTCTTATGTAGTTTAGTTTTGATTATATAAACTTAGCATTGCGCAGCATATTCTAGATGGCAGTCTTATTCAGGAATTTTTTAAAAAATAAAAAATAACACTCCATATAACCCTAAAAGACCCCATAATTTAGTCTTTTTGTCTCAAATAACTGATATAGATAAGTTTAAAGATTCATTAAAGAACTTAAATGTTTGAATAGAAGATAATTTATTGTATATTACTTCAAATCAAACAAAATAAAATTATATACGTCATAACACAATTCAAAATTTAATGCAAAAATGTATTCATGGATGATAGAAAGGCAAAAGTTAATACAGTAGTGCTTTGAATGACTTCTTTTTAAAATCTAACATTCGTAAAATGTGAAATTTAAAAATTGAAAAGTCAGGTGCTTTTAAGTTGCAAAATTTTAAAATATATATACTCAAGCAAAATTTACGATATATACAATTTGGTCCTCGTTTTTTTAGAGAAAATTTTAAATTAACCAATTTAAATGCGGCGGATAATAATATATTTGGGACTCAAATATCAAAAACATATTTATACCCAAAGAAGCGCATGATACTGTAGTGATACATGGTTGAATTTCGAAGAATACTAATAAGTATTTTTAAATATAAACTGATAAATATAATGAAGTAATAATAATGATCATAAAGGTATTTAATATATTAATAGTGATAAAATTTGGTAAATAATATCGTGATAAAGTTAAAATTTATCTTATAGCATTGTGATAATAATAAAATTATTATACAATGTATACTAATAAAACAGTAAAAATATTTTTTCGCCGTTATCATTAACAATAAGTTTATATATATATATATATATATATATATATATATATATGTTTGTGTGTGTGAGAGAGTATGTGTGCTTAATAATCAAATAATAATGTATAATAATACTTACTACAAAGAAAACTAATGCCTTCATCATGTTGAATTATATATATTTGTGATCTTCTGAAAATGAAAAAAACTCATATAAACACACACATATAATAAACATAATAAATAAATGAAAATTTTTTGTTTTTCCCGAATAAAATGAAATGACCCATAAAGTAATATATCAAGTAAAAATATCATGTATTGAAAAACATGAAAAATTAAATCCTACTTTATTTCACTTATTAAGGAGAAAAAAAAAAATTCGGTTTCTTTTTTTTATTCATCGTTTTCGATTGTTTTTTAAATGTATGAAATTTTTTCTGAATTAATTAATAAAGACAGTAGTTCTGAAACATTTGCAAGGAGTCTATAATTTACTCGTTGCACATGTCCTTACTTTATTCTAGAGTGATTGTTCATTAACGTCGCACTGAGAAGCAACACGAAGTCTATTGGCGACGGAAGCGTAATTTTGAACCGCGGTCGGTCAAGTGACGAGGACAACACTTGATCTAGCACCTCCCTCTCTTAACTTTCGCACCACACCATTGGAGGACTTTGAGCCTCGACAGATTTAACGTGCATCAGCCCAGTTACACGGTGGATCTTTAGATGCATCAGGGCTCGAAGACATGACTCGACGAACACCACCAACGGCAAGTCTTCAACCCTGACCACTAGGCTACCGCGGCCCTTTATTCTAGAGAAGTCGAAGTAACGATTAGATCCTAATAATGATATCAGGTCAGCAGTTCGACCATTTGAACGACAGAAGATTTTGTGAATAAATTCTTTCACTTAGAAATTGTAATGGAAGTGAGTCAACATTTTGATGAATGACACATGCAAACGCTTAATGAAATGGGCGCTTTATTTGTTCCAGACGGGCACTAGTAGCCCCCTCATCCGAAATAAGTCCGTCTGCTGGAAGTCGCTTTCAGGAAAATTACCTAATATTAATATTACCTTTGCATAAAGTCTAAAAAGTCGTGTAATATTTTAAAATTTTATCTTAAACTAGGTTTGTTGAAAACATATCAAACAATAAAAAAAAACCTGATTCATTCGTGGTAGTGTATACAAAAAAAAAAAAAAAAAAAACCTTGAAAATCGACAAAAAGGGAATAGCAAAAATTTCCAATATTGTTTTATTTATTTATTTATTTATTTTTTGAAAAAAGATGAATTATTGAATTCGTAAATAAAATTAAAAGTCTACTTATAATTAAAGTGATATATATCTTCAAAAAAATTAGTTTCTTAGAATAAATATCCTTGAGTAGAAACGTAATTTTTAGCATGATTATTACTACTACTGATATCCTTTTCTTTTTTAATTTAACCAAAAATAATTTTCAGGTTAACCGATTTTTTTTCATAAATGCTTACTCTTAAACATCATTTTCCTTTAATTACGAATTTTAAACACTTCATATATGTATCAGTATTAGTAAAATACTAAGCTGAGTATACCTATGTATTACACACGTTGAATTGTTTAATATAAAAAAAATTAGGCCATGTTATTTAGAAATGCTATGTATCAGTTAAATAAATAATGAAACCATAACTAAACAAAATAATTGAACTCTAACTATTGTTTCTTCATCAGACATGTTCGAGTCTGATTGTGAACATTAAATTAGAAAAAGAAAAAAGAAAAAAGGAAAAGGAAAATGTTTCCTGGGTTTTTCCCCTTGAATTTCAGTTTTAATGCAATAAACGGGGCTAATGAAGCCGGATATTTATTATACATCAATAAGCGATAGCCAGTGACACTGGATAAGTTTTTAAAATGTTCACTTATTCCACATGTTTTTCTATTATCATTTTGATTTTTTCCTCTTATGAAATGAACCTAAGCTTCTCTACGTGACATTTTCTTCCTGTTTGACAAGATAATTACAACTAATTGCTCCTTGTTGAAGACAGCGGATTTCAATATTTAAAAATCAATCCTCATTTTCAACTGATTTGTTGACAAAAAAAAAGATTTTTATTTTAAATTCGCCCAATTGATGTTGTTTGAATGCAATTTTATTAGATTTTAATGCATTAATTGAAATTTAACAGATTAATTTATAAACCATTTTATATATTCTTTAAATATTATTTTAATTTCCATCTTCAATTAAATTCATTTTAAATGAACATAATTAAAGAGTACCTGCCCTAGCCTTAGTTTTGAAATCATTGAATTCCCCTCCCCCCCGGTCCTTTTAACTAATCCTACGGAGGAAAAGCAGCCAGATGCATTAAAAGTTGGAAAATCACTTATCACCGTCGTCGTCACTTCCCTTCCCCCTCCACCAAAGAAACACCGGAAGTGAGGGCTGGTGTTTATTTCAACCCCATTAAACTAACATATAAACATCAAAAACCGTAATATTAGATTATAAATGATTGAGCTTGTGTTTCAACATGAAAAGCTTATCACCTTTCCAATTTTAGCTGGCTCAGAAAGTTATTTCATTTTGTTGAAGAATAAGAGAATATAAGGCGGAGGAAGATTTTCAGTTTCATTTTATATATGATGTAAATGTATGGACGATGGTTTTATTGAAATATGAATAATCATTCTCTTTTCAAACACAATGGACATTGTATTCTATTACGATAGTAATTTTTACGATCATAAGATGCTTTTTAGGAGATTTTAAAATATGTGCCTCTCTTTTCAGTTTTACTCTTTCCAATAATCAGATTATTGATTCATTATTCTCAAGATCTAAGAAATTCTTGGAAATTTTTCTCTAAACAAAAAACTTTATGGGATTTTTAATTTTTCTGAGGAGAAAAAAGCATATATTTTACGTAATGTAGACATTGAATTTTACCTATTATTTTTACAACGTTTTTCTGAATTTCACTTGGTGTGTGTGTGTGAGTGTGTGTGTCATCAAATTTTCGATCGTTAATTTAACCAACTTCCCATCAAGCTAGAGCTTTGAAATATTGGGAATCGTTCGTACTCGCCTAACAATGCAATATTCAGACGTTTGCGACAAGTTTTAACTAATATTTCAATAAATTTAATAAGTCAAAATATTCTTTCCTCTCGGCGCTTTTAGGATTGAGGAAAAAATTTCTTCCCCCCTCTGGAAGCACCGGTAATACCCCCGCAGCATGAGGTATCGTAAACCTTTTGTACTCACAAAGGGGAGATACTATCTCCCCTTTACTATCTCCGAGATAGTAAGGGTTGCTGACTTTTAGTCAGTAATCATTCGCAAGAAAGAAAGTTTCCAATATTTGGCACCATGTCTTATCGCAATAATTTTTTCTGAATTCTGGTTCCCATTCTTTTTTTAATAGAATGACTTACAAACTTTCAAATGCGTGTTTTGATTTTATGAGTATTATGAATTTTTTAATACTCTCACAAATGTCTCTTTTTAAGTAAATTTTAAAGTTAAAAATAACTAACAGTTTTAACTAATATTTCAATAATTTTCTCTAATAAACTTTGCCACCATATAAAAACGTTGTTTTTAAAAATGTTGGTTTTTATATCGAATTTTGTACATGTGTAGCATGTTGTTTATTGAAAGTTTCATGTGAAAGTAAAAATTTAACAAAGGTTAAAAAAATAAAATTAATCAAATACAGAAAGGATAATGTCGTTTTGTCTATTTTGGGAATTTGAATTGATTAGATTACTGAAATATTAAATGCAATGCCTCCTTTTGTTGATATCAAAATAAAATAAAGAATCTTTTTCTAAATGTCAAACATTATTCTGCACAAATTATATTATGGTACAAAATATTTAATTAATCATCTTAGTTTTAAAGAATAATCTTTTGCAAAATGATATAAATATATAGCAGAGATAAATTACGTGTATATTTAAATAAGTATTCCTTTCGGAAAGCTTGCTAAAACAGAATCATATTTACTACAAATCTGTTAAATTACAGTACCAAAAAAGTATTGCATCTTGAAAAGAATTCTTATTTAACTAAATAGAAAGAAGTCAAATTTTTTTTTTTAATTCATGTTGCATAACATGCATTATATATTATTTTTAAAAAAAAAAATTAGACTTCTTTCTATTTAGTTAAATAAGAAAAAAAAAATTAAAAAAAAAACTTTGATTGCTATTATATATAGTTTATTTTTAAATTTACAGATTTTTTTTTTTTTTTTTGTTCATTCCACAGCTGATGAGAAGAAATGCAACAATTTTACAGTTTAACTTCTTTCCATTTATTCTTATTATTTTGAAGCGTTTACTTCAAAATTAGAAAGATGGATGTTAATATTTAATAAATAAAATTGTGTCATAAGTGCGGTGAACTGACTTCTACTCCAGGAAGAAGCTCACGTTATTCATGAAGCTGAGGTCTGACAGAAAAGAGATTCCACGTGTTCTTTGCTTAGTCGAATATTCCAAATGTAAAAATTCATTATTCGTTTTTGTATCATTTTCTTACATCAATGGTATATATTGCCTTAATAGAACAGTGGTATTATTTTTTGAATTTTTAATATATTCAATTATTATTATTTAATTCTGATTAAAATTATTCTCTATATATTTGAATATAAATTTTAATCATAAACGACGATGAAAATCGATTGCGTTATTACCATCATCATAATAACGTATAAGAATAGTTACGGTAAAATTTATGCCATAAAGCATAAAGCTGCGCAAGTGTTCGTTTAGTTTTTGAATTACGAAACTGGTTAGACTGGTGCAAAATTGACAAAAACAGTTTTATTTCTGTGCGTTTTAGTTCCAAGACATATCAACAACTACTATGATGGAAATTTCTTAACCTTTTCCAATTTTCTGAAAGCCAAATTACAATTTCTAAACATCTTATGTTTGTGTTTTAAAATTGTCTTATAAATATTGTTAACCATTGGTTAATATGTTAATTAACACCAAAATATTAAATCGAAAATCTTTACGAACTACAGTAAATTGATTTTGAAGGGCTAGGTTAAAAATTTTGACTCTAAAATATAAATTATTAAAAAAATCAATAAATTATTTTATGAATTTTTAACAAACATGTTTCAGAAAAAATTAAATTTCTATTATCTTAATCCTCAATATCTGAAATTAATGAAACAAATTGAATTTGCATCCTTTTTCGAATTTCTTTCCTACAATTTTTACCTTCTCATTTCTTTCATATAAAAATTTGACAAACGGTAAAAACGTGATTAAAACATATTCTAAAGTCTTCAAAAATTACTACATGTACTATACAAATAACAACACTATTTATATTCATTTCTAGACATCTTTACAATTCGATATTTGTTCAACTCTATTTTTCAATTCTCTTTTCTTAATTGAATTTTAAGAGATTTTAATTTTTCAATACTCAAAACAAGTTATTTCAAAATATTTATACAAATTATTTTGCAATGCCCTAATAAATCTCATTATTCTAAAGCATATATCAGTTTAAATAATATCTGTGATCCATAAACATCTGATGTGTTTGTAATTTAAGAAATTAATTCAATTTTTTTTGTTGTATATATTGCAATTAAATGCATTTTGCCTATTTTTTTCAAATTCTTAAAAGATTCTGCAAGCGGCATAAAAAAAGCGTACTTACCTCTTTCAAGAAACCTGACCACTCTGATGGAAAGGGTTACTTAGGTGCAGCATATAAACATCGATGGCGTCCAAACCTGTTTTTTATCACAGTTAACAACTCTCGTTTTCGAAGGCCGTTGTTCTTTTTTTCTATCTGATACACTCATCGGTTGCAATAATGCACGCAACCCGTTTCTTTGTAAGCGATCGTCATAAAGTCATGGTCAATAGAGAGGTGATAAAAATTTCAAGGTGTTCCTTGTCACCAACAACCTAATAAACCATGTCAAGAAGAAAGGAAGATAGACCTAACAACTTGATTAAGTACATATATGTATTTTGATAGTTAATTAATTTTGAAACGTTGATTAATTCGCATCTATTTCGATACATGACGCTACTAGGATTTCACAAATAAGAGGCTTAAATGGAGATTTGCAAATGTTTTGAATTAGTATGTATGATGGAACGTATTAAAACCTCTATTTTCTAGATTACATGTAATATGAGTTTGTTAAGGTAAAAACATTTGAGAAAGAGATCATTACGAACTGATTTTTCAGAACATCATGAATTATAATTTAAAATCATTCAGATGAAACGGGATATTTATCTATTGAAATTTCTATGGAATTCCAAGCTTTAAATTTTTTATGATTTCGTAAGAGGTACACTTGTGGGATTTTGCAACTTGATACTTTAATTTACCATTGTTTTAAACGTTTGATTGTCTGCTTCAAAAAAATTCCTATGCATTTTTTATGAATTTTTATTTTTATTTCGCAATATTTTATTGTTTTAGCTCTAAAATTTGTTTAAAATATAAATAGATAAATCTGAGAAAATAATTTTGTAGGAAAAACCAACAGGCAGCTCTCTTAAAGTTAGTTTAGGAAACGCAATATTTACTTTTTTTGTGTGAAGATTTATACTTAAAGTATTTAAATTTTAGGTATTTAACTACAGAATATACTGTATGCATGATTTACTAATTAAAATAATGGGTGTAAAATTTATAATTGTTAAAACTCTAATTAATGCTGACCGCATATATCTAAAAAACACACACATAGTCAATATTTTTAACAGATATATGATAACTCTTATAATTCCATAATGGAAAAAAAGGTGCTGAAGGTCACAGGTAATTTAAAAAAACACTCTGTAGGGCAGAGTATCTTATCAAATACAACATATTTTACTATGTTACTCTCTTCTGTTGCGTTTGGCCACAGTAACCCAATAATCATGACTGAGAATTTGCTGTTGATGAGTTGTGGTTTTTAGTCTTGATACACAAGTATCGAAGCTGATGCCCGTTAAATCTGTCGATGTCCAAGTCTTCTCAATGGCATGGTGTCGATGTTTGGAAAGGGAGACGCCAGCTCAAGTATCGTCATCGTCATTTGGCAGAGGCTCAAAACAAAAGCGCGTCAATCGCAGTGGTCTTCATGTTGCTTCTGAGTGCGATGTTAATAAACAATCAGACAAATCAACCTTTGTTGTGATCAATCACTTTTTTTTTGGAATAAAATATATTCCACATTTTCTCTTTACTTATATAACGCTAAACGATTAATTAATTTTTAAAAATTAAAATAATGTGTTTATAAAAAGAGAATACATCTAAACTGAGATTAATGAATACATGTTTATAAATTCGTAAATCCAAAAGAACCTATATCCCTTAGGCGCATTTTCCTGATTGAAATGTTTTTCAGTTTAAGTTCTTTTTGTTGACGTAAGATTAAGTCACTCTCTTCAGATAATGCGTCATATAAATATCATTAGAAAAGAATTTGTTTTTGTTATTGTATAAGTTTTGTGTTTCAATAACAATACTTTCCCATATAAAATTAATTATAAAGTAATAAATGCAGCCGTTGATAATGAAAGTAAATCAATTAAAATTAGACAAAAAATAAAGAATAAAAATATAATAGATTTGAAGTTATTTGCAGATATTTTTATCTCATTTACAAGATGGATTCAAATGCACATGTTTTCGACGACAGATGGCGTTCCTAAGACAAGTTAGTGTGCTTACTGTTAAACATCGCAAAAAAAAGTATGGCGCTAATTTAGAAGTTAGTTTTGAATAGCACCGTGTCAAATGTTGGTGGTTCTGTTCTGTCGAATAGTTCCTTCAATAAGACAAATATTCAACTAAGCTTCCAGTGAATTTTCCCCAAAGAATACGAAGAAGGTCTCAAGACCAGAAAAGTTTTGACGACGATTTTTTGGGATGCGAATGACCTCGTATTTTAGAAATTCTTTGAAGAAAAAAGATCTTTGGGACTCAAAGCTACCCAGGATCGTTTTTCCTTTGAATGAAAAAAAGAGAAATGGAGTAGCATTGAGCTCTATCCCATTATCCCATTTCTCTTCTCATTCTTAACAAGGGAACCTTTTAAACCACCCTCTAATACGAGCTTGGAAAAAAAACAAAATATATACATTCTCTCTCACTTAAATAAACTTGGAATATTGTTGCATTTTGATGAATGATATGATGGAAATATGATAATGGTATGTAGAAGTGGAAATAATACATAATTTAAAGTATTTTGCTCTTGAACCTTTCATATTGAAATTAATTTCAAGAAACAAAGTAAAATAATTAATATTAAAAATGAATCAGATAAATATTTCAAATTACGTTTAAGCAAAGTGAAGTATTAAAATGTACGAAAAAAAATTATCGCTGACAAAGTAATAAAATAAACTTGTGGAAACTCATCGACAAAAAGCAGTTTTGTGATAATGATTTGTACGTATATTTTTTACATGATGATATATTTTATCACCATGTGCATAACTTGAAAAAAAATGGCGAATCCTTTTACTTATGTTAAAAGGTATGTGCATTAATTAATATATTAAGAAATATGTCTTTAATAAGGTAGCTTCGCGTTTGAAAGCAAATTATCTTTCCATGAAAAAAAAATTATATCATAAAAGAGGCGAGTATTGTTTTCTATTTTAGAATTAGTGTATACAGATTGCTGTTTTGAGAAAAAAATAGATAACTAAATGCAAATCAAAGCTACAAGTTAGTTGAATATAATTTCTGCTAAGCTGTAAAAACTTTTTTAGAAAGTGAAATATTAGTGAAAAGTAATTACAAATCTTATAGAATTTTAAACTAAAAAGAATTAACAATGACTGAAGTCGGAAAAGGGTGAATTGGTTAAGACACTTAAATCTATATAAGATCATATGAATAGGAAACATTGGCCATCAAGCTTTATTTCCCTACGCAATCGATTACAGCGTCACATGAAAGTCACGCTTGTAATTCCCGAATTGAATCGTCACACACCAGTTCTGCATCATCGAAACTGATTCAAATTAAACTGAAACGTGGCCAATGACTCATTGCAAACCGAAATTCTGGAATAGATTTACATGGAAGAAAACGGTAATTCATAATCAATGTAAGGATAATACTGACTAAAAAGATGGAAAAAATAATCTCTAAAATGTATTAAGGAACACGATATATATTCCTTAAATTGTCGAATGTTAACAACACATGTAAAAAAATTACGATTTAATTGTAACTGTTCTAAAACAACTTATCTTCTCACCGTAGCAATATATATCACATTATTCTTGGAGGATTATGTAAGGAGTTTTGAATACAGACAAGTATTATGATAGAAACTGAATAATGAGAAATTGATTGTTATTCGTGACTTAATATATATATAGTTGAAAAATCACGAAAACGGATTAAAAACATTAATAAAATAATTTTATAACTCTTTTTATATAAAACCCCTCAAAATGAGAATGATTGGAGCATGAGAAAATATTGTTTAAGTTAATAACTCCTTTTTCTGGAGACTAAGTTCCAATTGTAAGTTAAGAGTGAAACTTCTTTTAAAAGGTGTTAAATAACCGATATCTTGGCATTCCTTTTAATATTTTTTCAAACAAGAGCAAAAGTCTATTCTATATGGACGTGCGAGAAAAGGGATAAAAGCGGATGCAATTCTGGAGTAAATTTTATTGAAGAAAGGATGTACTTTTCGTGCACATTCACTCTTGTTCGGTGATTGCTACATAAAATGGCTTCCAAAATTTATTCAACAACTTAATTTCCCAACTTATTTTCTTCTTAAAGGTGTAAAAATATTATTTAATATTTATTTTAATTTAATATTTAGAAAAACTGTGTAAAAAGTACATTACAAAATGTAATAGACATTGAAAAGAAGAAATCGATATAATATTTTAATTACCATAATTTTTACGATGTAGTTCTAAGTCACAAAATTTAGTATGCACCTAGTATAATTGGTTAAAATTTTTCAAAAAATTTAAATTAGTATTTCATTGCATGTCCTTTTTTCATTTCGAACACTTTCCAAAATGTGTGCATTGATTCAAAATGTTTTGTATAGTTCTACTAGATACTTTTAACTGTTTTTCTAGTAATATTTTAGTAAGTTTCTCAAATGTTTGCCCCTTTTTCTTGAAATACTTCGGTAAGTGTTTGCTTCTAATGTTATACTTTTAAGCAGATTTTCCGACTAAGATACAGTATTCTGTTACAATGTGATCGAAAAATTAAGTGGTGTATGAAACTGCATTTTACAGTTGTATAATAACCATAACTTACAATTTTAACTGCATATTTTGGTTCGTTATTTTGTTAAAGTGTACAATGCGACTCAAACTAATTTTTGAAGTATAATTTCATTCAGTTTTAAATTATTCTTCAATATATTCAAATATTTATTTTAACCATTGTGACGTTGCCCTTCTTCTACCCGACTCTTGTGCCATAATATAATCGAATATAACTAATTTTAAAAGTCAATAACCAATGTAAAGACACACAAGTCAGTTCCAACTCAACTATTTATTTATCAGTTACTGTAATATAACATCTAAGGAGTTTTCACTCTCTCCGGGGTCTTGGGATTAACCCGCCAATTCAGATATTGTTGAAATAATACACTCTTACCAAAACCTTTCCAGCTGAGGTTGCTTTAATTTGTCGAACCATCAGCGACAGATATCGCCAGTAACAACTCTTGGTATTATCGGCCTCTTGCTAGAAATATGCTCAGAGTTAATCACACTCTTCCTCTATACTCTAAATTTCCCTTTACTTATATACTATCATATCGGAAACATTTTAGTTTATTTCCACCTGCATCTAATTAACATGATCACGTTTCATTTTGGTTGGGAAGAAATTAACCACTAACCTTGGGCAATCAATCTCACTTAAAGTCGTATAGGTTAGTGAAGAGAAAATCGCGAATAGCCCAACGATACACCATTACTCCATAAATAAAAGCTGATTTTCCCACGCCTTTGAAGGCATACAACCCCGTTCTAGTATCAAACCACATCTATACTAGAGAGTGAGAATGGTATTTGGGTGGAAATAGCAGAGTTAGAATTCCACCAAAGATGCCATCGGTCATCACTGTCAAAAGCGTTAAATTAACTTCCATCACTAAATATTATATTATTATTGAAATATTGAAGGTTTAAAATGTGATTCTTAACAAATGTGATGACTTTTTCTCTGAGGGATCTTCCTCTACGTACGTGACCAGTATAATTTGCTTCTTTTCTCATTGTTTCTGCAGAAACACATTTTCTTATTGGTGTAAAAGCAGATGAGATAACTTTTACAGCGTACAGCTTAGATTTTTTTTTTTTCTTGTATCTCGAATGATTCATCAATCTGAAGGACCCCTTTTCTCCTTCTTCTAATCTTATTTACAACTGATCCAAATTTTTTATACAACTGGATGTACCTATCTGTGACTACGCTGAACTTCCTTTGCAATATCTCACAGAAATTTACTTACCTCAAATATTATAATAACATTTTTCTGAATACCAATATTATTTTCCGTTCTGATGTTCACTTCCACATCTCAACCATATTCTTTTTCCTGGAAGTCAAATATAACAATCTTAAAGAAATAAAACTATTATATTGATTCATTACAAAAAAAAGTAATGGTAGTAAAATCACCATTTTTGTGATATGTATAGTCAATTTTGTGATCTTGAAGTTTCGAGCTTTGCTTGTTTTAACAAACATTTTACAAATGCTTGTTAATTCAAATGTTATCGATTCTTCTCTTTTATTTTTTAGCCTAATGCATTTTAAAATGTGCATTTTATTGTTCCTATAAATATTAAACTTTAGTGAATATTTAATAATATTGTTTCAGACCTTTCAAAAACAGACAGTATGCAATTTTGGAAGCCTCTTATTATGTGAACTGAGTAACATTGAAATAAACAGCCACACATCGTTAGTATGCGTATAAGCATTTGCCCTTTTTTGTCTCATATACATTCAGTTTTGAAAATTTCGGTACAATATTGCTTACTCATAGACGACCTTGTTTTACCGAGTGGGTTATTTTAGTTTATTTTAATACTTTATATATTGTTGTTAATAAACAAAGAACTGATTCAAGTTGTAATTCTCGAAATAATTACTTTGACAATTACTGACGTTTTAATTAGTAGAAAATTACACAGGATTGATGTGCAGACGATTTTATAACTAGAATTCAAGTTATTGAAGTCGACTTTAACAGACAATTCTGTGAGAGCCCTGCAACGAATTTTTATGAGTAAGTATCGATGGTATATTTTAAAATGTTACTCTTATGAAGTTTAGTTTCTTTTTTAGTTTAGTTTTTATTAACGTCACACTGGAAGCAACACGAGGGCTATTGGCGAATGAACCTCGTAATTTTGTACCTCGGTCAAGTGACGAAGACGACACCTGAGCAGGCACCCCTCCTAACTTCCACAACACGCTAACGGGAGGATTTTGGACTCCGACATATTTAACGTGCATCAGTCCCGGCTACACGGCGGGTCTTTTGCGGCCAAGGCTCGAACCCGCACCTAAACGGAAACCGCCGGTCACGAATTCGAAACCATGACCACTAGGCCACTTACTCTTATGAAACGTCAGAACAAAATTAAATTCAATAAGTTTTGTCGGATTACTTATTTTTAAATAGCTTAATCTCATTTGTAGCATGAAATGAGTTTTAAAATTAAACTAAGAAACAAATAAGGGCGATGAAATATTATTACATGACAATAAATATGAATATGATATATCTTTTGATGCTAAGATTAAGATGAGATGTAATTTATTATCATACATTGATAATATTTGTATTTAAAGGAAAATTGTTGCCGTGTCAATTTGTTTCAGTTTAAATTACGAGTCCGTCCCCAATAGCCCTCGTGTTGCTTCTAGTGCGACGTCAAAAAAACCAAACCAAACGATATCGTTTCATAGTTTTCAAATATGTGTGCAAAATTCTAATTTCTTTCCATCATTTTTTACGTTACTTTCAAATAGACAAAAATATAATTTGCGTAAACTAGGATTAACGTAAAAATCTTACCACGATATTCTTTAAAACAATTTGTACAAAATATTTATTTATTACCAAAAGTTAATTTTTTCTTTCTACAAGTTTTTAAATCATTGCAATGAAACTAATAAGCTTTCTCATTTATTTCATATGAAATATTTCAGTTTAAATTTTATACTACGTTGGAGACCTATTAATCACCCTTTTAGTCCGAGAGTAGAGGGGACATTCTTTTATATAAGATAAAATCATTGAAATACAAGCATATATTTAGGGAAACATTTCTTTTAAGTAAAAGATTATTAACATTCGATAAAGATCGAGATTTGTTTTAATCATTACTACATAACTTGCTCTTTAACCACATATTCTACAAACAAAGAAAATTTATACTTAAAACTGCATTAATTGAATAGAAAGAACTATATACCCGTACGTTGTTTGTACAAAACACTTAATAGCTTTCATACAATACATCTACGGATTAATTAAATAAAGCATTTAACTAAAAGCTAGAGATAACAATCTCGCAGCAGGTGCTTTATGAATCACCTCCTCATCTGATAGCTCGATTAACCCGAAGGTCGATTTAGAAGACATCTACAGCAAATCTGACTCTCAGTTTTCGTGTGAAAATATTATTCAGATAATATTACGAAACTGACTCAAAATTTTCTTGCAACACAATTAAAAGATATTATTTTAACTTTTTCCGGTCAAGCAGGTTTCTATACAAAACTACTTTTTTTAATTCGCTTTTCAGATGTAGCCCTGAGATTTGATATTCGGACTTCCAACATTTCGAGCATATGGCTTCTACTATCGGGTAGCCAACTACATTGGATCCTTAGTTATTTTTGTAACCTTCACCTGTATTGTATGTTGAACTAAGAGATTGTGTGAGTGTTGTATTGTGAGATGCACCTTTCAGCAAAATAGATGTAATTATTTGATAGTTCAGTCTCATTTATTTAATAATTTATAATCAGGTATATACTCATGATTTTGCGCGTATTTTGAATCAATTAATGTTCGAAACATAAGCATGACGGGAAAAAAAATTCAATCTCTGATTTACTTGCTTTTTGAAAATCTGCTTCTTACTGCAACCTGATTCAAAGATCTGCTTCTTACTGCAACCTGATTCAAAGATCTGCTCCTTACTGCAACCTGATTC